>JBAMHV010000003.1:10280005-10291527 GCA_037177535.1 Pseudomugil gertrudae | reverse complement strand
ATATTAAACAAGCAATAACATCGAATAACACAGACTGCTACTATATCTGCTAAACTATTGCATTTCAGTCAATTTGAACAGATTTAAACTCAGAGGCTACTGAGCACATCCAAAGCATTGTGGGAGGTTCCACCCACCTAAATTCAACGTGCTAGAAGTTAGTGTAGGCTGCTTTACCTTTCACCCACCTGTGATTCATCCACATCGGTTTCATATTCTTATAAATGAGTCTTTTTTTATGTCCCTGGTGTGCGACCATTGTTACTTGGGCTAAAGGTGAAAACATGCTATTTGTTTTATTTGTATATTTATTAATGGGAGAAATAAAATGTGTCTGTATCAAGCAAAGATGCACAGCAACAAACAAGCACAGATTCATACATTGGAATATTATGGGTGTACATACTTTCTTGGTTTTGCTGATGTGCTATCTTTCAGGATGTCAGGAAAGCAATACTTTGCACATAAACATTAAATATATTTAGAGGCACTTCACTGAATGAGACGGTCTTTATAGGTACATTTAAACAGTGTAAGTTTTTTTTTCCCAGCTTGAGTGTTTTGAGTCACAACATTTCAGTACTTTATAAAAAATTAGTCTGTGATGATGTTTGAAATGTGACATGAATTCACTGCAGTGTAGCTGTCAGATAATGCTTAAATGTTTTGTCAGGTGTCATATTCCCACTGTAATACTGTAATGGCTAAGTTACCTGTTACAGCCACAGTGTTCATGAAAATATCATTTATCAGAGCTGTTTTTAGGGTTGCTAGGATTTATAAAGCATAAAACTTACACAGAGAAGTCAAAACAGGACTAATTATTATTTAAGTTAATTTACCATGTGCAAAAAGCAGAGACCCAATAACCAGCCCACCAAACCGGATCCCTAAAAGCCAGGCTGCACCTTTATATTCTGTCCTTTAAAGTTCCAAAAAGGATCTGTAAAAAGGGCAGACCTGAAGGGGCTCAACCCTCACTGGAAATTAATTTGATGTCCTGCCAGCAATTTGGATTAAGCTTCAACACTGATCGCATTGTAACTGAACTGCCCTTATCAGAGGGTTTGGTACTCCATAGTCCGAAAGCACTCCCCACATGACATCCCCCTCCCCCCGAGGCACCCAACCAAAGGCTTTCACAAAATCCACAAAGGACAAGTTTGTGAATGAAGAGAAAATGTAGCTCAGTTGTAAAATTGCTAACAAGAAAACAATTTTCTGGGATATTTTGGGATGCTTTTGGGATAGAAAATGTGTGTGTATGCAAAACATAATGGTAAAATATTAGAAGTAATCAGAGGCTTCTTTGTGAACATAAGTTAAAGTAAGAAACTGGCTCGTTACCACAGAGATGTAAATAAGTACACATAAACACAGACAGGAAAATCATTCAATCCCAAATTTGATGGTAATTGTACTCTCTAAACCACTTTTTTAAAGTACCTTGAAGTGACGGACTAAATAAGTTTCCTTGATTGAAAGACCACCCATGTTTGTACTTAGAGGGTTTGATGGAATTAAATGTCCTCTTGTATAACTTGGATTTCTTATATTTATTTTTAAAATACTTTAGAAAACTAAGCTTGTGGAGAAAATGAAACACAGTAACTGATTATGCACCTGCTCTTGACTTAAGTTGAACAAAGAGCCTGGGTTAAGTGTTCTACTAGCCAAGGTTAGCCCATAGTCAAGCCATTAAAAAAGGTCCTGAACTAAAGATCTAAAAAGACATATCTGAGAGGATAAAGATCATTTTATCCTAAAATAAGTCACTGCAAGGTTTAGCTATTTTATTTCTTGTTTCTTTATGTGAAACATTATTATACAAAAATTATTCTACACATATTTTTTTGTATTTCTCAAAGTTTTGCAAACATGTCCAGATGGGAAAAATGTATATCATTCCAGACATAATAAAGCAATCCTTGTGAAATTGATTAGAAAATCATTTTAATCTTTTTAAATTACAAACTTATTTTTAAAAATGTTTTAGAATTATCAATGTTCAATGTTGTTTTTTTTTTACCGATATACGATATACTAATTTTGTCCAACACTTAATTTCTGATACCAATATCAACTGACACAGATATAATTCAACCTCCATCCCGTCAGAATAAAACAAAGCAAAAACATTTCAGCTAATTAAGACATATCCTAGATGTTGAAGCAACATGGATCTCTGCAGACACTGAAATAATTCCAAAACATGTGGACAAGTCTACTTCCAAAGTGACAAAAATGTCTGATGATGTCACAGCCATAGGATTTAATTTATTGCAAGTTGTGCCAAACGTATCTGAAAAACTATACATTTCATTTCTTATACTTTGTCAGTTTTAGTTAGTTTGATACATAACAAGTACATGTTGTGTAAAAGTTATCATTAAAAAAAGTAAAAGCCAATACCAATATTTTCCCATATCATATTTTAATGCCCATATCAGCTGATAATATCAGCTTGCCAAATATGGGACATCTCTAATTAACATCAATCGAATGTGATAACATTCGTAACACCATTATTCTTTAAGTCAGTAGACAAAAATATTTTAAAAGTTAAATTGTGGGTTAATTTACAACTGAAACTGACAATATAAGTGCATTTACTAATGCCCATTTGTATAAAATCAATGTCAACACTTAGATTACAATGTAAAGCCAATCATCTGAGTAAGAAAGTCCTTGAAACATTTTATCTTTTAACAATATGTTGACAATGATTTGCTATGTGGACCAGTAAAGGTCACAAAGACTTCAAAACAGCACAATCCTTCACTACAGAGCAGGGCAGTTTGTACATGGGAGACTTGTGATGTTGTAGACATGAATTAAGTCTCTTAAGTCTTCCAAACACCACAGCACACAGAGAACTGTGTGGGAGCTCTTGTAGAATGAAAGGGAGCCACGCTTGTTTGCTCGAAAGGCAACCTCGTTAATGCAGTCCTGTGACGGAAGCTCCTAAAGACCACTGTAGGAAGAAAAGTGATCCTGCCAAACGCCTTAAAAAATCTAGTGTGAACAAGCAATATCATAAGTGTAGGGGAACAAATCCTTTGCCATAATTTGAGCAGGCTTAACCGCCTTCCTCTGAACAGCAGTTCATCCTGCATCCCATCACAACGAACCATAAATAAGAAATGACAACACTTGAGAACAAAGCTTTTCTTATTCTCTACAGCACAACCTGTGTGCAATTGTTAAAACCAAGTGTGTGGTTTTTGAAAAAAAAGGGAAAATGTTGCGTTTTTTTTTATTTTCTGTCCAAATACGTCAAAGGGGGGGATAAAAACACGCCACACTGATGCCACAGCTTAGACCGAGCTGAGGGCAGAAATCTGCAATAAAAAGCAGCGCTTTAAACGTTTTCCCAGCCAATAAGTTTAATATCTGTTGAGCATAGCCGCTGTTTGAGGTGAAAAAAGACCCGATGTGTGAGTGCGCCTGGGCATTGGTAGCGACACTTCAGAAGTAGGTGCTGTCACGCGCGCTGATCGTGATAGTCAATGCAGATGTATTAAGACTTAATATACAACTAGGCCCACTGCTGTCGCTTTTCATGCATTTTCTTTAGGCACGTCGATATCACTCGTGCTGCAGTCTGAACTGAATCCGACCATTATTCATTGATTTCGCCCTTCCACGATTGGGGGAAGTTTGGCATGAGGCACCGATCGCCTTCACACAACTGTCCTGTGCATGGTCACTTAGTAGCCCAGTTTACAGTCACATATGAATCCCTCCACTTATTGATAGTTTTTTTGTGTGTTTGTGGACCCCACGCACAGATGGGAGCGACTGATGGGTTCACACACCGTGAAAATGACATGACAGGGTCAGACTTACCGACGGCTAAATCCAGTAGATCTGCGCACAGAAGCAAGCACAATGAGAAGACGGTCATCTTTCCCTTATTTCGAAATAAATCCCAAACTCCATCTGCGTTTACATTCTCCCTGGGTTTCGGCTGCGTAATCCCCACCATTCCAGAGGTATGCAATTGAAAGCTGTCCCCAAACTATTCATGATGCAGCTCAAGTCTTAAGTGGAGAAATCGGAGAAGTTGACAATAAATGCGGCATTCAGAGAGGCGAAAATCGAGCATGAGATCAAAATGACTCACTGGGTGCGTTTACAGAACAAGCAGTGTTTTTATTTCCTTCTCTCCTCACAGTTTAAACAATAGAGAGCTGCACTGAGCCGCGAAGCGATAGGCTCTGGAAAAAACGGAGGTTTGGATGAAAATGTCTCTCTCTCTCTCTCTCTCTCTCTCTCTCTCTCTCTCTCCCTCTCTCTCTCTCTCTCTCTCTACCCCCGCCCTCCAGACAGACGCACAGACTTTCCTGATCACTCGCTCTTTTATTTCACAGTTTCCCTTAATCCTCCCCTGGATTCAGACCCCTTTAATTCTGCCCATTAAGCCGATTTATTTCTGTTAGATTTTTTTCTTGTTTAAAAAACACAATTTCAAACCTTACATATTTGTATAATGTAGCCCATAGATTTGATCATTTGGATAATATTCCACACACAACACGTTTATACCCAACAGAAGATAGTTTTTTTTTCCTTTTTAATTGATTGTTTTTAACTGAACCATGTTTTTGTACAAATATGGGGATTCAGCTCCTTTATGACTCATTGTGAAAGATTTGTACAAGGTTTTTTTTCCAAGTTCTAACAATCAAAGCAATCCAATTTAACAACATTAAATATATCTTACTATCCAAATGCTAAAGCCAGTAAAACGTATTTGGAATTTTTAAGTTGGCCGTAAATTAACTGTACTGTAAATTAATCTTAGATCTTACAGTATTTGCCCTAGTAGTGTCATAACTACATAAACCTTTTCACTACACCCTGTGTTGTGAAGACCACATTATAACCTTGACTTATTTTCAATATTGAATGAATGATTAAGCAGATGGAGAATTGTACATGCATGAAGGGAACTTCCTCCTTAAATTCCTGTCACACCTTTCAACTTGCATTGCAATTGCTTCTTAGATGCAAGTGCATCTTAGATACAAGTGCATGCAATGTAGAATCAATGCATTTGTTCTAACAAATACAAAACACAAAATGAATATTTTAAGGGCCAGGTTAAGGGTAAGGCTCGTATTTAATTTAATAACAATTATTTTATTTGTATATTTAGGTACATCATAAAAATATATTTTCAGTGATGAATATCATATGTCATAATGGTTCAATCACACTTCAAGTAGAATCCCACAAAAATATCCCTATTTTTACCATGACAAAAGGTGTATCAGATTTCTTTTGTTTTTTGTAGTGTTTATATTTCATATTTCTTGTAGTTCTCTGACCATTTGTGATTTTTGTCTTAATAGGGGCTGTTTAAATATTACTATCCTTATAAATGAGTTTTGTTTAAAAGAAAGACTTAAATGAGAAAGCTTTTTCCAGCCATCATCTCCAAATTTATTAAAGAAATGCTCAAGAGGCAACCAAAAGTATTTCACAATGTCAAAAGGGCTTCAGGCTAATCTGTCACTGTAACTGGAATCACTCGAACAAGGCCAGCCTTGCTTACTAGTCCAATGCTTATGTTGTATCATCATAAGTCTTTTTGACATGGTCCACATGGTTGAAATGTTAGCGTCAAAGTCCAGTCAACAAGTTCATTCAGGAAAACAGCCACCAGCATGCAATATTTACTCTAAACATGTTGTTGAAAAATGTCGTCAGTTCCCCAGTTTCTACAAAGTCAACTTGATATATCAAACTTCATATAGCTTACTTCTGCATTGCTTTGTGCAGCACTGAACAAGAAAGCCCTTTATTGATACAGAAACTCCGGGTAAGTTAGAGGTTTAGTTGGCCTTCCACTCTTTTTTTAATTTTACCAAGTCTAACATTAAACTTACACATAACTTAAGCAAGAAATTCTGCAAGAAAATAATAGGAAAAGCCACATTCTGTGCATGAACTCAAAATACAAACTTTATGCAAAATGCCAGTGGTTTTCTCAGAATTTAGCACCTCACTGCTGACAGAGCAAAGAAGACCTTTCTTGGTTAAGCTCTGCTCTGCACTACTAATGCACTATCACAAATCTCTAGAGGGCAGTGTCAACAACAATTTATTAGGGTAACAGAGCTGAACATGTTGTTGTCCAAATGGCATCTAACTCACTAAGAGGTCTGTCTAGTGAACGTCCACTTCCAGGTTTCATGAGCTTACTTTCACCTTAGTACCAAAAGCACAAATGACTAAGTCTTTAACTCTTCTTTAGATCTCGATTTACAATCAAAATAATTGATTCAATTCAATTAAACTTTATTTGTTTAGCGCCACTTCACAGCAATGTTACCTCAGGACACTACAGACACATCAATTTAAACCAATTCATAATAAATAGCCGATGTGAACCCAACAGATTGCATCAAAGCTTGACTTTGATTCAATCTCCTATGCATGAGGCGACAGTGGAGAGAAAAACTTTGTTTTAATAGGAAGAAAAAAATCTCTGGCAGAACCTGACTCAAGGAGAGCAGCCATCTGCATTGACTGGTTGGGGGTGGAGTAGACAGGAATGAGAGATTAACATGCCCTGCAACATTTATCCAGGAAGACCTGCAGAAAAAGAGGAAATATGTTAATTATGTCAAACTATCATATATTTATTCATAGAGAAAAGGGAGCAGAGAAATTATGTCCAGTGCATCGTGGGATGTCCCTGTGGCTGCATAACTAATATATGCATAGACTACCCCTAAATACAAGATTTGTTAAAAGGGAGGTCTTAAGCTTGATCTTAATGCTAGAGAGTGTGTGCCTTCCAAACCCACACTGTGAGCTGGTTTCATGGGTGAGGTGCTGGATAACAGAAGGCTCTTCCTCCCGTTGTACTTTTACGGCTCTTTTCCATTAGTACCTACCCTGCTCTACCCCTGCAATTTGCCTCAAAAGTCTGTGATGTCATCTGTATGCATTATAAATGCTACAAAACAACACAGCATTCTGCAGAAGAAGATGAGGGAAAGCTAAGGTAGTGTTATATCTGTTGCTCAGAAAATTGCTTGTATTGGGTAATAGACTCAAGGAACATCAGAGAAGGCACAATGAATACCCTGGAAAAGTAAAGAACACTTTGACAAGTTATGGAACAATGTCACATACGACAGCGTATGAGGGTAAACTAATGGTAGCCAATGCTAACTTTTGTGTGCTAATTGTAATTTGTTGTGGCTGTGTGTTGTTGCTATTTAATATTAAATTACGTGCAATTATCTATGTTTCAGATAGCTCTTATGTCACAATATCATGACTGCAAACCGTCTCTTTGGGCATTTAAACAATGCCATTGTTCACAGCTTCACAAACTGTGTTTGTGTGTCCCGAAGATCCCAGCAGGTATGCTTTTGGGGGCTTTATGCCCCTGGTAGGGGCATAAACAGGTGTCTGGAGTAGAGACCAGACTAAGAGCGGCTCACAGACCTCTATGAAGAAAAAGAACATTGGAAAGAAGGCTCCCTTGCCCGGACACAGGTCACCGGGGCCCCTCTCTGGAGCCAGGCCTGGAAGTGGGGCACGAGGGCGAGCATCTGGTGGCCTTTGCCCATGGGGTCCGGTCGGGGCCCAAAGGAGTTACTTAGCCGTAAGGTTTTTGGTGCCTGTTGGGGCGGCAATCCCAGAACTCGCTGGTGGACACCAGCTGTGAGGGATGCCATCAAGCTGCAGAAGGAGTCCTATCAGGCCCTTTGAGCCTGTGGGGCTCCTGAGGCAGTTGATGGGTATCAACAGGGTAAGCGGAATGCAGCTTTGGCGGTCGCCAAGGCAAAAACTTGGTCATGGGAGGAGTTTGGTGAGGCCATGGAGATTGACCTTCGAATGGCTTTGAGGAGATTCTGGTCCACGATCCGGCGACTCAGGAGAGAAAAGCAGGAGAAATAAAAGCTGGGGAGAATACTTCAAAGACCTTCTCAATCCTACCAACACGTCTTCCGACGAGGAAGCAGAGCTGGGAGACTCTGAGGTCGGTTCTCCCATCTTCAGGGCTGAGGTCGCTGAAGTGGTTAAAGATTTCCTCAGTGGCAGGGCCACGGGGGTGGGCGAGATCCGCCCGGAGTTTCTTAAAGCTTTGGATACTGTGGGTGTGTCCTGGCTGACACACCTCTGCAGCATCGCGTGGACATCTGGGACAGTGCCCCTGGATTGGCAGACTGGGGTGGTTAGAGGGTCTGTTCCAACTACAGGGGGATCACACTCCTCAGCCTCCCTGGGAAAGTCTATTCGGGGGTACTGGAGAGGAGGGTCCGTCAAATAGTCCAACTTCAGATTGAGAAGGAGCAGTGTGATTTTTGTCCTGGTTGTGGAACAGTGGACAAACTCTATAATCTCTTCAGAGTCCTGGAGGGAGCATGGGAGTTTGCCCAACAAGTCTACATGTGTTTTGTGGACTTGGAGAGGGCATTCGACTGTGTCCCTCGCAGGTTCTTGTCGGGGGGTGCTCCAAGAGTATGGGGTACCAGACCCCCTTGTTCGAACTGTTTAGTCCTTGAACGACCGGTGTCAGAGCTTGGTCCGTATTGCCAGCAGTAAGTCGGATTTGTTTCCTGTCAGGGCTGGAGTCCGCCAAGGCTGCCCTTTATCACTGATTCTGTTCATAACCTTTATGGACAGAATTTCTAGGTACAGCCAAGGTGTTGAGGAGATCCTGGGGAGCTTCCCTCCTTAGGGTGCTGCCCCCGCGACCTGACCTCGGATAAGTGGTAGAAAATGGATGGATGGATAGATTTACTTTTCCATAAAGACCAATGATACTAATCACAGTATCATCTGCATTGTAATGAAAGTTTATACCATGTTGTCTAATGATTTTACCTAAGGGATGCATGTATAACATGAAAAGTATAGAATCCAGAGGAACTCCATGACCTACTCAGGTGTGTAAGGAAGACTCGTCATTCAGGTAAATATGACTTAAACCAGCTTAGTGTGGTCCCTTTAAACCCAATAACACTTCTCAGCCTCTGTAGCAGAATGTTGTGATCAATAGTGTCGAAGGCAGCACTGAGGATCTAACTAGATAAGAAGACAGAATTGAGAGGAAGTAGCCTGGAGAGACCCAACTACACCAATGACAGTTACATCTTCTTCTTATTAAGGACTTTTATATTTTCAGTTACTTTGCTGTAATGCTTAAATCATCCCCACATCCACAATTTATGAACACATACAGTGTTGGTGACTGATACATTAAATCAGAGAAGTCAGAAAGATGGGCGGGAAGGCAGATAGATGGACAGACGGACGGACAGACGGACAGACAGACAAACAGATAGACAGATAGATAGATAGAATATGTTGCTAAAGAAGCTATGCTAAACTGTTACTATTTGGTAGGGGGTGTGGGCAGTGAGGAAGGGGAATGTCCTTCACCATGGATGAGAGCTTAGCCATTATCTTCTTCTCTCCCATTACTTCAACTGATGGGTCCGAGGGGCATGCCATTACAGAGCTGTTCTATACTGGGGTGCTCCAGTACAGTCAAGCCAGTCTTGGAAAGATCTTTAGGAATGGAACAGTTTGTATAGATTTTTATAATGGGTAGTGGATTTCATTTTGCATTTTGAAGATCATAAGGACAATTGAAAGCTTGTTTTTTTTTTTCTATGACAGTTCCAGCCTTTGTCTAAGTAGAGAATATGTTTGTACGTGCTAGGAAGCACCTAGGTATACACGGAGCATACCAAAATCACAGAAAGAAACTTAGTCAAAAGACTCAACAACAGGATTGTTATCCAAAAAAAGAAGAACAAAAACCCTCTTCACACCCAAAGCAATTATATGTGCATGTAAGAAACATATGAGAGCAGCATGTCCACTTTAGTGCTTCTCCACTTCAAGCAAACCACACAAACAAGATGCCATATAAAAACAGAGATTCTGTTAATTACAAAGATGTCCATGTAATCACTTTGGCTGCTAGCTCTCATTTATCTCAAAGAATAGTAACAAAAAAAAACAACAACAAACAAACAGAATAATAAAGCATGTATTACGTTTGCTGTCTTGTGATTAAAAAAAACCTCCACTTCATAAAAACCACCATTAATGCGTTCTCTTATGAATGCCTCTGGAATGAATTATGAGGTTCCTGGTAGTTTACACGGAGATCATTCAGTCTTTCTCTAATAAACTAGCTTGGTATCTAGTCTTTCTGGATCATAGTGATGTTTGTAAGCTGAATTTCTAGGAGATGGATGGATGTACACCACTACTTATTTTACATTTCCACAACTCTTTTTTTCCAACCCCTGTGGATGCATGGGTTTTCTCCAGGTAATCCGGCTTCTTCTCACAATCATAAAAACATGCATATTAGGTTAATTGGTCATTCTAAATTGTCCTTATGAATTAATGTGAGAGTAAATGGTTGTCTGTCTCTCTGTGTTGGCCCTGTGATGGACTGGTGACCTGTCCAGGGTGTACCCTGCTTCTCGCCCAAATATATATAGTATATATAATATATAGTATAGTAATAATAATAATAATCATCATTTAGGGATAAATAGGGATGTTGATGATTAAAGGGGGCGTAATTGAAAGTTTTAAGCTTGCACAGCCATATTGACAAGGGTGACTTACCTGTTCAGGCTATGAGCTTTTCAATGTCACATTATTAAAATCATTCTTACTTTACTTTTTATGAGTGACTCATACAGCGTATTTGAACAATTGCCCATTCACTAAAGAAAAGTATTGAACAAGCAAGTTTGAGTTCTTTTTCATCCAGTTTTGTATGAACAAAAATATAATCAGACAATAGAAAAAACATTGAGGATTCTGACATCTTAAATGAATATTTAAATAGTTTGGAGTATGACATGAGAAAGCTGCTTCATGTTTTCTTCTACACACCTGATCCTACCTGTTGGAGAGCATTAAGCAGGATCATCTCTCAGCTGTGAGTGTTGTTGATCTGCCAGTAATGGTGGAATCTCCTAACTGCACATTATTGTGGCATGCAGATTTGACCCAGTTGAGGTCACTGATTGCATGGTAGGCCAGATGTAGTGCCTAGGAAATCCACCCTTGATTTGAGCCAACAATAATGAACTTGGGTTTGCCCCCATCAGTACTGCCAACTGTCCAAGTGTATTTTAGATGTCAGATCACACAGCCAGATGCCCATTTTGAGTCAGGATGGTGACTCTATATATAATGTGATACTTTCTGGAGCTGAAAACAGTTCTCAACTAACCAGTGCTGAAGTAAAACAACAGTATATAGTAGGGATGGCTCGATACCACTTTTTCACATCCGATACCGATACAGATACTGCAGCTTTGAGGATCGGCTGATACCGATCCGATTCTTTTTGTCACTCTAAACACTGTTTATAATAAGTCATGGATGTAATTTGTTTGATACTGACATCTAAAAAACACCTAATCCACTGTACAAAAATTATTCAGGTCCCCTAGAGAAAGAAAGAAAATATGTGACAACTGAAGTCATGTGCAACTGCTGTGGCTTTATTAAAACTT
>JBAMHV010000003.1:10243104-10254558 GCA_037177535.1 Pseudomugil gertrudae | reverse complement strand
TTTTAATGTTCTGTAAAGCACTTTGAATTACCATGTGTTGAATTGTGCTATACAAATAAATTTGCCTTGCCTTGCCTTGCTGAAAATGAATATAGGACATTACACTGGATTGAAAAATACATTTAACAGGCCTAAACTACTCTAGTTATGAATCTGGATGCTAAAGTGTTCACTGAAGCAATGAGAAAGAAACAAAATAAATAGAAAAAGTATAAACACAAAATAAACTCTAATACAGACAGATAACTTGTTTTCATTTTCAGAGATGTTTTAATTGATTTATCATCCTCTTGCATAGCCTCCAGTGGCTAAAGAACCACATAATCAGTAAAGGCACTGGTGGACCAACTATAAACTAACAAAATCTAAGGTTTTAGCTGCCAAACTGAGTTAACACAGCTTACAGAGTAAGCTGATCATTAACTGCCAAATGACAACCCTACACATGAACCGAATATAAAAAATTAAACATTGAAGTCACAGGATAACAGGGTACAAAGGTCTTAAAGGTCTGTTCAGGCTCAGTCCCTATAAGTTGTATCAGTTGATCAATTGGATATTTTCCTTTCATCCATGCAATAGGCTAATAATGCTGTAAAACAAGCCACCTCCATTTTAACTCTTTCACTTTCAAACTTTGTCTGACTTAACTGTTCTCAGCACCACAGACACCCTTTGGGAAATTCCTGCTGTCTACATTTTAAGTAAACACCGTTAGTGTTTTCTTAATGATGTACAAGGATGTATTTCCATTAAAAACCCATTTATGAAAAGTTATTTTATGACAGGAAATGTAAACAAACCTCAAGCTGATAGCAAAGACTAATGAAGTACTAAATGTACTAGGAACAGTAACTGTGGCAAGACTGCATTCTTACAATGAGAAATGCATTCATTTTTCCAGTTTTAGGACAAAACATCTGCTAACTTCTAAAGGTTCATTGATCTTACTTGACATTTGTTGTGAATTATAAATTCTTAACCATTTGATATCAATTTTTCTCATCTTAGTTTTATGATTTAAGGAATTTTAATATTGTTACAGCCCATGGCATATCATTGTGGGCTCCATTTCAATACAAGCAAACAGTTACTGTGTCTCAATCAGCGCACTAACACTACGCCGCGCTCTATGTTTAAGTAGTGTGAAACGATGGAGACTTTGTGCACTAAACTACGACATCTTGCGGACGTAGCAGAAAAGGAAGTGCTGAACTTTCCAAATAATGGCAGCAAATACTGCGTACACTGTGCACTGCTAATTTGTATAGATGTGAGTATGAAGTTATTTTGTTAAGATTGTAATGTATACCACAGCTTGCTACATATCCGATAGTTTGTTTGAGATTGCGGTAACCAATCCAGTACAGTTAGCACACGTATATGTTTTTAGCCATAAAGTGGACACAAAATAATAATTGTGACAAATTAATATGTGACTTACCGTCACCACCGGTAAGTGCCCAGCGTCTAGTATTCCATTTGAGACAGCACTTACTGTTGATAGTGCGCACTACAGAAAAAAGTGCAGAAAGAAGTGCACATTATATTCCAGTGCACTATGGTAGGACTGTGTCTCAATTCTCTAGTGCGCTGGAATCAGTTGTAGTGATAAGCGTATAGGCTCTATAATAATATATAATATTAATATACTATATTAATTTCTATATAATAGTTGAACATTTAACGACTTCGTCGTTAGACAAAGTTCAGTTTGGGGCACCACCTCCAATTTCTAAGCTCACTAAGTGCTAAGGGTATCGAAGGAAAACCTATTTATATAGCGAATTAATCAGTCTCAAGTGCTACTTCATAAGTTCTCGTTGGAAGGAATAATTCTCTTCCACAGTAACCATGCTACCACGACCAGTTAAAATATGAAAGAATTTATTCGACCACTCAAAAATCAACATCAACTATAAGCTCAATGAGCACATCGGGGATAAGCTGATAAAACGTGAATCAGAAAACGGAGAGAGAGAGAGAGAGAAGAGAGGAGGACAGAAGGATTTCTGGCTGAGGGAATGATTCTGAATTCTAAGCAAAATAAGTGTCAGGAATGCCAGAAAATATCTAAGCATTAAACAAGGTTGGAAATATGAAAGGTCTAATGTTTGAATTAATTAACTGGTTGACGAAGGTGGAGAATTAAGGGAACTATTGGATTGGGGTTGAATTAAATTAAACGTCTTTGAGTAGTCTGATTCCTATAGTTAGACACCAGCTGCAATCATAAAAAGTGGACCAGTCTTACTTCGGCGCTGGGGATCGGGGACTCATGATGGGTTGCAGGGCAGAGAACATCAAGGTGGATTGTCCTGAAATTCTTGAGAGATTGAGAGCCCGTCCCAGACTTCATAGTCCGGCGTACGATGAGTGGTCCACGCTCCTTCTCCCAGGAACGGCTGATCGCTACGGTGTCAGCAAGGCTTAACCTAGAACTGATGAGTAGCGTTATGGAGTTCTCAGGGCGTAACGTAATTAAAGCTTTAGATTGCGGTTCGAGGAAACAACCTATGATTGTTTCCTAAAATTACTTAAAACAGGATGAGAGCTCCTCTGGACTTTGCTTGAGGATGCTTCTAGTCAAAGTGGGTTGAGCAAAACGAAAAGGATAACTAACAAAAATCAACGAGGACAGACAAGACACGGCGCCAACAAAACAAAAACTGGTTTCCGGTTCGAACGAACTTATTTCTTCATTGTTTCTTGGTATTCTGTTTTTCTCTAGAGACTCTTTTTCTTTCTTAGACTAACCTAGACTGATGCTCTTCTCAACTCCCAGGTAAATATTCTCTGGGACTAAGGGCGTGCCTTTTAGATTTATCCATTCAGAGCGCAGGGATGTTGGTGCAAAGGTGGGCTTTTAACTTAAGTCTTGTCAAATTATAGCATTTAATAAAAAACTAAACATATTTCCAAATGTTTGTCCACACACACATACATTTGTAAAAACAGAGTAGATCAATGACTTTTGGCAGGGTAACAACAAAATAGCAAGGTAATCATGATCTGGTTGGTCGGAGAGTCATTCTACAGATTTGAGGCCTTTCTGACATTTTCAGTAGCTGTCCAGTTGTCCGGCAACCTGATAAAGAGAACATTCAATTTTACACAAGATTTTCAGTTTTTGGTTAGATGGTTGATGAAGTAAAGCATAGCTTAAAACAAATTTACAAAGAATACACACAAAGAATCGACACTGTAAACTGGTTTAGAGCGTCCATTGAGTGGCACTCTAGCTCCATCAAGAAAATGAACTTATTTGTAAATCAGGTAAAACTTATCGCTCAGATGCGGTTGAAGTTTCTATCTGCATCTTATTTGGAGTGGAGTTCATTTTATCAGTCAGATTAACCAAGCACTTGTGGCTTTATGTTGATAAGAGTTTAGCGTTTTGAGAGTCCAGTTCTTGTGGCGAAATATGTGTGGCTGGCACCCTGTGGGGAAACAGGCTTGTCCTTATCGAGGTACCAGTCTTTAAAGGGGGCGCTTGAGTTCATTTAGGTGTGAATGAGAATTGGCTCCCTGTGGTTGCTGAAGAGTTCTCCATCTCTGAAAGGTGGTAACTTGGGGCAAACGGCAGTCTTGTGTATTCCATAAGGCCCTTGGTCTGGAGCCTCCAACAGTGTTAATTCTATAACCTTTGAGGCTGCTTTCTTTGAGGTGGAGAGCAGCCAGAGTTCTTATCTTCTCTGAGTGAGGAACACAGTGCAAAGTGTGCACTGCAGCCTTTTTTTCCTGTAGTGCACACCATTATGGGTAAGTGCTGTCTCAAATAGAATACTGGACATTTGCCACTTACTGGTAGTGACAGTCATTTAAATATTATGTTGTCAATTTTTTTTATTTTGGCTGTGTCTCAATGTATTTTGGCTAGGTGCTACACGGCTAAAAACTGCTAAAATTTACGTGTGCTAACTGTACTGGGCCAGTTACCTCAATCTCAAACAATTGGTCGGATAAGCTGCAGTATACAGGATAACTGTAACGAAAAAAATTCATACGCACATCTAAACAAATTAGCCTCCGCCGCCGCATTGTTTGCTGCCATTATTTTGAAAGTCTAGCATTTCTTTTTCCGCTCCGTCAGCAAGATGGCGTTGGTTTAGTGCATGAGGTGTCCATCGTTTCACACTAGATTTTTGGCCAATTTTATGCCAGCATCCAGGTACCTTCAGTGCACTGACTTTTTTCCTTAAATGCCAATGTGAACACTCTATGCACCTAAATATAGTGCGCAAAGTAGTGTTAGTGTACTGCCATAAGACACAGCCACAGCCTGTGGCTTATGCCACTGAGGATTGGCTGTTCCTGTCTTCCTTTCCTTCAGTGCCAGTGATTGGTTGGACCTCTGCTAAACTCTGCTAATAAAACTACCATCAACCTCCATTCAGGGCAGCTGTGTTGGTTGAAACTTTAGTGTCACAGTATGCCCCTCTCTCTCTCTCTCTCTCTCTCTCTCTCTCTCTCTCTTCCTCCAGGAGTCTGTCTGGGATAATTGTGAACTGCTGTGGTTATTAATCTTGGATTGAGCTTTGTGTTCACTTGTCCTGTTTTTGTGTAAGCTTTAAGTTGACTTGTTTGACTTTACTATTGTTTGCGACCTCAAGAGTGTCTATTGGTGGCTCTTTCCGTTTCAAAGGTTTTGAATAAACCTACATAATATATAGATTATTTTGGTTTTCTTGGTTTAATGTTGCAACCTCTTCTCGTATATCAATTTGAGTTTCCTGTGGCAACCATTCTCCTTTCTCTTTTGTTAAAATTATAATCTGTCTCACAGCATCACCCTTGCTTATAATTTGTAGAGATAATTAATGGAAAATATTTTTCAGAGAGCTGCAGGAGCCTGATGTCCACTCTGTGTGGCTACTGTATCCAATGCAAGTCACACAAGTTGGTAAATATTTACCACCAATATGTATAATTAGTCAGCTTGACTTGCACTTTGCAGTTTGAATACTCAATCTTCATATTGAAACAAACTAAGAAAAGAAGTTAAATCAAGGCTCAGTAGTAAATTCCATTAACTCCGTTTATTTGGAATTTTTATTTGACCTTATGAGTAATTGGGGTCCTGTTTTTAAAAGCATGTGTGTCATGAAAAAAGTGCAATACAATAGACAATATAGTGTGTGTGTGTGTGTGTAATAATGGTGGGCTAGGCTGCCTGAAACTGGAATAGTCACTAAAAGGTTATCTTAGGAATCCATGTTTGTTCTGGCTTGAATATGTATGAATTATGCTTGTAGTTATTCCTAGGTTTCATATCAACATCCAGCAGATTTGACATGTTTGAGCTTAGAAAAGTGAGGATGTGGGGAGTTCCTCCTGTGTGCAGTGTCACCGTGTAAAACAGCAGATAATGTCAGCACTGTAGAGATTAATCTGCCACAGCTGAGGGCAGAGATTAAGGCCATCTATGAAAGTGGGACAATGTGGCATCAGTGCTTGGTTAAATGGAACTGAGCCTTACCAGCTTGAACAGCGCCGCTCTCTGTATTCTGACAAGAAGGTATACTTTCTAACAGTATTGGTATTGTACATTTTTTCTTTTTTTTGGTGGGGGGATATACTACTTACACACCAAACCCTTTAAATTAGCATTAATTGCAGTCAGAATAATAAACAAGACATGTGCTTATTAAGAGTGGCTAATGACCACTGGAACTAGTTTTTAATTTGTGCTTTAAAAATACTTGTACAGCACATACTGAAGGCCTTCACTGAACTCTCATAGAGGAAACCCCAACCCACTGCAACAGAGCACCGGAAAAATCAAACGGTTAATTACAGAGCTAGTGAAGGTTAAATCGACACCCACTGTCATTAGAGGAGCCAAGATGCATCCCAAACAATCTAAATGACACATTTATTAGTTCTAGTTGACAAATTGGAATCAGATGTGGCTTCAAGCGTTTACTAAATGCCTCCCTAATCGCCATCTTTGTGTGTTAGGTTCTAACCCATTGCAAGTATCCCCATTAATACTGCCTGGCAAAAACAAGGTGCCATCCCAAAGAAAGACTAGATGAATGTCCTATTTGTCAGACTCCTTTTTAGCTTTGATAACTCAGACAATTGCTGTGACATTGTTTCAGTATGTCTCTGTAAAAATTACAAGATTTATTTACATAATGTCATTTTTTACCAACATCTTGTATTGATGAGAGTCCAATCACTGCAAAGCCTTCTCCAAAAGATTCTCAATGGGGTTCTGGTCTGGACTATGTAGTGGCTAATCCATGAGTAAAAATCATGTCTTATGCTCCCTGATCTGCTCCTTCAGTTTGAGCCTGGTGAATCCTGCCATTGTCGTGTTAGAATATACCCATGCCATCAGGGAAGAAAAACTCATTGATGGAATGCTCTGGTCATTCAGCATATTAGACTTAATTCTTTGGGCACATAAAATTGTTGACTGTGGCTCTGCCCAAAGGCAGCAACCTAGGATTGTAGCACTGCCCCCACAGCCTACAGAAGGCATGATGGCTGCATCACTTCATAAGCATTTCTTCTTACCCTGATTCACCCATTTATACTATGAAACAGTGTTAATCCGGACTCACCAGACCACACGACGTCTCCCATTGCTCCAGAGTATGCTGGAGCAATTGTTCCTGCACAAAAAAGTCAAACCAATTCCTGGAAATAAACACTAATCACCTATATTATACACAGAGTGTTGGTTCTTTTAAATTTGGTTAAATGCCCCATCACTGTAGCCCTAAAAATATTTAACCTCCCATTTGGGTAAAAAACTGAAAACACTGAATGATTCACAAATGTTCAAGCACTGTTGTATGCTTCAGTGAAAAAGAGGATGATTTGGATGTGATGGCAGTTACTGGTAGCCTTGAGAATATCAATACTAAATCTGCATACAAATTGTTTTCCTTTAAATCATATAAAACTGCAGTTTTAAGCAAATGGCTGCACAGCTATAAAACTGTTCATTGAGTGGATGATCAAAACGTGCACACAGATGGGATAGCTACAGGAAGCCAGGGAAGTGTTTCTGCTCATGACACATTTGCACATTAGCAGCATTTAACAGTCTGCAAGTTTTTCTGTTTTGATGCAGGGTGGCCAGTGCCACTGTCCTAAAGTGATAAAGCAAACGGTGTACACAGCATTTTATGGGGTCCGTTTCAAATCAGTCATTATCACCCATATGGATATCATCTCAACATAACTTAATTTTCTGTTGGCCCTGATGGTTGTTGTCTTTGTGCCTGTAGGGGAAAATGGCAATATTACCCATATTGTTTCCATAATATGAGGCATTTACATCACACTATAGAACAAAGTTTTTTTTAAGTTTACACAAGTAAAAACAAAGTGTATATATATATATATATATATATACATACATACTCAAATATATATATTTTTTTCTTTAAAAAAACTTTGCTATTTCTTCACACTGACTGGTTTTAATTTTTCAGCCACTTGCTCATTTTTTTATAAATTGCCAGTCACTTCTTGCAAAGCTTATTGCATCTTGTAATTCACTTGCAAGATGTTCATTTTACAAGTATTTTGCTTTCACGTAATTTCAACATGCTTCAAATGCCTGCTTCACTGCATTGCTTAGACAGTGTGTCACTTCATGTATTTTGACTGGTGATGCAATTAATTTATAAACACAAGATGATACAAATATTTTAATAGGGGAACTCATAATGCAATGTGTATATTGCATGCACATCTTTCTTTTCTTTTTTTTCAGGCTCAAAGTTCACAAAATGATAAACAAAACTCTTTTTGTCTATCAGATGTGAATATTTAAACATCTCTTCTCGTTATTTTCTGGATTTAGTGTTTATTTAGCTTCAGTGAGCAAAGTGTGATGAACAGATAGCCATGCATTTAAAGACTACAAAAGATATTAAGCTTTCCGCTGAAATGCGTTATTCTTATTTGAAAATCTTTTAATACCACTTAATATGTACCAATATTCTTCACTTTTGTGGCTGATAAAATTTAAGAATATTTCTCAAAGAGTTCAATAGAATGAGTCCATCAGCAATGACCCAAAAAAGTTTACGTAATGCACAAGAGTGAACTGAGAACACATGAGTACAGGTAAATATAAGCTGGTTTAAAGGAGCAATATTCTGTTGGAGGATGTAAATCCTACTGAGATATGTTTTTTTTTAATAAATACAATTCTAATTCATTTTTGCTGCTTGTGCAGATTATGAATTAAAAACACTTATTTATAAAACAAAATCTATCTATAAATTATGCAAATTAAAAACATATTTGAGACTAAACTGCTCTCCACCACCATTTCCTTGACTTCAATTAGTTCTGTTGATTTTTTTTTAGTGGTAATAACAGCACCATGTTATAACTACTGACATATACACACATTTATTTAATTCAATTTAGTTATAAAAAAAAGTCCTTTTGGGGCAATTAATGGCACATGGAGTTGCCATAACAAAAAATGTGCATGACCACAAGAATTGAATGACATAAGCAATGGCTTTAACTCCCAGAAAAACAACAACTGGGTATATACTGGGCCCTGTGATGGACTGGCGACCTGTCCAGGGTGTACCCCGCCTCTCGCCCGTTGCGAGCTGGGATTGGCTCCAGCCCCCCCGCGACCCCGTTCAGGGAAAAGTGGTAGAAAATGGATGGATGGATGGAAGGTATATACTGCCATTGTTTAGGTGAGCAAATTGATTTTCTGGTGTTGATTTAAAAGATATACAGACAAATATTAGGATTTAATTACTGTAAAAAAAATTTACCAGTAAATGCCATTTTAGGCAAATGAGGATATTCCATAAAAACAGAGGAGGTAGTAATACTTGACTCTGACAAAAATAAATTGTAAGACTGAATTGCTCGACAGGAGTTAAATGGGAGAGTTTGGTGTGAATTGATGGTGGTTGGGCTGGAGAAAGGTAGCTGCTGACCTCCTCAGGGGGAATCTCATGTCAAGTTTAATGTATGGTGCCGGCCAAATTTGGTACTAACTTTTGACTGAGCATAAAACTAAATGTCACTGTTACAATTCATCAAGTTTTACATTATCAGACAAGGAATATATGGGAAGAAAATTGTAATCATAAAATATATCACTGGCACCATTCTCCTGCTATAAAAGCACTTGGTTAGAAATTACTTAAGAGTGAACCTGATTAAAATAAATCATAAATGAAAAGTCACAAATTTAAAAACATTGTAAAACGATTGCTTTAGTGATTTTTTTTCTTTTGCAAAATATGCAAAGTAAGGGTTAGGGTTAGGATATAATATAATGCTGTGGGCTCAGAAGTAAAGGCTAGCGTTGATAACAGCCTTGCCATTCTGGCAAGGGACCAGAGTAGGGGAACAGTATTAATTACTGGGTGAGGAAAATGAGAAAGAGATGTGTTGGAAGGTGAGAAGTGGATGACACAGAAAATAGGGGAAATCTAATGTGTGCCTGGAAAGTTTCCAAATGTATGGTCCCAAAAGGGGTGAGATATGACTGAGACAAAGGGGCTGAAATAAACTCAGGTCGCCGTTTGTTACGGCTGTACTGTGGTTGGAGATGGCTGGACCCAAAGCAGGATGACAGCAGATGAGGTGAAGTGATGAGGTTTATTAATCCAAAGTGAAACAGACCAGAGAACCTTAAATTAACAAACACCAACTTACATAAACCTATCGACAAACAATGAACCGTGAAGTAGTAACTGAAAACCGGGCTATATATACACACAGACAGACAGACAGAATGAACGAATGAATGAATGAATGAACTAACTAAACCCAGGTGAAACCAAAGAACTTGAACACAATAAAGCAAACTAAACATGACGGACAAAACAGGAAGTTAACCAAAATAAAACAGGAAACATGAACACACCGGGACAGAACACACATCGTGACACCTTTATGACAACTGCATAGCTATAACTTCTCTTTTGGATAAACTGAAATTGTTCCATCCATCCATCCATTTTCTACCGCTTGTTCCCAGAGCGGGGTCGCGGGGGGGCCGGAGCCAATCCCAGCTTTCAACGGGCGAGAGGCGGGGTCGCCAGTCCATCCAGGAACTGAAATTGTTCTCAGTAAAAATTCAACATAAATGAAATGGACACAATTTTAGAGTTGTGGAACAGTGACGATATTGATTAAAATATTTTATTTTTATTTGCTTTTATATTAAAAAAAACAACTTAACCAAATAATACGCAATATAAGCCAAAGCATTTTAACTGTGCTAGTTTAGAAACACAACATAGATAAGTACAGGCAGACCAAATATAAATATAGCAAAGACCTTTTCATTGATGAATTACAACAATAGAACTTAAAACCATTTAATCAGCTATTGGCTTTTTGTTGAAAGAACAAAACTAAATGGAGGTGCCCTCTTCATCTTATTTTTTCAGCCTATCAAACAAGGGAAATGAAAACATGACAATCATAAAAAAAGAGCAGAAAAAAATATTCTCACTTGGGTTTACACAAAGGCATGCAACATGCAGAATCCCTTTGTCATGTTGAAGGGACCACTTTCAGTATCCAGAACATTGTGTCCAGATTAATTTAACAATTTCATTGGCTATTTGTGTGATTATTACTTCACTTTAACATCCTATTTCCAGAATGTAGCTCTGCTTGCCTCCCTATATGATATTTGTGTTAACTTTTGAGAATGCACACAATGCTCAGAGCTTTAGTGCTAATTGCTGGTGTCATGTTTAAAAGGCTACTTGTGCATATGCTCATTAAATCTACTGAATATAATCCATGCTGGTTTTGATGGTAAGTAAGAAATCTATCCATCTGCAGATAAGTCAAATGAACTTAGTGTCCACAGCAATGATGATGATCCGTGAACTTGCTATTGTCTCAGATAAGCAATCCATGTTCTTATATTGAAGATTTTCCCCCCACTCTCTCTAGAGGTTTGACTCCATATTGTCCATCCAGTCTTTTATGAGTAATGACCTGTTACATTGGTGATCCCCCCTGCAGCTCTAATCACTCAAGTGATGATACACTGGAAGCTTGGTGGGATAAACTACCCCTGAGCAGTAATTACACAGGTCTAGTGTCCTAACTGAGCTGATATGGGTTTTGCTCACCTATACAAACAATAAAATGGAGAGCAGAAAAGACTCCCACTCAAGCAATTTTATTTCAGTGATGCCACAAATGAAATAGTTAAATGGAAAAAGGAAATGAGTTACTGCTGTTTGAGATGCATCACCATCCCATAGCAGCCTGAACTTCATGTTAAGTTAGTGTCTTTATTGCAATAAAAAGTTAACTATGACATAAACGATAATCAAGAAAAAGACAACATTTAAGAAAATAAACAGACTGTATCTCAACCAAAATAAACTGACAGCAAAGACTAATTTGGTAACACTTTACAATAGGGGCCACAAAATTTGCGTAGTTACTTGCATAGTTACTGGGGAGGTACTAAGGAGT
>JBAMHV010000003.1:10209967-10220037 GCA_037177535.1 Pseudomugil gertrudae | reverse complement strand
TGTGTGATGCTGGGTGTGTGATGCTGGGTGTGTGTGTGTGTGTGTGTGTGTGTGTGTGTTTGTGTGTGTGTGTGTGTGTGTGGGGGGGGGGGGTGTCAGTGAATGTAGCACACCTTTTTTTACAGTCTATGAGCACACCACGAATATAAAAGGCAGAAAAGTTATTTGAGTGATGAGGGTTTTTCAAGATGTCGACAGAACTAAAAGATACTGGGTCATAAAATTAATAGCAAGATATCAACAAATTGTAATAAGTTTTTTTTTTTTTAGATTTGTGTGTATGTGTGTGTGTATTGAGGGGGTGGGGTCTACATCTGTAGAGGATACAACAATGGTCTTGTAGTTGGGAGAATCATTGCAAAGAGAGACTGAATCAATAAGTGCAGAGCAGCAGCTCATCAGGGAATCAGCAAAATGCTGTGTAAAAGCTTCCTGCCAGCCTAAAACTCAAATAAATAAAAATAGTCTCGGCCAAAAAAAGACTCTTAAATACTTTAATAAATACTTTAACTGTGCAGCTAACCTTTTAACTTAAACGACTGTTAAAAAAGAAAAAACTTACCTAAAGAACAAAGTTTTTTTTTTCAGTGGGATTGGATTTATGAGGGGCTGCACTGTGGCGTAGTTGGTTAGCACTCACAGCAAGAAAGTTGCTGGTTCGAGCCTCGGCTGGGGGAGGTCCAACCAGGAACCTTTCTGTGTGCATATTCTTCCCGTGTTAGCGTGGGTTCTCTCCGGGTACTCCGGCTTCCTCCCACAGTCCAAAGACATGCACCTTGGGGATAGGCTGATTGGAGACTCATAGGAGTGAGAGTGTGTGTGCATGGTTGTTTGTCTATGTATGTTGGCCCTGTTATGGACTGGCGACCTGTTCAGGGTGTAGCCTGCCTCTTGCCCGATGTCAGCTGGGATTGGCTCCAGCCCCCCCGTGACCCCATTCAGGGATAAACAGTAGAAAATGGATGGATGGGTGGATTTATGAGAATAAAGTGAAATAAAAACTATCTTTAAAACCCAGTGGAGTATTGTAAAAAACAAAAGATATATGATTAAGTCCAAAATTATTATATTCTTTTAATTTCAGGAAGTTATTTTACTATGCAAGAAATGAAAGATGTTTTATAGCTTCTAAAACGGCCTCTTTCGAAGTCTCCCACAGCAGCTAGAGCATTCTAAAAGGAGCATGGTCCCAGTTGCAGTGGTGAGCTTTTTCATTGCAAGCCATGATGGAGGCTTTTAGTTGTACATCAATTAATCACCAGACTTAAGACACTGCAACTGCTGGAAGACAATTTTATTCAGCAATGCATTGATGTACACATATTTTTGTGTCATTTTAGCACTTGAGGACACCCAACCATCTGCTCAAGACCACATTCTTTCCCAGTAATATTAATATACAAACTTTAAGTGAACAAGAAGATGATCATTCACGCTCTCTATATGTCACTTCTGCACTGACTTACAAATGATTCTATTCCATGATAGATTTTCATAAAAAATGTATTCATTTAACAAACTTAGGCCATATTCTTACAGTTTTGCTTTTAATCTTGAACAGCCTCACATGTTGCTAAATTGTTGACCTCTATTTTTATCCATGAACTATTCAAAGAAACTATTTCATGGATAAAAGTGGCCCCATGTGGCCAATGAATTGGAATGCTTAACATAACCCTCTGTCATCGGTTTGAGGTAACCTTGGGACTTTTATATTATCTTTTACTCCCCATCTCTCCATCTGTGAGTCCAGAAGGACACACACATCCAGGACATGTTACTGGAAGATGTTAAGAGATAAGTGTGAATTTCAAAGTCAGTATAAAATACATCAATCTTGATTAGATGTCATCGTCGATTCTGTGCTAAATGCAGTCTCTAGTTTGACTACTTAGATAGGTATTTGGCTTTAATAAGCAGCACATACAAACATGTGTCAATGGATTCATGTATTTTTTTGTTTATATGAATGAGTAATCTAAAATGAGATGCCTTCGATTTCAGCATGTTCTTTGTTTGACCCACTTTGTTTAACACAAAGTGCAGACATAGTGACATCAAGTCTCTAGCCTCAGCTGTTGCTGTGCATAATTAACCCTGTTTACACTAATAAAATTTGTATTTTGTTTTTTTGTTTTCTAGCTGCTATGAAAACATGTCAAGTTTGATTCTAAATGAGCTCCTGCGTGCAGGCGGTAATGCCTGATCAAGCATTTGTACTAGAAAAGAATCCATGAGGTAGATCATTAGATTTCCCAGAATAATGAGGCAAGTTTTCTTTAGTATCTGTTCCCACTTTCTCTAAACTTGTTAAAGGACCAACTTGCCAGGACAGTAGAGGCAACCCTTCTGGCTCAAAGCAGTTGAATCTCAGTTTTTTTTCTTTTTTGTTCGCTTCTCCAGGTTATGAGTTTTCCTGTGGTTTATGAGTTCCCATTTGTTCTGAGGACAAAAGGAGAATGTTATGCCTCAGTAGTTGAGATAAGATGCAGAAGAGCAGCACTACCTGCTATCCTGTATTACTAAAACACATATACACACTGTTCCATTTATCTTTAATCATTTAACACACACAATCCAAAGGGAAGAAATACTGACATTTTTTCCTTTCACTCTTGACATTTTAAAAGGAAACTGAAATGTTCTCCGTTTTTATCTCCTTCAAAGAGATAAGTCCTAACATTTTTGTGAATACAGCTGCAGTATTTAGTGCAAAATTGTCTTTTTTTTCTTTTTTTTAAATTGTTGTACAGCTTTTCCTTACAATAACAACACTGCTCATAAGCTGTTAAGTACAGAGTACTGGCGTTTCAAAACCGAAGAGTGTAGTCAGTAGGTTTGGATGCCTTCTGGATGCCTCCCTGTTGAGGTGTTCTGGGCACATCCCTATGGGAGGCCCTGAGGGAGACCCTGGACACGCCGGACTGATTACATCTTACGGCTGGAATGGGAACGCCTCGGGATCCCCCCTGATGAGCTGGCAAATGTAGCTGGGGAGAGGGAAGTCTGGACTTTAATTACCTCCTCTCTAACCCTAATTGTTATATTATATTCAAGAGCCCATTTCCTTCTTAGAGTTTAAGGACAGTTGAAAAAAACAAACATTTGTCTGAGGTTGTCACATCACAGACAAAAATACTCAGTTGTTGTTTGAATGGGTCAATAATGAAATCTCAGTGGAGGAAGCGGAGTCCACTATTCTGAGCCTTTACCCTGTACTTTATTTTCACCTTACTGCTTAATTAATGGACACTTTTGTCCCTTGAGTGGCACATTGTCAAACTATCAATTTTGAATGTATGTTCTCCCATCAGCAACCTTCATTATCAAAGCGATCATGAAACCAAAAAGAACGCTCTCTGATTAATAATGAATGCCAAGACGCACACTCAAAGCAAAAGAGCGAGACTCTTTTCCCAAACTGTGACAGGCTCTGCAGATGCTGCTTAACTTCTCAAACAAACATCCAAGCCTACTGTAGGTGTACAGGGAGTGTTTAAACATGTATAATGTGTTGCAAAACAAAACAAGGGCAGTTTTTTTAATTTATTTATTTTGTTTTACTTTTCTCTTGTATTATTGAAAAACCTGTGTTGGATGTTTTTTCCAATATAAGCGTAGCATATCTCTGATTTTTTAAATAATATTATTAAAGAATAATGATCAAACAATTAGCAACAGCAGGCATGTGTCTGCCATTTTATCTGGATTGTCAATAACTTGTCAATAACACAGCTGGAGCAACAAGAGATTATGGTTTGCTCAAGGACATTCTTTTGTTTCCATATATTTTTTTATGATATTTGGCTATATATTATTATTCTAATATCCACAGATATCAAGTCGTATGAAAAGGCCTCCAGTGAAAAATGTATTTATGCTTGCATGCATAAATTCTTGGTTCAAAGAGGGGAAAGAAAAAAATCAAGAAAACTCAGTGAATCCTGCAACATTGGTATGTATTATGTTTTTGCTTTTTATAGTGTATAGAACATGTGAGCAGTCAAATATAAAATATAAGGTGACAGAGATTGTTTATTTCATATTAATGATGGTGTGATATTAAAATAGCACTATGTAGCTTTTTGACCTTAAATAAATGTTTCTAACTTGTTTTGATGGTACACTGGATGGACTCTCATTATTCCTGAGGGGTCGTTGCTTAAGCAGAGTCTGAACGCTAAGAAAATCTTTGTTTTTCACTTCATAACATTTTGTTCCGCAATGCTGCATCACATCGGAGTTCCATGTCACACACTGCATCACGCTCTAGCAACTGAGATTCAACACGCTGGCTAATTTGAAAACACTGTTGATGAAGTAAAGAAGTACAGTGGGACTTTTTCAACAGAAGAGAGGATAAGAAAGAGAGAACAGACAGAATTTTTTTTAAGTGGCAAGCTAAGAGTACATGGAAGATGTAAGATGGATTAAATTAATTAAATGAATTGATAACAAGTCAATGACATGACTGGTTGTATAAAAGGAGATCCACAATGAGGCATAGTCTCTCAGAAGTTGTTTTTTTTTTTACGTCTGGTGCATGCAGGCTTTAAATGACTTGGGCAAACCTGCATTCTGTGTTTACTTACAGTATCCACAGCTTTTCATCTGGTTTTGTGAAAGATTTATATAATTATCCCTGCAGGGATAAATCTTAAAAGTGTGTTACGTTTTTCTGGCATTAGATTTTTAAATGTTGACATCGTTTTTTTTTTTCCACTCTGCATGGATACATTGCTTTTTAACATGCTCATGTGTCACTGTCACAATCCATTTGGATGTAGTGACACTGACAGCACATGTAGTCTCTCCTGCTGACTTGAGTGCTTTATTGAGCTATGCTCAGTATGGGGCGTGGATCTAAAATGTGAGGCAAGTGTGCACAGTAAGCCAACCATGAGTGGCGTAAGCTGTCTTCCTCCAAAATCTCTGTCTCCCTTTATCTCTGCCTTCCTCCCTCCCTCTTTCCTTCACACTCTCCCTCTTTCTATCTCTCTTTCTGTTGTTGTGATGAGGCACTGCAGTAGGAAAAGGACTTTGATCCTCTGGCTTGACAGCTGCCTGCCAAATTCCCTCTCCCCACGCAAAAATGCACAGATCCTGCCTTGCAGCAGCAGGGCCCACTTATTTGTAATCTCCCAGATTACTGTCCCCAGGCTTAGGAGTAATGAGCCCCATACATCCAAGAAGAGTGTGTGTTTTTTTTTTATATAACTTGAAGGTATAACACAAAAAAATATTCCCAGTGATCCTGGACGTTCCGTATATTGGAAACACTGACTCACACACTGAAGAGAATTAGTTGATCTGGAAACCATGATGATTTTTCATGTTTAATTTTTCATTTTTAATATGTCTTTTCTCATGTTACAGTGTTTACAACAAGTTGTGAGGGCCTATTAGAGAATCAGTTTTCTTCTAAAGACCTTGCATTATACAGGCCAGTGCAAATAATCAAAATGCCCTGTCAAATGAAGTTGTTATGCATTTAATTAGAAATGCTTTAATCAAAATAATTAAGTAGAGTCTTTGACAGAACAACAAAGAAAGCACTGAGATGGAGTCAGGAGAGAACAAATACTTGCCAGAGACTGCTGGAGGTAGATATGAAAAATTACAAAATAAAGGGCAGTAACACAGATTAAAATACAAGTAGTCCTATCAAAAGAACCAGAGAGAGAAAAGGTGCTGCTCATTTTAGTATTCCCTTCTTCAGACTGTGGAAAAGGACTTTGAGAAGCTTTCTCCTAATCAGAACTTTGATCCTTGACTTCTGCACTTCACATGTCAAAGTAGCCTTGGGCAAAAGACCAAACCTCACATTGTCCCCCACAATGTCTTCATGAGCGTGTATGTGCATATAAGAGAAAGAAACCCTGCAATGACGGAATAATTACATAGGGTCAGAAATGTGTGCATGTCATTTATGATGTGAAGTTCGGTGAAATGTTAGCTGTTGAACAAGAATTTAATGAAAACAGTTCATTAACCATTTATCAGGTGAGTGTAAAATCATTTTGCAATGGATGTAAAACTTTATTGATTCATGTTGAGTTGTAGGGATATAGGGATAAAATATTAACTTCTTGGTTGTTTTTTTTTTCTTGCAGGCAGACATCAGAGGTATAAGCAGTTGCCTTGGCCTCTATTATTGCTATTTCCTCATCCCCATGAAAACACTATACCCATTGTTTATTTAATTCATTTGAAAGACAAAGCTTCATAATCTAAGAGTTAGCATTTTTCATTTTCTTCTGTCCAAGCAGTCTTCAGCCTCCCCCATGGGAGCAAAAAGAAAACGAGCAGAAAGTCTTATTTTTTTTCTTCGACTGGCAGCGTCCCTGCAAGCAAGAAACATGCTGAAGATACACTACAAGATACTGTAGATTTAAACTTTGTATTTTAAGTATTTTAATTAAACACCGTCTTAAGCATTTCTGAAATTGTTTCAACTTTATCAAACTATTTTTACACACAGCTTTATTTCTCTAAAATATCGATTGTCTTATGTACTGCTATCAAAATAATTTCTACTTTTAATTATTTGGTTTTGAATAAGCTGCAGCTGTCTAAATTAACAACATGTAGACCTGTAAAGACTGCTAACCCTTTAAAGCCCAACCTCAGAACAGCTGAGCAGAGAAATCCAATTTTTAAAATCTGAAGCCTTTATTTGACCCTTAAAATAACAGAACCTGTAAAAATGGTTATGGTTCTATGGTTACTTTTTATTACTATGTAATATGTCAAAATGTTTGTAGTGTATTCTTCTATTTTTTGGTGTTCACCAGAGGGCAGGAGACCAGTATCATATGGTGCACAGGTGGATTTTAAATAAAGTTTCTACCATAAAGTGATGCAAAATGTCTGAGAAATGTCATATATTGTTACACCTGCACCAGGCTCTGCCACAGACAAAACCCACCTCTATCGGACTTCAGCACAGTCACTCCCCTGATTACTAATTGTCAACACCTGCCATCCAGACTCCCTCCTGGATATATATACTATGATTTCATTTGAGCAGACTGTCAGACCTTGTTACAGTCTTAGTAACCATTCTCCTCATTTTCCCTTCCCGGTCCCGACTCACCTGCCTGTTTATTGGATTGATGCCTGCTCGGTTTGGATATTGTTTTGGACTTTAGATTACCCTTCTGGCTTCTTGATTTGGACCCCTGCCTTTCCTCTTTGGATTTATCTGCTTGAATCCCCTGGCCCTGATCTCAGTTTGTTCTAGACCTCCTACGTTGGTTTTCTTCTGTGGATTATCTGGATTTTCACGGCCTGTTTACCCGGTACTGAACTCTGCCTGCCCTACGGACCTGCCTTCTATATCCTGCCGTATACATAGGTTATTCAGTACTATCCTGTCTCTAAAAAAACATACTGTATATCTGATACTGGTTTCCTGTCTGAGGGGTCCTTTGTAACATATATCAAATATGATATGATTTGGCTTTATGTAGTGAAATTAATCAATTTGATTAATGATGAGAGCACGGAACAAGTTGTCCAAGCCTTATTATGAAAGTGGATCATTTACCCTTGATATATATTCTCAGAGAGCTAAATTTGTGATTCCAGATTTCATTACTACACCCAGATATCTGGTCTGGTGGTTTTTAGGTATACGGCATGAAGCTCATATGGTGACTTTTAATCAAATCCGTTGGGCTTTTGCTTAACTGAAAAAGGTTTTTGCAAATTCAGTCATTTTTCTCAATGCATTTCTTCTGTTCTGTGTGTCTGATTGGTAACTTATGATGTTCTGCTTTATAACCTGTGCTATGGAAGAGCATCAATGTTAAAAAAGAAGAGGCCCCAGGATGGAACCTTGGAGAGCTTGTCTGCTCAAATGTTTAGTTACCTTCTGATATGAATAAAATGAAATGAAAAATAGTTTATTCATCATATAGGAAAATTCAGTATTCATGTCCAGCCAATCCAAGATTGCACAGAAACATAGATGACATACAGAATTGGACAGTACTTAGGCGTAGCTGGCTTAGTGGGGGTGGGGGGATTGACACAATCAGGTTAAGGAGAGGAATAAAAAAAGAGAGATCTCTCTACTCTGCTCTGAGCTGGGCGCAGAGTGGGGAAACCAAAAAAAAAAAGCACCTCAACAGATAAGAACAGATTCGACATTGACAATACAAGAACACATGGTGGTAGGGGAGAGGGGGTGGGGTCTACTGGTGATCTCCCAAATTTTTGAAGCCAATTACGATGCAGACCAATTTAAGAGAGTCTGGAAGTAGAGAAACAGGAAGGGCCCAACAGAGAGAGTGAGTCACAGGAGGGTGGATCTGTAAGTTCACGGAGTGTGTGCATGTGTATGTGAGGTGTGCAAAACATGAACCCAGTCTGCAGTTCATCTTCCAGTCATGTAGTGACCTTTGAGGAACCAGTAGAGCCCATGAGCAGGAACCCAGGAGGAAGGGGTCAGAGCTTCCTATCTGCTTTCATTCCACAGAGGAGATTGTTTTGTTCTGTGTGGCCTTCAGACCTACAGAGAGGGAGCCAGATTCAGATTGTGATGTTGTTTTGACTTCAGACTGTTCTTGTGGTCTGAAGTTAGTTTTTTAGTTTTTTAGTTTACTGAGTTCAGTTCTTTACTCCACACGTAACCTCTTTGGACACATTTTTATGGATCTCTGATCTCCTTAATCACCACAGTGACACATTTGGCCTGAACCTTTTTTATACCTGATCATCATAACTCACATACCAAGCCAGTCGATTAAAGAGCGACATCTGGAACCTAACTTATGGACCTCCTATGACGGACGCCTTTTTCTGGCTCTTTCGGTGCCAGAACGAATTATCCACTATTCTCAGCACCTCACAACGGCTCCTGGACCAGTTCAGTCAACAGATCATAAATAACGTGGATCATCAGTTCTGAAAGAACTCATCCTGACAAACCCACCTCCCCTCATGATGATGGTTTGGTAAATCATAATCTGTTCCCTCCACAGGTCCTAGTCTTAGCTAAATGGTCAGTTTCAGTCTTACAGATCCAAAGATCTGATTTAACCTTTCTTACACATTAATTATTAAACATCACCGTTTATTTAATTTATATCTGATACTTTATTGTAATTGAATTAAGTTGATCAGTAATTCAATCATTGATTGAATAAATCACTCAATTGATGACACCTAGAAATCAAAAGGTGGTGCTCCCAAAGCTATGTTTTATTGTTATTATTTCATTATAATATTAATTTATGACACAGTTACTATGCTCATGAGACTGAGAGTTGTATTTAGGTGAGAATGAGATATTCTGACATCTGTCACATTTTTTTTGCCAGTGGAAGAGCTAAAAGTGCAACTCAACAAATACCTGTTGGTGAAAATATGGCTATAGTTACGCTGGTAATTGTCTAATAATGATTAAACTGCTTATCGCTTGACTTGACTTATTTAATCTATCTGACTTTTACATTCAGTCATTTTAATGATATCTAAATGAGTCATTGATTTTTTTTCAGCACCATGGCCAGCACCTGACAGTCACTAGATTATTAAATCGTTAACGTCTAACGCCTTGATAAAAATAATACCTGTTCCTTGTTATCTATAGAAGACTGATATTCTGCAAGAAAAAAGGCAAAAGCCTTTATGTATTTTTATTATTATTTTTATTTATTTGTATGTAATCAAAGTTGGGGAGTTTTGGGCTATATTGTTTACCACCAAACATTTGTTTGATATGTGTAGTTTCAAAACAGCACATCAAGTGAACAGTTCATCAATTATAGGATATTTTCAAAATGTGTAAGTTTATTGTTTAACAAAGGTCTTTGGGTACTTTTCTGGTCTTTTTTAACTGTCTCTGTACTCCTAATTTTAGTGACTCCAGGACAAAGGGCAATGCTGCCAAAATCCTGATGAAAGCTGCAGTGTAGGAAAAACAACCAGAGGGCAAAGCTTCAACGTTTCAGCATTTGTTGCATGGCTCATTTTAGTTGGAGAATCCATCATCATCATTATTATTATTATTATTATTATTATTATTATTATTATTATTATTATTATTATTATTATTATTATTA
>JBAMHV010000003.1:10184106-10206912 GCA_037177535.1 Pseudomugil gertrudae | reverse complement strand
TATATATATATTCTTCATTTTAAATATCCCTTTCTAGTGTCTTTACTTTAAAATGTTTCTACTGTATTTCTTTAAACTATAGTTCTAATTTAACAAATACAAGTAAGCTTTGATCCATAAACAAATAACCTCTGTAATTTAGTTTTATTCCAATCAACACTGATGTGTTTCCACTTTGAGATGATGCAACTTGATTTTAAAGAGATTCTATGCTGCACACTGCAGTAAGTAAAATTTTGAATAGTTTTTCTTTGTCAATCAGGCCATCAACAACCAACGATCTTTCTTTTATAGTTTAAGAAAATAACAATAGCTCATTGTTTCTTTGTCTTTGTCATACACTTTGACCACATTATATCAGAGTGTACTGTGTGTAAGGCAATTACTATAAGATACATGTGCTCACACCTGAGCTTGTACACTTCTTGTGTCACACGTTTACAAGTCTGTACAGCAACAACAAAGCTGGTGAAAATGAACTAATTACATTTACTCATGTTACTGTAAATTATACTGTTTTATGAGTAATTTGTACATTAGTACAAGTTAGTATTAATTTTTAAGTGGGTTATTTTACTTTCACTCAATTACATTTGTACCCAGCTATTTAACTCCACTACATTGGGAACTTCACTGGTTACTGAATAAAAAGATTTATTGCAGGCAAAAATCTACGGCCTGAACAGGCTTTGTGTCAAATGCCCTGGATTGTCCATCTCCACCGCTAATCTACCTTGGTCACATTCCACACCCACTGAAAGGATAATGATAGCGCTTGCGAGGCATGAACAGAACTCTCAGTGATGACACAGTGACACAGTGATAGTGCTGAGCAAGAGATGGAGATGGAAGACGCTGATGCTGAGGATTGCCAAGCAGACACTGAATGTCTGTGGAAAAAATGAAACAGAAAGCAAAGGAAATCTCAAGCACACACAAAAATTTCACTATCGTGGATAATTTGATTTGTGTTTATTTTTTCTTTTTATTGTCTTATAAGTTTATTTAAAACAGTGCTTTAATGGGATTTATTTATGTCTTGTCTTTTGCTTATATCCGGTAACTGAATGTAACTAAGTAACTTTTACTGAAAGTATATTTTAATTTAATACTTTTTACTTTTACTTGAGCAGAATCTAAGCAAAGTAAAGATAATATCCAAATCCTGTTTTAGTATTCAGTATTACTCCAACTTAAAGCATGATTATAGACTTTCAATTTAAAACAGGGTTAAGTTTATCTTACATTAACACCTAATTTAAAGTCATGAGTTCTGAAAGTCAAAGCATCTTAACATGCTTTGACTTTACCCTTTGATGAAGCAGAGGCTCTCGATTTGATGGACTAATGCATCTTTACCTCACTGGATGATGTGCTGACTGCTTTTAAATGGACCTCAAGTAGCCGGAAGCTTTCACTAGCAATTAAAACTAGCTCAAATTCAGCAAGTCATAATAAGCTTCAGCATAATTATAAAGATAAATAGTTTCAGAGGAGGCCAACTTATTTGTGTAGATGGTTTAATCACGCTGACCAGCTCCTTAAGCCTGTGCATGCAGAACTGACAGCAAACATTTAATTACCTTAATAAAAACAAGAACACTATTCACACCTTTACCAAAACAAGTTTCTTATTCATTTTTCATTATAAGAACTGATTATAATTGGAGTCCTTGTCTGAGTGAAAGATAATTTTTCAGGTAGGTGCTGATATCGGGTAAATTGTCATTTAAATAAGGATTCCATTCGAAAGCTACACAGCTGATGTCATTAAAATGTAATTTTTCATCCTAACAGAGGTTTGAGTGCATATTTCATTTCCCTCTTTATCATCAGACAACAGATATTCAGGAGATTTAATGACAAATTAGATTAACTTAATTAACAGAGTGAAAGTGTTGATGTGATGTCAGAAATGTGCCTCTACCCAGTTACAACAATCTTTGCTAAACTTAACTGGTAATATCATATCTATGTAATATGTTTGTTTATTTTCCAAAGATTTTGCCTCAGGATATTTGTATTTGAAATGGGGTAGTCATTTTCTTGATTGTGAAAAAAACACCAATAATGAACAGACGATGGCAAACAAATTAAAATTGTGCTTTATTTTCAAAAATAGCCTCAAGTTCTACGTGCATTACACCCAGTGTAGTAACAATGACTGCACTGTGTTTCTGCACAGGGGCGGTTCTGGTCTGCATTGCGTACAATTATAAAACCATTATATTGAGAATATAAAGAGGCTACAGAGAAAAATGTTGAATAAGCTGAAACCGGTATTGTCTGAACATTTGGACTAGTCTCACAGTAAGATGTATTTAAGGATCTCTCTCGAGAATAAGAGAGGTGCCACAGATTTTCTGAATCAATAGTTCTGTAGACTCTTTTCCTTGGTGTTAGAGACTTATTGATTCTTTTCCCAAACATGTTGGTTTAAATCTGTCATCCCCAAAAGAATCAAAATAATATAGATTCTTTCAAATTGAAGTTACATTTGTAATAATTAGATTAAATGGGTCACAGAGTGTAGCAATTAGCATTAAAAATATTATTATAAAATATGAATGCTTTATTCAGCATCACTATTTGTGTTAAGCTATAGGCTAAAAGGGAGCCTATTATCTCATGTGTTGAGTTAAATAACTCAATCAATGAATAAATAATTGATCACTTTAATCAATCTGTTTCAGGCGCTACTAAGTTCTTCTTTAAATTGACCCAAAATGTTACTCAGAAAATCAGACTGAGAACAAAAATGAATATGAATACTTATTTAACTAATCTAACATCTGTGCACAGGATAAAATAAGAATAAAGTTAAAACATAATGATAAAAGATGTCAAACAAGACAAACAAACATGAACCAAGAATGTGTAAATATTATTAACCTAAATTATATATTATCAACCTAAATTTGGAGAAATGTAAAACTGAAAAAAATTAAACATAAATAATGAAACTGTGGTATTCATTAATTGATGTTTAAAAAACAGAAAAACTATTTTTTTTTTTAACCTGGCAGAACTAATACTGATAGACGTTTAAAGGCTAGGTCCAAAAGATTTTCACATGATTGTGACTCGCCAACCGTCATAATTTATGAGATGGAATCGCTTGTCTTCAGCATTGGTTCAGTTCAGAACTGCAACAATCCCTTTTATATGACCTGTGGACTGAACTGGTCTGGAATCTGGAGATGTGAGCACCAAATGGTGGATGACCCATTCTGGCACAGGAGGATGTGTGAAAATGAGCCTGTCCGTCTGCAGTTCATCAGCTCAACCGGTCATTCAGCTTGTATTGATGCCGTCCTCTGATTTGTGAAACGTTCTGGCCAAAGGCATCACTGGAGTGATTTTACAAGATCAAGAATCTATAAAAACATATCAAATGAAATAAAATGGAAAAAACTTCATTAATCCCAGAGGGAAAATCAAGTTCACAGCCGCTTTTTCAGGTCAGTGGTTATTCAGGGTTTGTTTCTGGGGTAGCAGCTCACTTGTCAGTTTGCGCTGGTTATCATAAAAATGACTTATTAATTACCTGCACGTAGAGCACAGGGATGAATCTTTAAGTACTGAGAAATCTAATCATGGTGGAGGCTTGAACTTAGTTAAAAAAGCTAACAAAATCTTCATCGCCTGTGCTCCTCAGAAGGAACTCTGAAGCATACCCAGAGCCAGGAAACCATCATTTGCCCTTAGGTTTCCAACATCTCATCAGTGTAATGAAAACTGTTGCGTCTCCGGACATCTGCTCTGCTAAGTTCAAGCATGGTTTCTCAGTTTTAGTCTTTGTTACATCTATAGCTCTGAGGTACTTTCTTTTGTCTTTGTTCAGTCTTCCTTTGTTCTTCTTTTTGTTCTGACTATACGTGTCTTTGTCTCCAGTTTTAAAACAAGTGGACACACCCAAAGGAGACATGGCTGGTCTCTGGGAACGAATGATCGGTTTGGGGCTTGGCTAAAGCTCCAGTGGTAAATTTGCATATCAGAGGTGTGGTTTAACAAGTACTGACCAGACTTAAAAATCTTAAATAAATATAAGTTCTACACTGTAAAATCCTTAAAAGTGATGAATATATTGGACATGGATCAATCATTCATTCAGGCTGTATAAATACATAAAAATGAAACACAATTATAAAAGTGGTATAACAAAGGAATATTTGAAATATAAGAGCTCAATTGATTAAACCTTGTATCAATCTTGACGATTTGTACGGTCTGTTGGTTTAGCAACCAGAAAAGTTTGTGACTTTAATATTATTTAATCAAGTAAGCAAATATAAAAACCTAGAATTTGGCAAATATGATGCTTCATCTCTTTATGCCCTCCGAAAAGAAGATTAATCATGTCACATTAACCCACTGTATGAGGTTATGAGATAAAACTTTGGTTTTAGCTCACATTTGTAGGAGTATAAACCTTCTCTGCCCCTATAAATGGTATGAAACCAAGTCTTGGTTCTCTGTAAGGTATGGAAGGTACATGTCGCTAGACCTGAAAGCAGATTTGTTTAGTTTAGAAGTTGAGAAATGCTTTAGTCCCAGTCTCCACATTCATTGTTGCTGCCACCATGAAGAAATACATTTGTTAGTTCAAAGTTCACGTGATTAATTATCCCAGTGAAAGATTCACAGTGAAAGAGGAGATTCTTTCAATCGCTTAAGTTCTTAAAACCAAATCAATAGTTAAAAAATTGTCCAATGTTTCTTTCTGGAGGCCTGTTACCCTCTGAGTTAATAAAAACTCAAAGGAATGTCTCTGGTTTCATCTGCGTCTCTTTGATCAGCTTTCATGGTTTATACTATGAATCTTTCTTACAACAGTTAGCCATTTTCCAAGTCTTGTCAAGAGGAGCCAAAATGATCTATGCCTTTAAACATATTAGATCTAAAGCACTCCTTTTATTCATCATGTTAATGCTCAAGGCAAAGCATGTAACAAAATGTCAATAACAGAAAGGTTTTAGATATTATTATAAAACTATGTTGTTGTTGGTACATACTCACTTCACTAAACCATTCTATCTAAATGGGTCCAAGAACATGGCAGCTGTGCTGTTTGTGTCACTATTTTTACTAGGGCTTCTTGGAACAAACAAACAACCCTGTGTGTGAAGGGAGACCCTCTGAGGTTTAAAAATGCAGAATTAGCTTTGAAAGCTCCTCAAGCTCTCTTTGGGATAAGTATCTATCCTTAAAAAATCGACATTAACCATCAGATGTAAGCAATCTTGATATTGTTGTCTATCCTATCAAATGTATCTGTTTAAAAAAAAAGCTTACAGTGGCTTTTTTGTTCCCAGTTCTGTGGACTGTTTTAATGTCAACTGATCAGGGGGTTTGTTGTAGCACTTACTTATTTCATTACTTATATAAAGACCATATTTATTACTGAACTGAACCCTTAGTTTTAAGATTGTAGGAAATTTGTTTAAGTATCAGCACAAAAAACAGAAATGTAGGAGATAGAAATTACTTTCCTATAAGTTAGCAACAACCATGTTCACATCACCCAACCGAAAAAAAAAATGATATTAAATGACAATATCATAAAGCAACTTTTATACTTTTTTTTTGGAGGGGGGTGGGTCATACTTAATTATGAATCAAAAATATATATCTGCTGTAAACTTAAATTACAAGAAACTAAGTAATGAAACAAATGATAAATGGACTTATACTTAAAATATTCCACGTTTAGTCTTAGCATAATTATTTTTTAAGTGAAAATATTTAAACTAACATTTATAACGAACACATTAATTGGTCAGTAAAGTTCAGCAATGCTTATTGATATCTCTTTTAGGATCTTCCTATGCTGCACATGTTTAGTTCAGTGATTACCCAGAAAATATCCAGTAAAGTTCTATCTAATTTGCTTCTGCCATGGTAGAGCTCTGCAATCTTGTTCCACACTGAGAACTGTCAGTAGTTTTCTTTAATAGAATGCTCCACACAGGCCTCCTCTTATATGGCCCAGCATATAGCTTTCTTCCCCTTGTTGATTCATTGACAGGAGGATTGAGAGACTTCACTAGCAATTTGGGAAGATAATGTAATCTCAAGATGGGCAGAATTGTTGGACCCTGTTTGAGATTACTCTCTTGTGCTTCAGTGATTACTGATCATGGACAAAATAAAGAGAAGGAAGCCTCCTTTTGTTGTGTGTTTCTGTTTTCATTTTCACATCATCTTCCTGGTAAGAGTCCTTTTTAGTAGGTTGGGAAAAGGTGCCGTGCCGTCATTACCCCCCCCCTTTTTTTTTTCTTCCTTATTGTGTGTCTGTGTTTTAAGGCCAACAGTGTAAGGAATGTGGTTCTTTGCATTTATTTTTGGCTGATTTATAATTAGTGCATTTGTCAATTTGTGGTTAATGTGGAAGCACATAAAGGTCCAGTAACATTGCTGGAGTTTGCTTTTTTGCTTTAGAATGCTTTACTGTATATGTCTGCAAGCACACGTTTTAAGCTGTAACTGTAATAAAACACCATTTAACTCTACTATATTTCCATAGCATTGTCAACTTTACACAATGATCAACATAAATCTTTTTTTCTGTTTTCAAATGCCAGAGAAGCAGAAACGGATAGTTTGTAATGCAGTTTAGAGAGAGAGCGAGCCTCGCACAGCGCAAGGTGGAATTGGTGCATATGAAGATGTTGTCAAAAGTGTGTGTTAAGAACGACATTCAAGTCTTGGATAGGGCAGAAAACCCACTCATCAAGATATCTGGAAGAGTCTTTCCAAAAGTTAATGGTCCAATTAAAATGTCCATCCCAATGACAAATTTCTTTGAAGCTAGGCTCTGAACTCCAAATCACAGAGGCTTCTCTTTGAGAGAGGGAGAGAGTGCACTTCAGCATTCATGCCCAGTGTTAAACGATCTCATCTGTTGGGACTTCCTGTGATGAATGGTAAAAGTAAAGGAGGGATGAGAGGGGAGTTGAGGCTGAATGGCTGTCTTGCATCAATGTAGACCAAAGAGAAAAGAGAGAGTGTGGCCATTACGTTTTCTGACATGGTGAGATTGATGTTACCCTTTTTTTCATCAGATTAGGGAAGCTAGGGGAAGTGTAGCTCTCAGCCAGTACATCACATGGATGTAATTAAATGAAAGAGGGCACTGAGCGCTCCTTTGAGTCCAGTTTTAGAGCTTGAACAAAAAGACATGTAACACATAGATAGAACAATGTGTACTGATAGATCTACTCCCATGAGAATAAAAACAAATCTGGCATAACAAGCTGTGGTCATGACTCAGTGAATCAAACCAGAACAATCTACCAGTGGTTTTGATTAAAATAAGAAAATAAAAAATAAATAAATAAAGCTAACGAAAGCTTTTAAAAATACTTTGACTATAAAATATTCTAAAAAAAAATGTTCCACTTGCGAGATGAGGTTTAAAAAACTTGGATAGGGGATTAAGCTGAGATTTGCCAGTCTGAACTTGTTATTCATTTGGTTTTACAGAGTTTTACACATCAGGTCCATTTTATTCCATGCAGCTCACTTGCTCCAGACAAGGCTAACTGACAGGATTAAGTAATAGCTAGAGTTTACCATTCCAGTCAGGAGTAGCCACCATTAAAATTTATTTTTTGTATTTTTAAAACTTATTCAATATAGTTTCATCCAGTTCAATATTCTTTGCCCTGCATTGAATATGTAGCAATATATTATATTACTCACAAGTTACCATTAAACTTATATAGCGAAGATCAGTTAAGAGTTACAAGATCAATTAGTAAGAGATGAAACATGTTTGATTGTCGGCAAGATAAAGGATGTTAGCTTAAACACAGCTCACCTTAAACTTTTTTAATTCAGCAAATCCAAATTGTAAGAAATTCTATGCAAAGCACAAATCATCTGCAAATCATTTACATTCAAGACACATAAGCTGTTACCTCACTCAAATGAATTTCTATGGCAACGTGTCCAGAGAAGGATGCATACCGGGAGTGCATGCACACAGTAAATAAGCAAATCACATCTTCACACAAAAGGTAAACATGGCTCAAGTAATGCAGAAAAGAGAGTTCCTACGATATAGTAAAGCCGTTTTGTTTGTTTTATTAAAGTGTAATTATGTATTAAACCAAAAAGTTATATTGTGACTGTAACGTGTGACTGTAACACGTTACTGTAACTCATTATCTTGTATTACTCCCAACACTGAAAAGAATAACGAAGTCGGACTGTAATGAAAAGCCTAGAGCCTAAAAAAGATGTATGAAGTCATTTCTGTACAGGCAAATTTTCACTCCAAACTTGATGTTGGAAATGGTTATCACAAAACACCCAAAGAAGAATTGTTCAGTAAATATCCTGGAGTGACTGTGCATCCTGTCTTCTGTTGTATAGGCTATAAGTCAAAGTGTGTTTCAGTTCACAGGAGACCTGACTCCAGAGGTTGATATTTATAATGTGGTAACAGAAGCGAAAACACAATTAAGTGTATGGAAACAAAAAAGGACTTTAAAATGAAAGATTATCCATTTTTCAATTTTTAGTAGAATTTCTCTTTCATGTGTAACAGATTCTTACATAAAGTCACGTAAAACATTCCATGATCTTCATTTCAAGTTTAATGCTCCAAAATCATTGATGCATTGATGCAATATTTACACATGGCCACAGTTTGGTTTTGTTTTTTATTACTGTTGTGTGTGTATTTTTCAATAAATGTCACTAATTTTAGATGGAAGATAGAGTACCAAACAGAGCCAAAAGACCACGCAGAATACGTGCATCATAGTGACAGGACAAGGAAACGAGCATGGGAAGAACAAGCTATGACTGCTTACATGATAGAGGAATTAATCAGTTCCAAATTAAAATGGGAATTAACCAAATAGGAGTTCTGAATGATCATTTTCATTTGGAACTAGTTGTTTACATAGTTGTTTTTCATCGGTTTAAAGCAGATTTAACTTTTAATCTGACTTAAATAGGAGTTAAAACTCATATAAATGTAGCCTATGATCTGCCAGATTGTTTATGAAGATGTTTTTGCTGCCTTAAAGGATCACACTCAGATGCTGGGAATAACTGAGCAACATCTGAGTTATTATTATTTCAAACCTCTAACTCTGGATGTTAGACTAGGATGATAATAAAAGTGTCTTCAATTATGACAGTCTTGCAGGTAAAGTTTTAGCAGTCAGAGAAGTGAGATTATGAAAAATGTTCATATACTTGCTGCTCAGCCTTATTCTGTCTTGACTTATTGCTCTCTAGAATGTATTCTTCCAATTTATTCTCACTCATTTTACCAGAGGATTGATCATCTTCCATTTGGTGTGTAGAGCTTTTCAAATGGATTTCTCGCATTTGAGTAGCTTTATCCTGAAAGCTGAGGATATATATGCCAACTTTAAAAGGTGAACACACTTTTTTTTATTTCCCTTTATGTCTTTTCGCAAAAGCAGATGATGGTCTTAGCTGTGCTAGAATTTCTTCCTTAGTTTTCTCTTGAGTCCAGTAGTCCAGATAGAACAAACGCATCTACCAATTTTAACTAAGAAAGCTGAGAGCATCACTTGTATCATAACCATACCCCTTCCCTTTCAAGAAACTCAAAGTCAGTTTGTGACAATGTGTCACCTTAAAGCTGAATATATACAGTTCTGATTGTCCTGATATAAGATCTTAATTTGCATCACAGACAAAAGCTCCTAGTCTGCATGGTGCTAGCTGAAACTGTGTTTTTCATTAAATGCCAGCTACAAACTTGATAAAGTAAGACTAACTCTTTACAGCATAGTGTGACAGCATCTGTTTTAGCTGAGTTTGTCACACTGGGTGGCTGATTAAGCATTAAAAAGGCCAGGGTGAAGACATATAGACAGATGCCCCCTCAGGGTTTTTTCTTCTTTTCTTTTTTTTTTACTCAGCCACATATCGGGAAGAACAGGATGGCTGTTCTCATTTGTGCACAATGAGAGGTTCCTTGCACCTTTCTGATCTCGTAAGCTTTATGTTATGCCTGCCAGCGGTCTGGCATTAACTATTATTCTTGTCATATAAATTCTAACTACTTGGTCTTATTTCTTATGACACAGCTGGTATGTAGCTTTGTGGTTAGAAAGTAGACTGCAAAACCCATAGAAAATTAAAGATTTAAATAGGATTCCTGTACTGAATCATATCGTACCACTCTTTTAAAGAAAGGGAGATGGAAAATGTGCATGTCCTCAACAATGTGTCTGCTGGATATGGAGATATTGTGTATGTTCATGCCACTTCCAACTCTGTTGAAGCCCTGAACACTCCTTGTACCACAGCTTCCTGCAATTCAGTAATAATGCATCAACAGTGCAGTAGAATAATAAAGTTGTCTGGTAAATTAAAAAAAATGTATTTTAATTTTAAAGCCCAACAATATCTCAAATCTAACACTTGGTTTTGAATACAAAATCAAAGCAATGACTTTTTGATTCTCAGTTAAAATTAGATAGACATTTCATTACCAATTTGACAGTGTTTATTAGAAATATGAGATAACTAGAGAAGGAGGAGAGAAGGAGAATAAGAGAGAAGGAGTGATAAATAAGCCGACATTTCAATTCAACTTTATTTGTATAGCATCACTTCACAACAATGGCATCTGTAGGCACCTTGTAGACATCTTAATTGAAGACAACCAACAGATTCCATTAAATCATCAATCATTTCCCCCATCCTGAGCAAGCAAAAAGTGACAGTGAAAGGAATAAACTCCCTTTCAACAGGAATGAAAACCCTCAGACAGGAAAGAAAGATCAACGCCAGGAAGACCTGCTCAGAGAAGCCCTATACATGATGGCAATGCTGTCACATGTCTCTGCATGGAAGATAAGGACCAGAGTGACTGCTAAGTTAATCATGGGACATCCCTCACCAGTCTAAACCTATGGTATCATAGTAAAAGCTCATCACCAAACCATAACATTTGTTATGAAGGAAGGTTTTAAGTCTGATTGTGAAAGTAACTAGGGTGCCCACATCTTGAACCCAAACTAGTAGCTGCTTCTATAAGACAATAAACATTGATGGCATTGATAGAAAACAGTTAACGGCCAATGAAAATTAGATTAGCAAAGAACAGTGACATTAGTGTCACGGTAATAGGTCAACAGACAGAATTGTAGAAGTGAATTGACAAGTAAATAAACTAAACCTTCATACACTGCTTACTTTCTTTTTCTTTTTCATTTCTTTTATCTGCAATGCTACAATGAAAAAATAGACGAGACTGTCAGAGAAATTAAGATTTCTAAATAATCCAGTAAAAATTTTTCAGCATTAAATATGAGGACTAACTAATACACTTTTTTTTTTAGTTTAGGTAACTAGTGAAGCATGCAGCAATAAGATTACAACTGGAAGTAGTTAGAGCTTAGATTTAACCCCTTAACACCTGAATTAAGAAGAACTGAGCAGAAACATCTCATTTTTAAAATCTGTTTTAAAGTGTCAAACAAAGTTTGACACTTTAACAAAGTCTGAAAAAACAAACCCAATTTATTTTTCTGTATATTTACTATTTATTATCGTGGAATAGGTCAAAATTATTAGTGTAATCTTCGGCTTTCTGGTATTTACCAGTGTGCAGGAGACCAGTATCATATGGTGAGCAACAAGGTTTCGAGTAAAGTTTCTACCATAAAATGATACAAGATGTCTCAGAAACTGTATGTGTCTCATATGCAACATCAGGCCACAAGGGGTTAAACTTACTATTTGCACAAATAAAGTCTGAAAGGATAGTGTCATAATTTGCAACCTGTTTCACAACATCTATAAGTGGCTCACAAGACCATAGTTTTTGTTTAAAATATAATGTGCATGCAACTTGTATGATTTTTAATGTGAAATGCACAAAAAAGGAGAAAATACAACTTATTACAAAAAAATATGACTTTCACATGTTCACATGAAACATATCATGTTAAAACAAGCATACCAGCTGCATTTGCTAAATGTAATAGTTTCAATAGTTGTAATTTCCCACTAATGTGAATACTAACTTACATTAAATGTGCTCAGTCTGTGTTTGTCCCAGCCAGGTGTAAGGGTAATCCTATTTTTGCCTTCTCAGCCATAGTTCTGCAGCAACTGCAAGGAGCTTTATTTTATGACTGTCAAACTGTTTCCGGGCCTTTTTCCTCCAGACAGGTAGAATATAACCATAAGTCTTTAAAGAGACATACAAAACACAACTAATGTATGTAAATATTGCTTAGAATATTACAAATAAATTATTCCTAGCCCACTTACAGTATGCAAAAATATTGGTTTTTGTATCCATATGGGAATTGTCTAGCAAACAAAATGCATTCACTGACACCCCCCCCATCCCATTACCTTATAATCATCAAAAACAAAGCATATTTTTTTCCCAGCAATAGTCAGCAATTCTAAACCAAAACCCATGTATTAACCCTTATCCTACAGTTACGTGAAGCCTCAGTGAGTTGATGGGCTATCAGGATTTTGTGTTTTACACATACATTTATAGCATTAATGGATTTGTATCATAAATAATTGTTTAAACAACATCTGTGTATATACATGTGTGGCACAAGTTTAAGTACAGCACAAAACAGGATTTCAGCTTAACAAAATACACTGTTTTTGTTCGACAGATTATTTCTACCCCATTAAGAAATGTTATATTTCAACAAAATATGATATGAACTCAGAATTGGGCATTAATAAATCAAAATGTGATTTCTCAGTTCTAAAGCTGTGAGTCTGACTTTTCAGATTTGGATTAGGTACCAGCATATATGCCAAAATGCTAGTGCAGTTCAGTTAAATATCCTATTTAAATGCATGGGCAGGGGATGATGGAGATGGTATAGAGCTGACTTAAGGAATGTAGAAATATGGAGCATCTTGGGTGAACCGAGATTCTGAATACTAGTTTGACTTCTAGATAAATTCATGTTAGATAACGTCACTTACAGTAACAGTTGCTTCTCCTATTGCAGACTTACATTTTTCAACACGGAAAACTGTCCAATCTTCTGGCTTCCATCTTTTGAGAAAAAATATAACATTTGTTATTACATAGAATAAAGACTGAACATTTACAACACCTGAGAGAAAGGGACATAACTACGAGCATCGACTGTAATTAGATTGATTAGATTGATGCCCTGACTGCTGGCAAAGTCACCAATGTGTGTGCTAATTATACTCCCACATATTCAGCCTCAGCATAAGTCAGTTACTTGGCTGGGTCTGCAGTCTCATTGCATTTTTTCACACTGTTTGATGTTAAATAGCTACAAAGCTACACTAGAAAGGAGGTCAATAGCATTAAGAAGGACTAATTAAACCAATAAGTCTAGCTTACGTTTTTCACTGAGAAGTTCTTTGTAAGACTTTAGTAAACATATGTTTGACCTACTTGTCTAAATGACTTGAATTGATTGTTTTTCCTTCAGGCTGTTTAGTAGTTTTCCTCAATCAGCTGAACATACAGTATGCTACAGTCTGAAAAATGGCTTGCAGCATTTGCCAGGCTACCACAGCCTGTTTTCCTTTTTCATCTCACTTTGCAGCTGGATCCTATAGACTAAATGTAATCCCTGATACATATTAGCTCATTTTTAGACAGTGCATCTTTTTTTTTTTCTTGCAGCTTCACAAAATGGTTTGTAAGAGATAAGTAACACTCAGCTCCTTTACACCCGTGCTGTGACAGCATAACTTCTTTGTTGGGGCATATTGTTATTCATGAATATGCTCACCTACTGTAGCAATACAATTATAATTACATATGTCTAATCCTCATTATCTGCTGCCTTAAGTCTGGGCCTAAGCTCTATTGAATATGGGCCTGAACAGACAAAATGCTGAACCAAAAGTGAATTTAAAGTCAGGTATATTGTAATGATGCATGCATCTTAGCTGCCTCAAAACAACACAAAGCTTATTGTGGAACAAATGGAGGAATGGAAATGCCATTCTAATGTCAATGTGTGAATTAATTATATATGTTTCTCAAATTAAAATCTGTTAATTTGGTAAAAAAGTCTGTAACCACCTCTAAACTAGTTGTTCAGGCCTTTTAGCCTTAATGGCACTACTGTTTCTTAATCTTGAGCATTTCAACAACCAAGAAGGCCAAAAAAATTAACTTGCCTTCAGGAAATATAGTCAATGCAGTGAAAAAGGAATGAGTGCAAGGATATTGCTGATTTCAAAGAGCTCTTTTCTTATGTAAAGCACAAGATGTGTCGGATGTTATGAACCTTTAAACTGCAGTCTTAACTCGGATTGATGTTTTTTTTTAAAAAAAAAAAGCATTGGGCCATTTAATGACTGCTGGAAGCGTAAGTGGATGGGACTCATGTGTCAGAATTATTCAGGCTTTTTCACAGTGATTATAACTCACATGCATTTTTAGGTTTTTGGGGTCAATTAAAACAATGTCTCTAAAACATTAAATATATGAAAGAAAATGGCTGCATTAGGAGTAAATTTAGCTAACTAAACTAATTAAAGTGTTTTTATTCTCATGTGAAATGAGTGAAACTATCAAATGTTCAATGATTTTTTTAAAAACATCAATTTAAAAAACTTCAAAACAAAACAAGGAAAACAACAAGATCCATTTAGGTTTGATGCAACAGTGCAACCGTATTGGCTTGTATTTCAACATGATGGACAATCATGGTAAGCTTATTATAGTAAAAAATGATTGGAAAAAACAAAACCCCAAAGAGTAAGGGGTAAGTAGATATTTCTAGAAGAAATTGGCTGTCATTACTTCATTTTCAGTTTAGAAAGATGAGATGTTCACTAACACACAGGAAAAAAATAAACAGCTTCGTCTGTCAGTCGGTCAATAGAGGTCTCTAAAGTTTTATCTACGTCTGATGTTTTATGTTGATGTCTCACATCTACATGTTGGATTTGCATGGTAACTTTCATTTGAAGTTTGATTAAAGCTAAATTAATGATGGAAGATATGTGTTGGGTAGCAAGTAACATCAAAATAATAAGAACCTTATGTTTTCTTAGACTGTTAAACTATTTTTATAGGTGTAATGCTCAGGATTTTTACAACAGGTATAACATCACAAAAGGATCATGTTTAGAAGTTGGGCAAAGCTGAAGCCACCCAACATCTACTATTCTTATGGCTTGCTGTGTTGTGTGTCAGATAAATCCTCAGCATTTAGACCATTTGTGCCATGAAAATCTCAGTAAGCTGCACAATTAAACTGGAAAAGTTCTCAGAACGTATAGATCTCTACCAAGCACAGTCTCCACCCATATTGTGAAGAATCTTTTTCAAAGTCCCTCTGTCCACAATAATGTCCTGATAACTCCCACATTTAAAAGTCTCTCATAAAAACAAAGAAGAAATCATAATAATCCACTAAGTTGCAATCAACTGATAAATATGGGCAAAAACATAACCTCCTTGCCAGAGGTAATGATGTTAATATCACCGTCCACAGCTGAAGGTGAGGATTATAAATCTAGATGTGGGCTTTCTAATGTAACCTTTGGTTAAAACAAACCCACTGTTTTCCTCTTGTGTTTCATTTGAACTGATCTAAGATCCATCAGTCCCTTTACAAGCATCTGGATTTAAAAGAAATCAGCTTTTTAATGATTTTGAGACCTAATTTTATTTATTTGAGTGTTTTGAATATATTGGGTTGCTGGTTAAAAACCCAGTCTGCCATGTGACAAATTCAGAACATTCATTTCTACTTTATTTAGACTTTAATGATTGTGTTTGTTTAAATGCACTCTGCACAGGTTGTGTGTGTTTGTGTATGTGCTGTCCTTGCCATGTTTTCTGTGCCCAAAATATTTCTCAGTAAGCAAACATATCTAACCAAGGTCAAAATTCTTGTGTTGAGTTTATTGTACTATGTGTTGTATCAGGGCATGCAGTGAGGGGTCTAGAGAGTATTGTACCCAGGGTTAACACATACTGCTGATCCAGGATGCCTGATGAGTTTGTGTCTCTCAGCCACCTCTGCTAACTCCAAAGCAGATGCTCATCATTTGTTTTAGTCAAGTGTCTCTGTTGGAGAAGGTCAAGGAGGTTGAGTGTACTGAGCTTCACACAAAGTCTCTATCCACAATACCAAATCCTGCACTGTATAGGCTAATCACTACCACAAAACACTGCCTGTCCTGCCTGTGCTGCTTTACATGGCCACTCCCCAGACATATACTCCTTAGATCAGTCACTCTGTGACAGTGAATGTTGGGGACTTTATCCTTACTCAGGATTTAATGAGTTTCTTGATATCCCCTGAGGAGAAAGGGAATTATCAAATGTCTTTAATGAGATCCTTAAATGAGGAACACTTGTATCACTCACTAATAGAGCTTGGACAAAAGTGTCAGCACTCCAGTGTAATTTGATGAAAGGATAGGTGAAAGGAGTCACAGCAGCTCAAAAATAAACTGCAGTAAGATGCAAATAAGGAGGAAATAAATCCAGCTCTCTGTGTCCTTGGTGAAAGGTTAGTATAAAACATGATTAATGGGAAGATAAGACATGTTGTAATTAAAAGGGTAATAAGTGATCATATATTATCAACTTTTATCATTGACAAGTAATGGCACGTCATCAAGTCAGGGCTCAGAATGGTTTGTAAAAACAATAGCAGGCATAAGGAAGACAATATGAAAGAGCTAGTTAGGGCTCAAATACGACAGGAAGTGCTTGACCAACACTGCAATTTCACTTGAAACTGACAATAAGAGTGAAAACATGCTGGAAATGGTTTGTTCAGCCTTTTGTCTTAACAAAAAACAAATTGAAAAAGTAAGGCATATAATCCACAGATCTCTGCATCGTGCAGAGCAATCGTTATGTCAGGAGTGTTGATTGGTACGTCATGAAGTCACAAGAGATGTTTAAGGACCCTTTTATGTTAAGAAAAGGGGTCATTTGTATGTCCTGCACCAGAAAAAAAAAGCTTCTATCTGCACCTACTTCGTGTGTTACCATCTTCAAGTGGGTTTTGAAAATTTGGGGTTTCAGTTTACAGTAATTTTCCTCTACAAGTTGGCATTCCTCAAAAAGCTTGCATGCTATTCTAATGGAGAAAATAAGGACTAAAACCTACAGAAAAGGCAGTTATTATGTATTCTGTGAAATATACATCAAAAAGTTTATTTTGAATGGACAAAACATAGAAAATCCCCCATGTTTTTACTCATCTTCTGTAGTTTTTGTACGTTTTCGTTCTGTGTTAATTGCACTGTACTTTCCCACCACATGCACATGCTGCAGAAATGTTTAACTTAGACGTGGATTACAGAGGACTGTCAAAGTCAAGGTAGCAGTTCAAAATGGAAATCAGTTTACAGAATAAATAATATGTTTGCTGCTGAATGTGGAGTGTTGTTTACCTGCGTGAAAGGATATTATTTACAGAGCCATCACCAAGAGAAAGACTGCTTGAATATGACTGATGCCAGTATGTGGGAATGGGAGAGACTGCTTGTGCAAGCAAAAACATTGACAGGACAAAAAAAAGTGAAGGCGAATGGTGAAGAACACCCTCACTTTTGATGTAGGTATTTTGCTGTTGGCTTCCATCAAGCACGTGCATCAATCACACATGGCACAGATGTGAACTGTGATGAATAGAAGCCTGAGCAAGATGTGGCAATGGAAATAAGCTCTTGACAAAGCACTTGAAAGTTCCTGACAGCTAAAATGGAAAAAAATGGAAAAGGTTCAAGTGTTTGTGTCCATCTGCAGTTTACTTTCTTGGAAAACTTTCATTTTACAAGTCTTACAATTACATCACTTTGTCTTTAGTTAAGGAAGGCGAGGCTCATATGGGAAAGAGCTACAAGCCAATCAACTTTGCTTTCTTTGTCTTTATATTTGTCATAATTTGCATAATGCTATTTGGGTTTAAGATTGTTTCACAGAGGAAATGCTATTTCAATGGATTAGTCATTCCACTTGCTTATGTAGTCATAATGGTCATCCAAGTGTGTAATTGGACATTTGAAACTGTTAAGGAAGTGAGCAACACGCAACAAAGTTGGGTTAAAGATGAACGACAGATGAATACCAAAGGAATATGACCATCACTGTCCAGCTTTATTCTTTGCTGTACATTTAAAATCTGTCGTTAATTCAGATTATGCTGAAATGTCTACACTGCACAGAATGATGAATATTATTATCGCCACAAGCCTTAAACCTTCAGACATGAACCACAATGATTGTCAAATCACCCTGAATGGGAATTTATCGTGAATTATTCCTTGAGATTTCGTCTTCTTTTTTTTTTATCTTTGTGTCTTTTTAGAATATCTGCTTAGAAGATTAGTGGCTGAGAATCAGTTAGAGTTAACTATGACAAGAGAATGACAGTTCATTTATATGGTGAAAATTGCTGGTGGGATTTCAACAGGAGTGTCACCAAGCTGGGTTAATGCTGTTTGTGATAGCTGCTGACAGGACGCCTTTTGGGAAAGAGCATTTGGGATTCTGACCTTTCATTTTGACAGAGGTCACTGTTTATTTTTTGCATCAATACTTAAAGCACCAGTTTGGCTGTCTTGACAGTTAGAAGCTTTAAACAGCCCCAAAAAGGGGCAACAAGCTGTTATGCTCCAAAGTCTCATTGACAACCATTATGTGATTGCAAAAAGTACACAAAAGTAATGAGTGATATAAAAGGCCTTACACTTAGATTTTGATAGATGAAGCCGAATTACAGAAAGCTGATGGCAGGTGTCCTGCAGTGCATGTTCAGCCATATGTAACTTTCCTGTTATAAACACAATGAAATTCAGCTTTATTTGTTTTTCCTTTTCTCATGTAGTACAGTCACATTAACACTCCATGTTCTTTCTCTTGTATAGCAGGCATCATAAGGATAAAGTCATGTACTAAATTCAAGTCTTTCTGCCCATCCGAAGGATAAGTTGATGGTTAATCGTATATCATGTCCAGACATAACACCATTTCTTTAAATGCATTAATGCACTTCCTGAGAACGGATCGTATGGCAGGTTTTACATCTTACGGCACACCGTGGTCAGGGCTTTTTCCCATTCCACTTGCTCAATATTAGATTTGTTCAGTATTTGACAGAAGATTGGTTTATCATTGCACAGTGCTTTATAATGGAGGTTATACACATACAGGAAATAATTATTTCCCAGCCACACAGCATAGAACATTTCCAAAAAAAAGAGGGATTAAATGACCTCATGAACTTGGGCTTCTTGGTAAAGTGACTTAAAGACAGATTAATGCACTGCAGGCTGTTTCATTCCATTTAAGACACATTATGACACAGAATAATTTCTTCAAGATGGTGGCCCAAGCTTATGTTTCTATTCGTTTTAAAAGCGTGTCCGTAATTACACTTTATTCAAAATTAGCTCCAGCCTGTCTATTTAAATGGGGTAACAGAGCAAAGTATAAATCAAACTTTCTCTGCGCCTGAACAGAGCAGCTGGTCTGGCAGATATTAGCTCCTTTAGTGTGCTGACCACTTCAGCAAGCCTGATAATATAACTCTGAAAATTGGATATGGTCACTGAGGGACAAGCAGACTGAGGAAATAAGAATTACTTCTCATTTGTATGTAATTTACATTTTTTTCCATTGGCCTTTTAAGGGCTGGCAATTGCCTCAATAAGAAGATTAAAAACAAGTATAGTTTTGACAAAACCAGGAACTCGGGTGAGAGCTAATCACTTTCACGTCAGCTTTAAGTCCATTTTTTATCGTCAGGCTTGTTTGCTACTTTTGAATATGGGGGATTTAAGTGTCCTTATGGCCAACGCTCCTTTAGCCAAATGAGCATTGTGTTACTTTAAATAAATGTTAACATATACTGTCTGATATGTATTTCAGCTCAGGCTTTCGTCCCTGTTCTTTCTGTGGAAACATTAAACTAGCTGTATTTGCAGGTGTGGTGTCAAAAACTTTGGGCTCATGACCAGGTTAAAATTGAAAAAATCTTTAACTGCTGCACAAATGTGAACAAAGACACAAACGATTAAGATGCTTATAGTACACTGTCATCTGACAGGGTGTTTTTGCCACTGAGACGTGCACCCTTGGAGGCAGTCAGGGATTGGACTACCCTGTCATTTGGTTGACAACTGACCCAAGTCCATCATGTCACCTGTAGTCACTGCAATGACAATTTCACAGTTTGAACTTCCTCAATCATACACGGCCCACAGAATTCCAGTCAGCTGACAAATGCCACACCGCTGGAAAATGATGTGGTAGGTGAGCATAACCCGCACAACATTTTCATGAACAAAAAAATTAATTTTGTAAAATAAAACTATATCGGAGTCTGTGTTCAGAATTACTTTCTTTTTGATTTTCTTTGAAAGTAGCTTTGTATTGCTGGACTGCAGGGGCTCACTGAGGGTATGAAAAGAACCATATCAGGCATTTTCAAATATCAGTCTTTTACCATAAGTCAGCACATTTCTCCTACAAATGGCAAACAGATATTCTGCATTTTCTAAAAAGCTGGGATGAAAGACTGTAAATACAGTGTAGTCAAAGGATAAGCACCAAGATAGGTGAGAGCATCTTACACATAGTTCTGCCAAGGTGCATAAATAAAAACAAACTATTCCGTTTCTTGAGATAAATCTTTTCCTTTTTTATGTCTGCTGTCATGATGGTAAAGCTCTGATAATCCGTTGAAATCAGCTCCGAGTCTGACATGCTTTCATGTATTATACCTCAAAAGGAACGCTATATAATCACTTTTTTTGCTTTTTCGTGCATGTGTATGAGCTGAAGAAAGCCAAAGCTCTCTTTTTAGCAGTTGTGTTTTAAGTTTTAGAAGAAAAAAAAAGAAGCATTATTTACATTACAAGGTCTACGTTTAATCTCTCAGCCTCAACTAGGCTTAATTGCCCATACTTCAGAAGGACAATGATCCTTAGCCAAAGTTGCCTCAGAAGATTATAAGTTGTGTGCTTGCCATCCAACAGACATAATTGGGTGCTTAAAAAGTTAATAACATTTAAGTAAAAGTGCTCATCAGCTTTTTAGAACATCACATGTAATCTGTGACCAGTGCCACAGACGCTCACAGGCTAATGATGACTATAGGGATTTAATTAAACGATTTTCTTTCCCTTCCAATATATTTGACTTCACATTTAGAAATGCATTCCAACTTAATTTCTCAGACAGCATGATTTAAATAATTCCTTTGCATAAACCACTTTGAATTTAATTATGAAGCCTGTTTTCTCCAAAAATCGGCAGATTCTCCTCCTGAGGTAAAAATGGGTTTTGTCAGCGAGAAAGAGCAAACAAATAGAATACATTTCTTTAGACATTTGGTTGAGAGACACCACATACAATTTAAGTCCTTAACTTTTGAAAATACATTTTCTTCTTTACCAATAACAGATACACCCTTTCACATTTTACTACTTGGGACAAGGTAAATACAATGTTTGAGTGGTTTATGCTTCCAGCAGAGTTGTGCTCTTTCTCATGACAGATCACCATCAGGTTGGCTATTACTAGGGAATAATTGAGTAATGAAAAACCCAAATCAGATTTCTTAAAAATGAAAAATGGATTTTTCTACTGTGCCTACAGTATTGTGGGAGCTATAAACATAAAACATGTCATATCAGATGTTTATCAGGGTTTCTATAAAAAAAATGTTTGCTGCACATACATGTTAAAATCAAGACCTTTTAGAAGCCTGTGTTCATGTGTAATGTGGTGAAATTTCAGAGGACTACAGGTTAAATCATATTACAAGAGATATTACCATTTTAGCTTGCTTAATCAGGATAAAGGTAAAGCAGTAATCTGTCATGAAATAGGGGAGCTGTATATTATCTTTTCCAGTTCAGTGTCAGATGAATGCATGCTTCCCAGAAGGCCTGTTAGCATACATTTGATGGCTCTGCTCGTTGCCATTATGACAAAACCATGAACAAGCACAAAAACCCAGAACAAAGCTACTCTTAAACAAAACAGGCTAGTGCTGTGTTCAGCATTCATCAGCCAATAAACAGTAATAATCACAGTAATGATGTCTGTTCAAGGGCACTTGGGAACTAGGGAGATGGATAAGAGGCATGGGCAGTGGGTTGCAGTCAGGAGATGGGTGTTGTTAATCTGAGAGGCTGTGTGGAGTTTAGAGGGGAAGGAAGGGGTGCCAAGGCTGCTTAAACTGAGATAAGGCTACATCAGTGCCACTGGTTACCATAGCCTCAGCCCCTTCCCAACAAGACTGGCCCTGCTGCTTCTATCCTAGGCCAGGGAATTTGCCTGGATGCGATAAGATGCTCCTGAGCATTGCAAAATAACACAGGTATTAGCCTGCTCTCGTCTTTACAATAGAATGTAGCATAATAGCATAAGAGGACAGAGAGGATGAACCTAGACTAAAGCCAGCTGCTATTCTGTGTGAACAGATAAGTGGTGCTCTGACAAGGGGGTTAGAGAATGGAAAGGATAGCCGGTGGCACCCTGCTGCACTAGATAAAGACCAGCTCACCATGCAGTCCCATCATCCACAACCCACTGTCCCCCTAGAAACCACTAGATTCCAATTATGTGTTTACCTGTAGGATAAAAAAAAAGTTGGTAAACAGGTGACTTTTTCTAAATTGCTTTGTATTCAAATAAATGAGCAATTTACAATATATTTATCTCACTATAGAGGCATATGTACAATAATCACATGAATTCTATCTAATGAAACATCAAGATAGATAGATAGATAGATAGATAGATAGATAGATAGATAGATAGATAGATAGATAGATAGATAGATAGATAGA
>JBAMHV010000003.1:10143967-10154424 GCA_037177535.1 Pseudomugil gertrudae | reverse complement strand
TTCCTGTTTATTGTAGCTTTATGGTTTTGCTTTATTATAATATAAATGTGTTATTTGTCTTGTTTTATCCTTTTAAACTTTGGATAGTTTCATCTGTACATAACTACTAATGGTTTCAATAACCTCATCTTCCTCAAGCTCTGTCATGCAGTTTCTGAATTCAGGAGTATGATTAGAGAAAAAAGAAAGAATGTAAAGTTGCTTTGCCTTTTTCTTTCTCTATTTTGTTTTTGTCTATACAGACATCAGTCTAGAAGACATTTCAGTCTTCTAGAGGTTGCAAATGTGCAGTTATATGTTTTCTTCACAAAGTTTAGCTTCCATTAGCATTATTTACTTTACTACAAGTTCATCTTAGGATCTGCTCCACAATATTTAAATACACAGTAAGCATTCAGCATAAGGTTTTTAATCTTTAACAACTAACATTTGCAATCAGAATCAGCCAGTAGGATCCAAAACAAGACTTAGATTAATGAGCCTTTGTCCTGAATCTGATATGCTGTTAGATACATTTAATTTGATTCAGGTGTGCTCAAGCAGGAATACAGAGAAAACCTGGTGGATTGCAGCCTTTGTAGAACCGAAGTGAGTACCCCTGCTTCAAAAGTTGTTAATTACACTTGCTAGTTACTTCTTGTAAAACGTTACCCCATTATGGTAAATGGAATGGACTCATACTTATTTATTATATTATTATTATATTATAATATATCTAATTACTTAAATTAATTAAAATTATATTACTTTAAAACAAAACTAAATGATTAAATTAAATAAAAAATAAAAACATATAGCCCTTTTCCCATAACACAGGAGTGCAGGGTAACAGATATTTTCATAAGACTGAGGTTACTAAGAATAATAGCTGAACGGATATTCTATTTGTTATGAGATCTTGTACGTCATCAGCAATTTCAGATCTCTGATAGCAAAATTTTACACAGCAGCTGGTTACTCAGAGTAATCAGCTGATTCGGGTAATCTGGAAAGTCAGACAAAAAGAGTAAAAACTCCAATACGTTCTAATGCATCTCATATTTTATTAAGCCTAGGGGTGGCTGCAGCCCAAAGCTGGAGTATGAATCAAAACAAAAACCCTTCCACTTGTAGCACATGATGCAAAGCCTGCTGTGGTGGGAGAGGAGGCCTCATCTGTCCTGGTTTGTAGTTTTGGCCTCAGAGTAAGTAGTGGAGATTTTCACGACAGTATAAATGTTTTAATCAATATTCCTTCCATGTACATGCTGCTTTGCACATTACAGCAGTGTGCATGTGGAGGATCCCTACATAAACTCAGCAAGACTTTCCACTGAAACCCCTTCCAGCTGCTTGGCTTTCAGTGCACTTCTTCAAATGACCATTCATTTCTACAAGGTCCAGTATGATGTAAAATACAGCAGAGATCAATCTCTGCATACCACTCTTTACAGAATAATTCCACTTAATGTTGTCCAGAACAGCAAGAGTCCAAAATTCAAACACTGCATAATCCCATGTGGTCAAAATAAACACATGTGGCTGAAAGAAGATTTCCTCTGCCCTTTAATGTTAGTTTCAACCTAACCTATGATTTATCTGCATTTATTCCCAACGAAACAAAATCTGTAAGTGAAGACAGAATTATATCTGACAAAAGAATGAAACGGAGACCGGAATAAATGATTGACAAAAAAAAATGAGCATAGCAGATTTTAGGTCGCTGGACGTCATGTCTCCTCCTCGGGAGAGATGCTTTACGCATCTAACTGTGCAGTTCTTTGTGACGGCTGTAAGAATAAAAATATGCCAGTCCAAACCTAATCAAATTAAATGAATATTTAAAAAAAATTGTGACAAAAACATAAACAAAACGCACATTAACAAAAAATGCCTGTAAAAAATACAAGCAAAAACATCCAACACAAATGTATAAGAATACATCATGGTTCTTCTATCCTCTTAGCTTGTTAAAGTGCATTAAGATTCAGACATATTAATACATTTTAAGGGGTAAACGTGGTAAACATGATGGTACAAGGGGGAACTGCGTAGGATCATGGGATAAGAGACGACACGTGGGAGTACAATCACGTGTTAGCTTAATAAGAAGGCAGCGGTAGATCAAGATAAAAAAAGTGTATGTTTGGAAATTGTATTATTAGAAATACCCATCTGTGTGTTAAAGGTATGTACATTACGTTTGTGTGTAGACAGAAATCCAACATTTTCTATGATGTGGGGTTTTAAATGGGAGTCCTCCCCAAACCGACCAGCCTGCTGTGACAGTGTTGGATCTATCTCAGAGAAATGTGGGGAACATAAATAGAAACTGTCATCGTTGGTTACTGTGAATGACCATTTTAGAAAACAGACAGCTGAAGAAACTGACAAGCTTCCTGCAGAGCCAAACCTTTTCTCTCGTCATCAAGAGAGGAAGTCTGCATAAATATCATGCCTGCCACCATCATGTTGGACAGCGGATTATATGACTTTCTTTTTGAACATAATAATGTCTTTGGAATAAGTTAAACAAAATGTGACGGTCTTATTTATCATAGTACAATAAGAATATGCTTTATTTATTACTCCACCTGTCATGTTGAGGACTAAAAAAGTATTGAGCATGTCTCTAGTGCCCAAGCAGTTGTGAAGACGGATAGAGATGGACAAGACAATGTTTTTTAAGAAAAGGAGTGACAATGAGAACAGGTCAGAACACATGAGGGCAGAAAAAAAAATGACACTGGAAAACATCAGCAGTGAGTCAAAACATTAGTGATCATCAAAGTTAACTGGCTAAAAATGAATATTGTTCGGCCATGTGTCGGTTTTCAGATACATGTGATGCAGTATTACATCAGTATGTAAAGCAGAAAAACAGAGGAGGGGGGAGGGGGGTGTTTTTGATATCAAAACTGATTCAAGTAATTTTGTACCTCTGGTGAAATGCAAGCACCTTATTGTCACATTGTATTTATCTCTGATTTGTTCTCCAGCCGGCACCCAAATTCAATACGGATGTAGAAAGAAGCAAATCTGGACCTGAATTCAAACGCTCCCATTTGGTTTGAATAGTCAGAGAGATGTTGGCATAAAAATGACTTGATTTACTGCAAGACATAAAAAGAATTTTTATCCTCTTCGCTGAGGTCCCACTGAGATTTTAGTCGAGGTATTGCAACAGATATATGAACTGAAGGTCTACCCTCAAAGCTCCGCACAGTCTTAGGAAATAAAACGCTGCGGGACAAATGGATGTGTGGAACACAAGTGCCTTCTTACAAAAAATAAATAAATATCATCTCAAATGGGAGTTGAGGTGAAGAGTTTTGACTCAGAGACATTGTATAAACGAAAGTTGCTTTAAAATATCTTCAGCTGCGGTTCACCTTTTATAAGTTTCCAAAGTGAAAAATGTGTCATTGTTGAACAAAGTGCAGGACAATCGTTCCAGAGCCTCAACGTTATCACGTCTATTTTACAATGACATGCCTCAAAAACAAGTTGTGGGTGCTACTGTGTTACTTTCTTGGGGATGAGTGGAGATATATACGGTCATCAAAATTTTAACAATCTTTACATGATTCAGCAGTTTTAAATAAAACATGAGTAAGAGCTGCAGTGAGCGCCTTACAACAGGGACCTGTGGTTAACTAGGTTGAGACTGGGTGAACGTTATGGGATTTTACTTCTGGTCAGACACGTTTCCAAACCTCAAAACAATGTTCACCACTGAAATAAATATTTTATGTATTTTTTTTTAAGACTGACTTTGTGAGGACAGCCTGGGTCGCATTATATTATGACCCAGCCAGTCTTTCAGGGGGGGTTTGTAATAGGTGTTGACAGGCATCAGCTCGGAGCATTGATGGAGGGTGATAATACGACCTGAGGCAGCCCTATGTGGACTTTATCCATGTATTCTTCATATGCAAATCAGCAGCGACTGCCTCTTTTGTTAAGGAGGGTTTGTACAGTGTGTTCGTCTTCCTTTATCATTCCTACTGCCAAGCCTGCGGAAATGAAAAGCAATGCAAATATGCCTGGTTTCTAGGAGTTGGTAGATAAAGCAGGGGGGACTGTCAAACTGCAACGCTTCATCCGATTCAGTTTAGCCTTGACCGAGGCATGCAAATTATACCTGAGATGTAGGGAGAGTGACGCCGCAAGCTGCACAGGCGCAAAGCTGTGGCTTGAGATAGGAGAATCTCTCCTGGAGCAGGGTTAATTGGCAGAAAATATCTATAGAAAGGTTTAGAAAAAGAAGGTTGTGAAGTCCCACCAGGAAAGGGGAAAAAAAACACTTATTTATACACTGTACTTTTTGAACGCTTGCACAGCATTCTGGCCTCTCATTTAGTCTTTTTGCTTCTAGGCAAAGATGTGCTCTGTTTCTGATCTAGGTAGATTGGGCGTTTGAGAAGCAATTTTAAAAATCCGCATTACATTGTCAATTCTTACTGGTTTCCTGGACCCATAATGGAGTAGTCCAATGCTTTTTGTGTTGCTGGATGTCCATGTTTTGGGTCCAGTAGCTAAAAAGCATGGGTTAATGAAAACTTGAAGCAAAAAGGGGTAAAAAATAAGTTTTTAAAAAATCCTAGAGAGAGAGAGAGAGACACACAGAGAGAGAGAGAGAGAGAGAGATGAAGAAGAAGAAGAAGAAGAATTTATGCTGGGAAAGGTAATTTATCTCGGTGCTCATTTTATCTAAATTGGGGGTAAAAAAAAAGCTGCTTACTTTCAACCTTATCTCATATATAATACATCATCAACTGTGTTAAAACACATTTTAAAGCCTCAGCTGGCAGCAGTAACTTTAGTCATGTACTGTAATTATCTAAATGTTGCTTTACACACCTGAACCTCCATCTGACTCCTTTCATTTAGCCCATCAGTTCTGGTTTATTTAAGCATTGACCTTTCATGCTAATTTCCTGTAGGCTGCTGCTGGGGCTCACTTCAGTGGATCTGCCGACCCTATTTCCCCCACTCTTTGCCCCCTTTATCTGACATTGTCAGCACCAAAGGGGCATTCATGTGGCCTGACTGCTCCACGTGGAGTTAGTAGGCAGAGGAGACTATTAATAATACTTAGAGGTGAAAAGGCAACAGAGCACATTGACCTGGTGATTGGCCATGAGAAAGCTGCACATTGCCTCATTTACTAGAATGTATTAGAGATTTGTATTGAGCACAGACTTTTCTGCCTCAAGTTGGAAGACAGACACACTACAGAGGAAGTAGGACAGATCAGACAGCTCAGAGAAGAGGACTCGATGTGGTATGGGCTTCCTCAGTGTTTTCACCAGCACTTTGAGCGCATTCGTAACTGGCTTATCTGAAGAGCAGAGTGCCAGGAGCGACATAACCCTCTGGCACTATACCTCAGAGAAAGATCTATAAGCATAAATAATGTTGCAAAAAAAGAATGTTTCATCAGGTATCATTTAATGAGTAGTTAAAACATTATAAAACAGCATTTTGCCTGCATCTGACGAAAACAGTCTAAAAAGTTGAGCTTTTATTTTTTTTTCAGGTGGTTGTTGCTTGTTTACTTTAACAAAGCAGATAATTGGTCCTTTTTTTTTACATCTGCATGATGTTTATCATTTGGCCATTAAATTCTACTTGCCTGTGATGTAATGCCTAGAGGATAAATCTATTGAAGCCGCTGAGGACAAAATTACATACGATTTGTGTTTCCTAATTTATGTCTTTGTGGCTGTATTGAATCAACAAATAGATTTTCAAGCTTTGTCTCCCACTAGCTGTAAAGGTAAGCTTAATGTATTTTAAATAATCAAACATGCACTTAAAGAAAAAGGGTAAGACGGTAACACAAACGCTAAGATCAAACACAAATTAGTCTCCCGCTGAGAGATGGAGAAATAGCAAGTGTGACATCATTAGCATTCAATTGTGGAAGATATATCTTTAAAACCTAAATTACTGCAATTCTGACAACTTTCTTTTCATTTAAAGTTTTGTCATAAAGCTTACAAAAAGAACATAAAAAACTCAAGCTCAGTTAGATATTTTTAATTTAGTATATGCACATTAGACAATGTTTAGACGTCGCATAACACAGTACCAACATTACATGAAATATTAAGCTTGCACATACCTTTGACACATGAAGGTAACACCACTGCATACATTTTAATTTGGGTTGGTAATTTCACTTTTTTGTCTATCTTTTGCAGGTTTTACCATCATTTCTGACAGACACCAAAAAAATCGTACTCAACAAATTGACAATTACTTTTTAGGATCAAAAAGATGTCGTTACAACTGGACGGGTTGGCCGTGCATGAGCAAATAAAACAGCAGAACTTGAAAGATGAATGCACAGTTATGGAGGTATTAACTGTTCAGTGCACAAGTTGTATATGTCAAAGTCTGAACACTTTCCGGCAGGTCAATGTCAGTCATCTTCTATAGTGGAGTCTCTTTGCCAGATCAAAGTATTTAACATGTGGTGTAAATATTGGAAATAAATTATGGAAATGAAGCAGAAAACTACAAATAGTGGGTGCTTTCTAGTCCAAAACTAATAATACAAAAATCAAGCAATGTAGTCACAGTGCTTTCTGTGAAATAGGACAGGTTTATTTTGCACATTAAGACTGATTAAGCTGGTAGTGTAGTAGCTTCTGTTTTTGTATGGATTGGACAAGTCTATTGCAGTCAGATGAAATGTGTCATTGTGTCATCCAAAGTCAATGTTTGAGATCACACCAGTGAGGCTCAGTTATTTACTAATCAATGTAACAACCATTCATCATAGTAGCATAATTAAAAATATGTTATTAATTAACATTAAAGGAATGTACTTTATCAGGCAACAAATGCAGATTTAACACACATCTACTCATCAGGGAGTTAGAGTACCATGGTGGCCCGAGGTTTGCAGCAGGTGCACATGATCACAAAGTTCTATTGTGAATGCTTCCATGTTTCCTTCCGGCATTATTAATATTCACAGCAAAATAAAGGCCAAGAAAAGTTCAATTGATTTATGTTTATTGAGAATCTACGTAGCTGTGTTCATTAAAAACGTATGCCGTCTCTACCTACTGTGCCCACACACTGGAAAAGATGCATAGGATGTATTTTTAGATTTAATTTGATACGAGGGTAAACAGTTCATGTTCCTAGATCTCTTTTTGCAAGTAAGACGTGTTCAAGGAAAACCTTTCAAAAGACACACACTGCAACATTAAGTATTTCTTATACCATCTTTGATGCAACAACTGTGCAGATCCAAGGGCCTTTTACTAGTTAGGAAAATAACATAATTGCAATGCATGTAGCATATTTTTTCTTTCCAAGTGTCCATCAATTTAAAGACAGATTGTAATCTTTTGACTTATTGATGGGACGCTGTTTCCATAACTGCAGTTGATAAAACGACACTTAAATCAGACTTATTTGACATGATTTTGAAAATTAATAGCAATCGTGCTCATTGCTGTCTTTTTTAAGTAGGTTCCCGACTGTTATTACTAGCCAAGATGTCTACAGCTCCTTTATTTCATCATACGTTCAAATCTGGCTTTTGATGTGAGACCCGGCTTTGCAGCTAATGTGTAGAGTTTTAACGAGCCTGTGTGCACATTTGTTACATCTGGCTGACAGATGACAGTGATGGACAAATCTGACATTTACAGTACTTGGGATGAGTGTCATCTCATCAAATACATTTAGAATGATAAAAGAAACTTTAAAGTGCTAATTAAACCAATCATATTTTAGTGGTGTTTGCAGCCAGTCTGCTCTAATTTGCATTCACAAAAAACCCCCAAAATTTTTGGAGCAACATTTTTGTTAAAGAAAATGTTTTTTTTTAAAAATGTTGTAACAAAATGTTGCATTTTTCTTCTTTTTTCTAAAGAAACAGACTTCATTTTTGGACACAAGGTATCATACATTCACATTTTGTGGGATGAAGAAAGGCAGACAGGGCCAATGAAATGATGCTTATCTTTGTGATGTAAGGGGTTGGCCTTGTTTTCGTTTCTTTTGCTTTACAACGATGACATCTCTCCCACAGGATTTGAAAGAAGACACCGATTCAATTTTTACCTCCGCAGACTGTGGCACATTCAACAAAGGCTTCCTTTCAAAAGCCAGCTGTCCATGGGTGCTCACAATCCTTTGCAGTAAAAAATTGCAAGAGCACATGCACTTTGATGAGGTTAAAGTGAGGCATATCAATATTAACTAAGGCAGGAAGAGGAACCAAATCAGAATAATGACATGGAACTAATCTGTGGTGACCTCTGCCACCACTGGGGAGATGATGACACACAATTTTGAATATTCAAGGCATCTATTTGGACAGACAGCTCCTGTCTTAAACAGCAGGTCTTGGCTTACTTTTTCCACAGGCTAAACGATACAACATCAAGCTCTGCAGCAGTGGCAGCACCTCCTCATCATGTAGTCAAATCTTCTGAATTTATGGAGCAGGTGATTCAAGGCTAAACTGGGCAGACATCTATAAATATATTGTGCCTTGCCATATATTTCCCACATCACACTGTCAGTGGGAGCTGCCATACCATGAGGATATTTTCTAAACTGTCTCCACTTGTCCTTGCACCTGTGGCAGTTCTTTCTTTCAGTCTGCGGAAGCCTCTTCCTCCAGATATAACTGCTGCAGAGATCACCCTGTCTCTGCGTGCCCCATCCCTCTCACAAGGACGTCCTCGGACCCACATATCTGGGTCATCGCTAAGTTCATAGATTGATCCGTCCTCCATGCTGTGCTCCAAAGACTCCAGGGAAGAGTTTGATACCTCGTCACCCTGTGCTGTTAACGGTCGTCCAGGTAGCCCCGATGTGGAGCGCAGCTTGTACTGCAGCAAAACCCCCCGTCCTTTGCTTTTTTCCTCCCCTTTGCAGGAGCCGGACTGTTGAAGGGACTCCTGAGAAGACGTGTCGCTACGGTCCTCCCCTCCGCAGGCAGAGTCTGGGCCATCCCCAACAGAATCCCTCTTAAGCAGCTCAGGAGAGAGAGTGCTGGTGGTTGCCACAAGGAAGTCCACTGGTCCACAGTGAGCATTTAAAGAGACCATTCCCTTTCCTGTAGCAAGCAGGAAAACATACTATTCAAATACCATCCAAAGAAACAACAGACTGACTTTCAGTCATTTCAGTTCAATACAAACGTAATGCAAGCTGCAAGTGAAAGAGCGTAAACTGAAAATGACTTGCTTTGCATCATATGTCATCAACAGATAACTGTATTTATTTATCATAATTCTGCAACTACTAAAGCAATAATGCCAGCCACAGTTTGTGCAGCATTTACATATTATTCAATAAACAAGCTTGCAATAAGGTGGCCGCAAAATGAGAGTGGTGCAAGTGGAAAACTAATGACCCCATTCACTTGGTATGATAAACAAAACACTGCCAGGCATTTTTAAATTATGCTGCAAGAATATATAAACAATATGATTTGTGAGTTGCCTGCCTGATATTGTTCGCCCAGATATCCAGACTCATATGAAAAAGGTGAAGTGAGACTTCAATAAAAAAGGCAGTGCCAGGTAATTTTCTTCTTTTTTCCCACTTCTCAAGATGATTTTTAGCCATACCTGTTATTTTGGGGATGCCCTCTAATTTAGGAACTGGAAGAGTGATAATTAAGCCCTGGGCGGTGCCAACCCATAACAGCCCTTGACAAATCAGAAGACTTGTGACCTGCATGCTCTTTTGACCTGCAATTTAGAGAACATTGAGAAAAAAATTTAGTTTTGCTGTAGCTGCTACTGCCAGTAAAGACATAGTTTAGAATTCCAACAGTTAACTCTTTGCTGACAAAACAGCATCCCAATCATTTTACTATGTGTAAATAAGGCAAAAGAATTATTTAAGCTTTTGCCTTCTGTTTGTTTTTGACCAACAAGAGGTTTTTCTGCACAGTCTCTACGTTTCCAGTAATGTGATTATCAAACGTTGGATCAGTCTACTTGCTGCTGACTCAGCTGAAAGAGAATACTCATAGAGATACAACATAGGAACAAAAAGCTCTATGATCTTAGTATTACACATTTTTGCTTCTGAAATACTAAGCCTTAAAGTTTTTACTTGCTACTGTACAGATATTTGTCTTGGGGATAGAAACTGACATACGAGTTACCAGTTCTTGCTGCTTTTAAGTTTTAACAGCTCTAAATACAATGCTGTGTATCCCCGACTGTGTATTTTTTTTAAACGTGTCTTGTCCAGCATCAAGGCAGGCAGAATGATGGTCTGGCTGCTGTATTGTGCTGAGCAAATATGCTTTGCCAAGAGGATCATCATATATACAGTATATATATATATACAGAGATCCTCTTGGTAATCAGAATTCTTTATTTATTATTTATTTTGGACTAATATGTATTCCACATGATTTATGTATTTTGCTGGACCGACCGGAAAAGAAGAGAGGACAGAAAGACAGCAGAGAGGAAAAAAAG
>JBAMHV010000003.1:10122617-10143867 GCA_037177535.1 Pseudomugil gertrudae | reverse complement strand
TATGTATTTTGCTGGACCGACCGGAAAAGAAGAGAGGACAGAAAGACAGCAGAGAGGAAAAAAAAGAGAAACACAAAGAGAAGAAAGAGACACCACAAAGGAAACACTGCAATCTGATCAAGTGCTGTTCCATCCGCCACACCTGTACAGAAAACAAAATAAATCTCTCACGGGGCCCCATGGGGGGGTTAAAGATCTACAAGTGCTCCATACGCCATAGATGAACAAGCAAAACATGTTTAACCTGGATAAACCTAAAGAATAGCTCAGTGACTGTAATCATGCCGAGCGTACCCCCTCCCTCCAAAAGTCATACTGTGTATTTTTTGCCTTTTGACAATAAATAAATGGACAAATAAACATTTTCAGAGGTAAGACTAACAGAACTGCAAAAAATTAGACCTGCAAAGAAGTAGTAGAAAAAAGCAGCAAAGATAGCTTGTGTATCTTAGAAACATTGCCAAGATACAGCTGTTTTATCTCTTAGATGCTGAAAACAAATTTGTTCTTTTATTTCTTTCAAATAGACTGTCCTAGTGTCATGAGCTCTTTCCTCGTCTTCCCAAAACGTTCATTGAGAGGCTGAAACTCATCCAGAATGGTTTAGCTAGATAAAAAAAGAAATCCTAGAAAAAACAGCATCCTAGAAGTTGTTTACATCACAGATCTGAAAAATATCCTAAATACATACATTTATATCTGAAATCAACACAACATACCCTGAAGATGTAACATATTCATCTGCTAAACAGAGAAAGAGTCAATCCAAAATTCAAAGAAATGCAGGTTATGAGGACACTTTCTGCTGCTTACTGTTCTATGTCATTTTATCTGCTTGTCTTTAGAGCTGTTTTATTTATTTTTATATATCATAACCCCTTGACTTGCATGTGTTTCGTGAACAATGTCCACAACAAGGAAATCATCCCTAATAAAATTGATGACATAACAAAACACACACTGGTTTATCAACGATTTGCAACCTCTGACCTTTTGGAGATTCATGTGAACACATGGCAAAGTGACGTAGAACCTTATGATTGACAATAAATTCATTTCCTGAATAGACAAACATATCAAATCATCTGGAAAAATACAAAAAAATGGGAGTAAATGTTTTTTTTTCATTTTGTGCAAAAGCTCATGTGGATGTATTGTTATTATTAGATAATACTTGATTATTTTGTGTTTTGATTGTTTCAATATATCTCCTACCAGGATACTTCACATCTGCACATTGAATATATGTGAAGTATTTTCTGCAAAGCTGGCTGTTTTGATATGAAGGCTGTCAAATAAAAAAACATTACAGTTAGGGCAGGAAATAATTTGTCATCATTTGACAAACATCCCAGAAAACCTGGAGGTCTGAGAAGACACTAATCCCCCTCGCCTCCTCCCGGCACGATTCTCATGCTTTAAAAAAAAAACTGAGCCAATGACAGGACATCAATTGCAGGGTTTTCCAGGAGTTTTTCATTGACTGATCTGCAAATACACATGCCTTTAGATGATAGAAAGAAAGCCTAAATCAATGGTTTAAAATCCCACCATTGGAAACAACTGCCTACACTGCAGAACAAGCAAAGGAGGATGCATTCTCAAAATTAAGAGCTAGTTCAGCAGTAATGATGATGTTCTTTGACTTTTCAACGACCTTTTAAACGGTTCACCAGAGCTTCTGCACGAAAAGATAAAAAGAATGCTTGTTTCCTGTGTCTTGGGCCATCTCATTGATAGACCAGGTTTTGCAGCTACAAAATTTGTGTTTCCAGTTCTGTTTTCTGCAGTACAGGGCCCTCATAGGGGTCTCCTTTCCTTTTCACTTTGTACACCTTTTGCATCCGTTTTCTTTAGACACTTTCAGAAGATTTGGCTGTTGTTGGTGTCAGAAATATGTTGGAAAATATATGCGCTGGTAGAACCCCAACCACTTACAGTTCGATATCCTGAATGCCAAAGGAATCATTAAAACCTAACACAGAGGCTAAAACCAGAGCCAGTCTCCATACAAACTGGACTGCTCCATCCATAAGAGGGCTGTTTATTACTCAAGGGAGGTTGTTCTTAAGCAAGTTCACATCATTTGAAATCTGTAAACCCCTTCTGGGTTTTTTTCCCCCCAACTATGGTGGCCAGTGATGCGTTTCATGGTGTGGTGTGATAGACTCAATGAACTGGATAAAAAAATCAAGCTTCATCACTGGCATCAATTAGGGCTATATATGCTGTTCAGGTGGATGATGTAGGGTGTTAAGAAATATTTATATAAAACCAATAACATACCTCAACAGTGTTCTAGTAAAGTACCTTGGACAGCAGTTTGATAGCACTGAAGTGGACGCCTGAACAGTACAGAAAGTCTTGTTTTCCAGCTTCCATCAGACTTTTTAATGTGCATAAAAAGCCTATATGATGGTCAGTGTTATAAACGTATGAGCAGATCTGGTTTTATCCTCTTTGACCTTTCATCTGTCTAATAATAAATGTAGTTCCATGACATGGCATGAAGTGAAATGTAGCAGCACAATTTATAAATTATAACCAATGCGATAACCTTCACCTTTCCCCAAACCTGAATAGCTACATTAAACATTCAGTGTTTGGTTTGTGACCTGTGGGCTATTGCAGCAATCATCTCGAGAAAACACTGGGAGGATTCAGGGCAAATTGTTCATTTTTGAGTAATGAAAATATAACTATATTTGTTTTCAGCTTTACACTGACAAAGCCGTGATTAGGAATGAGATACTGCAGCTCTGGAAGCCCTAAAATTTGCTAAATGACTATAATATATCAGTGACACCTACAGTTAAACTTCATTTAATGGTACTTTCTATTTACTGGCGACGTGGCAGTTCTCTTCCTTAACAGGTATGTATTTTTAACCACATTGTCCTGTTTTTTTCCCCCAAATGTCTTCTAGGTTTTGGTTAAAAGATCTATGATGAAAGCAGCCGATCGCTATAATCCAAACACTTGCCAAATTTTTGGCATGCTGCTATTAATCACTGATAACATGTAATTACAAAGCATTGTAAAAAGCATGCTATTGTCTAGTGTGAGAAGCTTAAGAAAAGAGAGGAGTTTTAGAAACAGGGTCAAGGCTTCATATTCCTGGCAGCACTCCACCTCCCTCCTACTTTAGCAAAAGTTTATATGCAGCATATCGGCCTAATTCTCACTGTAATTTAGTCTTCACATCTCAGTAACTTGAACTTAAAGTAAAAAAAAAAGAAGAAGACATTTAGAGGCCTATTTCCCCAGTATGATAGTCAAACTTGCCCATTTCATACAAATTTGGAGCAGAATTTACTAAACAGAGATCATGTTCTATAGGATGGGATGTAAAAATGGCTTTTGAAGCCATAAAAGTATCAAATGATGTAGACATGTGTGACACAGTGTTATTTCCCACCGACTAAACATGCTGACTTTTTTGCAATCAGAGAAGTCTCCCTTTGTCCACACTGGTTTCAAATTTCACATGAGATCTTCCCATCTTTTTCTGGTACAGCCGAACCCAGTTATGTGTGGGTAAGCAGCTACTGTAGTTACTGGCAACCGGCACTGGTATTGATGTTCTCTGTTTGAATGACAAGTGAAATATTCAGAGTGATTTTCGTTTCCTTTAGAATGTGTTTATAATCCTTAGGATTAGATTAACTACTGATTCTCTATGGTTAAAGTTAACTTTTTAGATCCTGTTATGGAGTGTGGCAAGAGAGAAGCTACATTTTCTGCTGTGAATTTTTTCTCATTTTCACCACAGACTTCTTATTGTTGCTCTGCATTAGTGACGACTGAGAATAATTGTAGACTCTTATTATACATGCACATCCTTTGTCTCCAGTTAACAACGGGGTAAAAAAAAAAGCATTGTTTGCTGTGGATTTATTTTTACATTCCTTCTGTGGTCCCACAGCTTTTGGCTTCCACTGTGGCCTAGTTATCTATAGACCCATTTACCATAATATCCACAGAAACCATAATTGAATTACAGCAACACTCATTTGAACACAACTAAGAGAATGCTCATTTACACATCTACAGTAGCTGTATTTACATGTTTGGTTTATGTCATGCTCAGATTATGATTTGCATGAATGGCTCAACATTGTCATTAATCAATCTATTATGCTTTGTAGAGATGAATCATACCAACCATGAAACTGATGCTGGGAGTACAGCAGGAAGCAGAACATTCGACTAAAAGAGAGTAGAGGCATTTAGATGAAGACTTGCAACATTCACAGCAAAATGGCCTTTAATTCAAAACTGCCTTTTTGTCACATTGCCTGAGAGTCTATGTGTGATTGAGTTAGTGAGTTTCAGACAGTGATGCTTGTGAACACCTATTCTCAGGTTACTATGAAAGCTGAAGTTAAGTCTGGGGATGTGGGCACCGAGCTTTGTCATTATCCTTTTTTATCACTGTGCTAAAGACAAAGGCACTTGAGATTAGGGAGGTACAGCTACCCCTCAAGCAAACTCGCACTTTCAATTTTTGCAGATGTCCATGCATTGCAGGGTGCACTTTGTTGCAGGGAGCTGCTATTGAGCTCAATTAAAAAGAAAATGTTTCTGTATGATATCCCATTCAAGACCTATTTTTTTTTACCCAGAGGACAGAAGTGTTAAAAGCATTAGTGAGGGAGAGATCAGCCATTTCCACTGACATAGAAAGTTCATTGTTGTTTATTGCAACCAGAATTCCCTGTTGAATATAAATCACATTAAGGGGAGAGGATTAGGGAGCAAGTGTTATTGTATGCCCTAGCAAAAGTCAAGGGGAAACCTAAGGGAGCAGAGACCTAGTGACAGAGGGAAACTATCAACATTTCATGTGCAGTATCTGTGGTTGTAGTGTCAGGAGATCCTCTTATCCCTTGAGAGCTCAACAAATCATAACTTAAGTCAAAGATCCTCCTCTTTTTCTGGACCCTGAAGACATGAACCCGAAACTTTTTTTCTTCTTTTCAACACCCAGTAACTTCCCTCAGGGCCAGGCCTCGAGGCAGCTGCCCTGCCTCAATCTGTTGCATATTTTAAAAAGAGAGCACCAGCACTGGGCTACAATGACCTCTGGGTCACTTGTCTTTCTCCCAATACCATGGCTGCACACATCTGTTCTCCTGAATGTCTTCTAACACAAATGAGAAACCAGTCAGAAAGGGCATACGTTTGTGTTTACAGCACATGTGATATAATTTTTTTTTTCTTTTCTGAACTCTCAAAGGAAAAGATTTTCTCCTGATGGAGCGCTATCAGGAGTTTTGAGTTTGGTTCTCAGAAAATCCCCCATTTTCTGGTATGACTGAAAGACGGTAAACTTGTTTTAAATGCAGATGTATTTATGGCAATTTTAAGCTCAAAATGACCTTCTCATACCATGCATTCATACAATAAATGTTGCATTTCCATATTTGAGAGATGTTAATAATGAGTAACATCCACTGTAGGTATCACCAGCCAGCAGCTTGAGGTGTGCTGAAGAGGTACTTATTTATTATAGATTTAGCCTTTTTAAAAAAAAGGAAAACAGACCCCGTCGTTGATAAATATTTAATCATTATAAAGAAAGGCACACAGGAAGTAATGGGCTATCTGTGAAACCCTGTATGGACTGCAGATGAGAACAAAATGGGAGAGAGAGGATTTTAGAGCAGAGCACATAAGTTGAAACAAGTGAGATGGGGAAAGTGGGACAAAAAGAAAAAAAACATTTACTTAGAAGAAATATACAGAGAGATATATAAAAAAAGGGAAATGTATACTGGACGCCCTACTAAAAAGGAATGGATTTTCTAAATAAGAAAAAATGCAGAAACACATTTCTGAAATGGATATTTTCACAGGTCTGTCTCAGTAGTGCATGAACCAAGTAGCAACTTGAACAAGGCAAGAATACCACACTGAGGAAGAAATGCTTGTGTTCTCATTATATATTTCAGTGCTCTCATGAGGCTAAGAATGCTATAAAAATGCAAAAAAGAAAACAATCAATATTAGTAAGAATATTTATATCATATGGATATTGTTCAACAGCAAAATAAGTGCATTACGCCCCAGGACTGTGCCTGACCCGCATGGAGGTCACCCTCCACATACAGAGATTGTGCTGTGTGTGTACCGGGATTCAGCAGCGTAGAACGTGTTGAGATGTTGATCTCCTGCAGAAGCTCCAGTGTTTCAGTATGAAATAGACGGATGGAAGAACCCTCTGAGAATGCCATCCACACGCCTCCACCAGCACACGCCATGTGTGCAACGCTGACCCCCGGGTCTGGGTGGGCTTCAAATTTCTGCAGCAGAATTGAGAATTCTGTTAACAAAAGAGATTCTTTCCTTTCGATAAATTAAACTGGTAAACCAAACATTTGGAGAACTGCAAGCTGAAATCTTATTCTGGCTCTTCAAACAAATCCCAATATTTATAACATTTTATCTTCATATATAATGAGAAATTAATTCGACTGTCGGCCAAATTTGTAAATAATACAATTATATCAATATTTCCTGTATGAATTTGATATGCAAATATATTAGCTTCATAAAGAAACATAAGGGGAACCAACAGTTAAAAAGAGTTTTATTCCTGTGATAACCTTCCCTGTTGATATGTTTTAAATGAGCTTTTTGCCCTAAATTTGACATCATGAGGCAAATAGAGACCCCATGAAACATACATTCCGTTTTTTGCCCTAAACATACTTTTGTAAATGAAGTCTAAATGTCCCTGTTAATTTAGTAATTTACAGAGTCCCTGACACATGGAGCATGGTTTGCATCATTCCCCTGGCTTCTATCTTTTAAAGAGCACAATGGAGTCAGAGTTTCAGGCACATAGTCTTAATGAGTTGCTTGAAATAAATGCAATGAGCCTTATCGTGGCAACACATGCAGCCCCTACGGTCTAAGGCGTGACAAGAGTTGGTTTGGGCATAATCTTGGAACTCATATCACTGTCAATGCACAAGTTGCATGAAGCTGGGCAATTAGTCAGCGAGAGTGACTGAGTGAGGACGAGAAAGCACCACCCACCACAACCCAGGAGCACCAGCAGACAGGGATTACCACCTGTTTGTGTGCCCTTGCCAGTGGGCCCTCCTTTGTTTGAAATTAGGGAAAAGGGAAGAAGCCTTTGATGTGTTTTCTGTTTTAATTGACTCCCCAGCAGTGAGTGCTTGCAACATGTGGAGAACTACACGTAATGCATCTAATTGTTTTTGCAGCCATTAAAAAATATAGAAATAGTAAAAAAGGCTTATTTATCCTTTAATAACCAACTTCAAAGGAAAAAAAAATAGTCATGCTGCAGATAAAGATCATGGTTTGATTGAATTCTATGTGTTGCATAATTATCGCATTAATTATTACCAAGTATGGTAGTGCTAAAAAGGGCTTCAAGCTAATCAATGGCTGACATACTGCTGTTGCTAAATGCCATCTTGCTTACCATATGTTTGAAACCACTTATCCTGGTAAGCTTAGAACAATGTATCACAATAGCTATGAAAGTGTGGGAGGAAATAAGGGACTCTAGAGAAGCTCCTGAAAATGTTCCAGTCTTAACATTTTTAAGAAAAAAATACTTTTGTATAAGTAACCTAGCTTGTGCCATAGAATTTCCTGGATTTTTGGATCCTTTTTAACATCAAGTATGGACTAAATGTGTCGAAAGCCTGTTGAGCTGTGTCATATACACGGATAAGTACAAGGCACAAATGTTGCCCCCCACCAACTATGTGGTATTAGTCTACTGAACCCAGCATTGCTTTTCAAAGATGAGGTAGTCAGTGAAGCTTGACAGTAGTAATGTGCTCTTTCCACTCAGCTCGGCATTGTAACACTAACAGCAGCATCTCTACAGTCTACCCCCAGCAGTGGGAAATAACAGCAAAGCCAGAGTCACAAACACTACAGCTGGTCTGAACAGCTCATTAGTCCTTCATTACACTGGGTGACAAGGTGTCTTTGTCCTTTAGCGAGAGCAAAGTCCACATCTCCACTCTGAGCGCGAGGGAGTCCACTGAACAACTGAATGATAGGCGAAAGCAGGAAGAGTAAGGAATGGAAAAAGGGAAAGGAAAGAACAAGGCTCGGCAGTCAGAACCGATCAAAGCCTTTATGGCCTACTTTGTTAAGGTCTTGCTACATTGAAGCGAATTAGATCTCTACAGACTGCTGAAGTTTGTGGAGTTCTGTTCTACAGAGATTAGGATCTAACAAACTCATGAATGCTAGCCTATTGGAACAAAATGCTACATTTTTTAAAGATTAGCCATTTCACTGACATGCCCGGGTTTGAGGCAGAAGTGATAGCATCTACAAATATTTACTAAAGTGGTACAAATAACTTGGCTAGGGTCCCGAGGTGGAGAAGGCAGCTCAGAATGTTGTTTAAAAAGGTCCCAGGGTGATTAATGAAAACAAAGGAAATAAATTGTTTGTGCACTGTTCAACAACATGGTCCTCTGAGGTATCATTTACTGTATCTGTGTCGCATGGTTTTCTCCACTGACCCTCCACTTTAAAAACTTTATTCATGCCAATAGGAAACAAGAACATGAGCACAGAGTTTGTTCAGCTGTTTCGGGCGAACTGTCCATTTTCCAAAAAGTCAAAAATCCTTAAATCATTCTTAAACAGTGCAGGGGTATTTTCACAACTAATCATAGAAATCATAGAAATATATATTTTATGTTTTAATCGCTCTAAATTAATATAATGAAAGTTAACATGGTACCCTTTTCAGTGCCTTTTAATATAATTAATACATCTAGCTATGTGTCATGCTTTTAGTGTAGAAGATGTGTGTTTTGAAGCTTCAGGTGGTTATCATTCACTTGTAGTATTTCATTTGGATTGTAATTGGACTATAATGAATCATACTGAATTGGACTGTGTCTATAAAAATGCATTGTAGTCACTGTGAGGTTACACAGTTTTACTAAAACCTATTAATAAATTTGTTTACTAAATCAGAGAAGCAACCAAAGCTGATCTCAGCAGGGACGATATTTCTTGATCTTTCTAAAAAACCTTTAATGTAACTAGTAATCAAGCTGTGCAGATAGTGGCAACGTAAAATATTTTTTGATACATTTTGGTTCAATATCTAAAGATATGGTTAATTCACTATTTATTGCCATTTTGCTTCCTTTTTCTTTCCTGTTTTTAGTGACTGCATAACCTACAATACACCAAGATTAGTAGCAAGCAAAGGCTTAATATTTACTGTTTATTTAAAGAAAGGTTAGCATGGTACCATGCCAAACTGATTTTATGCAGATAGGTCAAAATAATTATTTACTCATATGCTATCTGCCAAATGACAGACACTACACACGTGTTTATCAACATAGTTGAATTATATGTATACTAGACCAACAACTTATCACAATAGATGTAATATATTGCCAAACCAGTCTCTGATTTTAGCTGTGACACTCAGCAATCAGATCAGCACAGCTAGCATCCAATCATAATCACCATCAAACCATGGCTAAGTGTAATAATAACACCTAATTACAGCCATAATTAAATCAATTTAACTAATCCTGCATATCCCAGTCCTTACCTAAAGAAGACAATCATCTGCCAAACTGGGAAACATATCTAGAAGTCCTGTTACTGCTTTGTGAAAATTCATGTCATTATGCATAAAAGGGGCCTTTAAATAGAGATAAGCTTGAAATAAATTTAAAAGAGGAAGACATACACGAACGGGATGATTGGGATCAATTGATAACATTGGTGACTTTGGTCAAAGCCACCGCTCTGTAGATGGAAATCTTGTTTCATGATAAAGCACCCAAATACTTTTTGGTTACTTTGGTTTGATTAATATCTCTGAACATGCACCTAATCTCCCACTAACCAAAATAATTTCTATCATGTTTCTCTTCCTTTTCACTTGAATATGAATAGCCTGTATCATTAAAAAGAAACTGTTTCTTCTCATTTTTATACCACTGAGACCCATCTATTCATGTTTCATACCCACTTTATCTAACTCAGTATTGTGAGGAGGTGCTGGGGCCTCTGCTAGTTGCTATCTGGCAAGAGGCGGTCTACAATCCAGACGGCCACCAGTCAATTGTGTTCCAAAACAGAGAGAAACAAGATCAACAACTGCTCAAGTTCACCCTTAGGGCCAATGTAGAATCACAGGGTAACATAACATGCATTTTTTCCATGTCACATTATGTGTGAGGAAGCCAGACAACCCCTCATGGGAACTCTACAGAAAAGCTCCAGCTTTGGATCAAACCAGAAACATTCCTGCCCCTGAAACACAACACCACCACGCAGTCCTGAGGCTGCAACCTCTGTGTCTCAAATGGCAAAAAATGCCAAATCTTTGAGTTTTGTGAGCTTTTTACCAGATAATTGCATCATATGGATCATATCACGTAAAAGCTTTGAACATTATGATAAATTCCTCTTATTGACTTGACTGTTTTTTCCTTTCCACATAGAAGCTGCAATGCTGAGATTTTGTGAGTGCTATAATTTTCATGTACCCCACTGGTATGGAATGAATGTAATCAAATAATACAAAGCTGGGAGCCAAAACAAATTTGTAAGTGCTATGCTGATCCTTTGGGGTTCTGCTGATGGCAATTTACACACCATAGGAAGCAAAGTCGTGTTTTTTCAGACACTGAAAAGGTTATTTTTAAATAACGCTGTGTTGCAGAGGTGCTGGCTGTGAAGATTTCATATTTAAGACTCACAAAAAGCAGCAGGTTGCATGATCAGTGGGATGAAATGAAACAGGCCACATTTTTCAACAAAGTCATGGATAAATGATTAAAAAAATACAGCAAATCTCACAAAGTAGTGTGCAGATGAATGACCTTAGTCTAAGATCAAATCATATCTCTTCCAACAGGTGTCAAATAGCGCCTGTCTGTATCCTAGATGTGCACTGCAGATCCTGTGAAGCCTGCTCTCTTAGGTCCATATTAGTAAGTAAGATAAGGTTAGCAAAGAGGTAACCAGACCTGACCTGTTAAGCTCTCTGGGAGATACCCTGAACCAGAACTGTGCCTCCACTGCAGGGCCATTCAGCTGCTTAAGTACCTGTCTCTAGAGGAAAGTGCTAATGAATAAAAAGAGACATTCTAAGCACCGCTCACTCCGGATCACGTGGATCTCAAAGCAAACTCAGTAAGTGGAAGTCCATGCTGTGCTGCTGCAGACATGTCTTCTGCTTAGTGTAATTTGCTACAGTATCAAAGAATAAAAAAATACTTTAAAAAACTTTTCTGCATACAGTCCATCTAAAGTTGTTATTTTTGGCATTAGACCAGATTTAACATTACATATACTTATATGGTGCAATGCTTGAGTGGTGCCCTCAATCAACCTGCACAAATGTGACATAGCTTGTCCTGAGATCAGAGACTGAGATTAACTCTTTAACGTTCATTTATATGTGAAAATGCATTAAAGAAGAGGCCCCAGTACAATATAACTGAACAAACCAATTGTCTAACGCATGAGGAGGCTGGGCTGGTGTGGAAGATAAATGTAAAAAAGCCACATGGCGACCACAGGGTGAACAGAGAAATAAATGCTTCATTGTTTATAAAGGTTGCTAATTAGGTGGGACAGGCCAGAGGCAGGAGTGAGTGGACAGAAAGGGATCCACTTCCACCTTAAGAAAGTGTCTGCTATTACAAAGCTGCTGCAAATGGAATAAATGTTCAAATAAGGGTTGTACATTTTATTCAGTTTAATCAGTTTTTCTGAAAAAGAAAATATAAAAACAGATATGCAATAAATGATACTATGTCAATTTGTAGTTATCTTTATTTGGTAAAATCTGGTTAGATTTCAGAATTTCAGGATTTAAAAAAAAATGCAGCCAACATGCTTCTTTCCTGCTAAAGCACGACCCATTTATACAGCTTTGCACACTCACACCTGGGAGCTATAATTAAATGGTAATGCAGCCGCAGTTCGGCAACTAAGTGCCGTATTTACCTTTCCCAGAAGAGTTTGTTTTATGTCATTCATTATTGTCTACCACAGCCGCAGAAGTCACCCTGCTCTACGCCTCTAATGACATCCCAAACAGAAGAACACCTTGAGGGATGACAACACAAAAATGGAAAGCATGACACAGACATGAGCCAGGATGAGTTGTAGGGGATAATCATGCAGACTCCTGCATCACTTAGAGCTCATCATGGCACATATTGGTGTAATAACATACATTGCGTGAAGGTGTCTGATTTGTCATCCATACTGCAGTTCAAAGCAGTAATCGATTACATTACAGAATTGAATACCTGTTTTTTATGGATGTATTGATAACTCTTTGTTGACATGAAAGAAGAAAAAATCCACACTTTATGTTGTCTCCCGTGGATCCTACAAATCCTGAAGAACGGCTGTAAAACCATGTTATGATACCATCTTTTTACTCATTCAAAAGTTCAACAATTCCTTATTTTGGTAGAACTGTAAATGAGATTATACTGTGAATATAAAAACAACAACAAATGCATGTGCTGTTTCAGCTAGAGTTTAACATTTTAAATCTAATTAAACTTTGGGATTAGCTCTGGAAAGCTTTAGAAGCAACACTGGCACACCAGGGGACATATTATGTGTGAAGCAAGCAGTCAACACCGTGGCTGAATGTTCACACCTGAGAATTACCGAGCACCGAAGACGGTCTAAATTACTTCAAGCTGCTGGAGTTTCAAATCAACAGTTTTTACTTTTGCAATCTTCTCAGAGATGGGAAGTAGCAACAAGGTATATTTAGTGTTAAAATAAATACATTATTGGACAGTCAAGTGAAAGATCTTCACATTATTGCATGCACTTATATGACTTTTTGCTCTTTTCTCTAGTTTCTTGTGGCTGGCTCACTGTAAAGGTTATTTTTCATTTCCACAGATTAATTATCAAATGTATATGAAGCAACAGTTCAGAGTTGCATACAAGTATAAATTCAAGGTATAAACTAATTATTTACCACAAAGAAAGTTTAAATATGTAAGATGAATGAATGCATCTAGTTTAGTTTTAGTCTACATCACACAGTCATAAACTATATAATAGTCAGCTCCTTCTTATTGTGGCTGTCCACCAGCTACAGAGCTGCTGAGTTCAATGCTCATCAGAACAGTGTCTGTCTGCCTGTTACAGTCATATAATATTCTATTCTCAATACTTTTGCTCTTCTGTGTTTATGCCCTTAAGGGAGGTTATTCATATCAATAATGCATACTCCTGAGAATATGCTGAGATTGAGATGTTTTTTTTTATACATTTTTTTATTTGATCTTTTTATAAACTTCCACATTCTGCATTCAGCAACAACTTTGTAATTTACCTGAGTTGTGAGGCTGGAGATTTCTAGAACAGTAACATAGTTCCCACTGCTTGCCCATGCGGTGTCATCCAGTACCAGCAACGTCCGGACTGCTTCTGATCCCAAGCATACACACCTACTGGAGTCAACGTCCCAAAGATCATCTGGAAGAAAAAATACATTTCTCTAAACATCAGCTGTAAAATAAGTTAAAAAAAAATTTTTTTTCTTAGTCTTAACAGTTGGTTTGCACTCTGAACCACTCTGTGAGGCAAATTCAATTTTTATGTAAAGGTTATATATAAACATAGTACAAATAGGGAGGATGTTTAAGTTTGGTTGATTATTTCTCCCATTTAACAATACCAATTGGTATTATATTATACATTAATGCAAAACACAATTTGTTACCTTTGTAACATGGTATAACTTGTGAGAATCGTAATTCTGAGTAATGAGCAACACAACCAAATTTATGTATAGTGCCCTAAAACTGTGCCAGAATATATGCTGCAATACTCTCCAGGTGGAATTTTCTCCTGTTTTTAATTGTTTGATGAATTCAATAATTTCACTCTTCCACAATAATAAAAAGAAAACACATTTAGGCCATTTTCACACTTCATACAATCTATTGACATTGTGAGGGTCCTCAAAAGCTTGTGGATGATCCAGAAACAGCAAGAACAGCTTGACATCTCCTCATGCAGGTCACACTTTGCTGTGGTATCCATTCCTCAACCATCATTTAGCATGGTTGTGTTGGTCACACAGAATGCCCAAGCTAAACAAATGAGTGTAATATTTGGTTGAGTTCTGGCCTCATGTCAGGCAGTCCTTTCCTCTTTACTCCCAAATTCTTCATGTAATATTCCTGCCATACATTAGTGACTGACATACACATGACAGCACAAAACAAAAGGGAATTTTTGGGGCGCAATCTACACATTTAAAATATGGCTAATTGCATAAAAGCAGGACCCATACAAGTAAAACGTCTAATAATAAAAATAATTAGGCTTTCCAATCATGTATCTACAACATCAATAGGTATCACTATGAGGGTAAATATGAAACCAACCAGAAATGTCCCTATTTTTTGTGCGAAGCTTATTTCACTATTATTGAATAGTCTTTTGCTAAAGTAGATATGTTGAAGAGTGGATACCTCCACCAATGAGGTTCAGGTTTTGTCCATGTTTATTTCTCTGACCATTTGTCAGCAACTTTATGCAAAATCTACAGACAGAATTTTTTAAAAGATTCATCACAGCATGGGTGGTAATTAGCTGCTTTGTGGAGGTCTGTGCTCTTCAAATCCTCTTCTTGTTTATTCTCTAATGAGAGCAAAGGACCATGTTAGACAACATAGCTAAGTAAAAAATGTGGGTATCGGTTTGAACGACCACACACACTGTGCAGCAGTGTTTACGCCGTTGCTACGTCCCCTACTGTGTTGTATACACTTAAATGCATTTTCCCAGTGTTTTATCACCACTTCCTTTCCTTTTGTGAAAAAAAAACCTTGACTCCCAGTGTCTCGTCCTATTCTTTCCCTTCATTGATGTGAAATTGATGCAAACCTTCTTGTTTTCATTTTAATGACGCACATTGCAGCTCCTACAACATCACATTATAAAGTGAACTGCAACAGGATTTCCTTGGCTTTGCATAAATGGAGCAAAGTTAGAGAGAGAGGTGCATCTGGCCTTTTAATTAACATTTTGAGTTATTTATTTTTGCCTTTCATAAGAGAATAACTTAATAGTGTTTCTGACTTCCCCAGGTTAATTGTTTGGCTTGTTCTAAAGGTTACTTTTCTAACTTTTTAACATTCACTTCTGTAAAATGTCTCTCCAGCTCTGAGTATTAACTGAGGCCATGGCTGTGCCTCCCCCGCTTTTGACACCAAGGCCAGGCTTTTTCCTGCCTTACCTTGTTTAATATCTTTACTGCAAGCTGCCACACGGTTTGATGTTTATATATCTATGAGGATATTTGGAGGATACTTATCACAAAGCAACCAACCAACAATGTAGTGCATGTCTAAAATGCTTTCTGTCACAAGTCTCAGCTAAAGCCTCTGTGTTTTCTGGCTGCTGCAGACTTGTTTTTAGACAGTGGCATGTTCATCAAGGTCCACAAATCATTTAACGTATGTGTCAAATCCAAAAAACATTCCCTAACACTCTTGAGAACTTTTCTCCTGCCTTTTTTTAATTTATTTTTTATATATAAAAATATATTGAAAAAGCATGAATAGTCATATATAATCAGTATGCAGCAGCTTGGTGTAATTAATCATCCTCTCAGCTTGGGAGGAGAGAGGAGCACAGGATGCAGGCAGGCATGCTGACATACTTTGGCCAGGTAAAAGGAACCCACTGATAGAGCTATTGTGCTCCTGCTGGCTGCGAAGACTGCAAACCTCTGCTGAGATGGTGTTAAGCCCCTTGGCCTGGTGCAATGCCTGACTAAACATGGCATGCCATCTACCACATGGAGAATTGTTATTTTCATACTTACAGCAGGTGTGAAAGTCCCTGAGAATGGAAAATAAAAGGGAAATAGGGGAAGTGATTCCAAAGTAACTGAAAGACAGGTCATACATAATGTAATCATTCCTGAAGCGGCTGTTCTCAAAAGTTATATTATTGTGCATGACACTAATACTTATAGGTCAAATGAGTGCAAATTTTATTACAAGAAAATTATATGTTCTGTTAATTTATAAAGGAAGAAAACATAAAACCAATTTGTACTAATTATTTCAAGGTGGCAAAAACACCATGTTGTTCAAAAGCTTCAATTAGGAATCTGTTATGCAACCATGTAAACACCCATTTGCAGAAGTCACAAGGACGGAAAAAGAAATTCAAACGACCTCATATTCGTAAATCGTATATATAGCTAAGAGAAGTGCAATTTGTCTTAATATCAATATTTTTAGGCTGTCTAAATGTGTGTACTGGCTTGCAAACATGATTTTGTTTGTTGTTTTAACTTTTTAATATTTGCATTCTAATTATTTGCTGTTTTAGCATAATTTGCCCTTTTATTTTTAAACTATGGTGCATCCTGCTGGCTTTGCTTTCTGCCTTTGTTGCACTATGTTTACTTGCTGATTGCCCCTAGCCTGCATTGTATATGTCAACTCCCCTTTTAGTTTATGTACTGCTTGGTTCCCTTGGATCAGCATTGAATCCTGGTCATTGTGAGTTATTGTGTACTTCTTCCTCATGCCTGTCTTGTTCTGGATTTCTGGACCACTTTTATTCTGCATTAAAAGTTTATTTATTCCACCATCCTCATCCCTCCATCTGTGAGTCTGCAGTTGGGTCTTCTCCACCACTACACACACCATGTGCACAAACAGATTTACAATATTATAAAACCAGCATTCACAGTGTCAGTATCAGTTAACTTTTTCTTTCTTTCTACTTTTTGCCAAAATTTCCTTGCAAGCATTCACAAAGTTACATAAGCACAGAAACCCTTCAAAACAAAAGCACGCCCTTTTTTTGCTACACAGCATACACTAGAATGAAGTAATAGCCACCCCTGACAGTCAAACGACAGCCATCAGTCTGAAAACAGAGCAACCAGGACAGCATCTCACCGCTATTATTTCTTCCATAAACCATCACGTTCCCATTCTGCAGACCTGCAAACAGGAAGCAAGGGGAATGCTTCAGGCATAGCACAGGGCAGCCCTCTGGGTTGTGGAGGGTCAGCAGGCAATGTGCTGCAGTGTCCACACTGCCATAGACCAGAATGCTAGAAGAACAACAGCAGCACATGATAAATGAGCATCATTTGAAATGACAGTGTCTTGTTCTCATGCACTTTGATTTAACAGAACACAAAGCATTGCGTATGTGAAACCACTTTGTCTTTTGCATGTTAGGAATGGCATCTGAACTCCGGTGCATGTCATTGTCTTCCTCTGGAAGACAAATGCATATCGCTTAATGCTTTGTTTTGAGAGGAAAATGTTAAGCAGCATCTGAGCTGACATGATTTAGTATTCTACAATGCTAAATTGCTTTTTTCTCTTTGTTTATTTCGCATTGTTTCATGATAGGTCCTTTGTCTTTATTCCTGAACAGATACTTTTACAGGAACAGAGCGGTATCTACCATGGTATACTTAATATCTGATTTTATTTCAGAGTGCTCTCTGTCTGAAAATCTTAACAATTTACACTGTGACAGAAGCAATCAAATTCATCCTCAAAACCTTCTAATCCTGCTGTGCGGGAATCAAAAGATGTATTGGATTTAAAAATGAATCAGTAATCTGCACACCAGTAGCCACAACAGCGCTTCAGTGGGGTATCAACTCTGACTTTTTGTTTTGATAAAATATTGACAAGCAAATCTATACTGCTAAAAATCTTAGAGAAGTATCACAAAAGACAAAGCAGGTTCTATTACACAACGTAGGATGTTTAAATAAAAGTCTCACCGGCCATCATCCAATCCAACACAGATGTTGGTACCAATCCCAGAGGCAGCCTTATGAGCTCCTGCTTCACCATCTTCAGCTGGAGAAGGTGGAAGCACATACTCCAGACATCGGACAGCGGAGCCTATCTGTAAACTTTTTACAGCCCTCGGTGTGGTCCTGTTGAGAGAAAATATCTCGATGTGGCCTTGAGAACCTTCTCCTTCACCAGCCACCTGCAAGGACAAAAAACCCTGATTGAAAAAAAAGATCTCATGTCAAAGTGAATGTGTAGACTGAGTCCAAATGACGTGGGAAATAAACTATATTGCAGACTCTTGACAAACAGAAAATGAAGAAAGCAGAAACGGGCCAGTCTTCCGCAGTTCATCCTTGAATTGTGTGCACTCTGTGTTAATCAAATGTGAAGGACAGAGAATAATGTGTACCTGGTCCAACTTTGTTTGTGTGGAAGCAAAGCAGGTATGAAAAATGTTTAGATTAGTAATCCTTTCAGAGCTTGTCATTTGTTATCAGCACACACTTTCTTTTAATATCACTTTGAAACACTTTATGTAATGAATTCACAATGTCATCTCTAGAACATCAAATAATTATTAAAACTTCTGCAGTAAGAACAGAGTGGTTTCTGCAAGGCTTCGAGTTGCCTTACAGTTGTTTCTTTTTCTGTTGCCTTCCAGATCAAGTGTCTGATCTACTGTTGCTGCCAGTTAATAAGAAAATGGAAATTAAATAATTTTCAATTAATTAGACCAACATCTAACATTAGGATATCCAAGGTCACATTGAACACTTCAGTAACAATGAAGAAGCAGAGACAAACAGAAAGAAACAGGGCTGTTGACAGCTGGGTTGGGGTTCAGTGGCTCATTCAGTAGTGGGTTTCTCCCAATCAATGCTTGGAGATTTTTCAGGCTTTCTTACAAGGGGGGGAAATAATCTTAGATGATGACACACACAAAAAAAGGTTCACCAATCAAAGATGTCCCAGGACAAATTACAACCCACATGCTGAGTGTCTGCCTCAACGGAGGCTTGACCTTACATGTACCTTCAGTTTTATTGGTCTTTGTGTAAGCCTGCCAATGCCAATACTGAGACAAATAAGGAAGCAGGAGGCCAACAACCTATCATGATGAAATTACAATTAAGGTGGCACTACTTTCACTGGCAAACAATTAACACACCACTGTGGGTTTTCAACATGATTCCATTCATAACAGCTGTGGGAGGGTTGTGTGAACGTTCTGGAAACATTACAATGTCTGTACTGGAAAAAAAAAGGTACAGCTGCTTGCTGTAAGACAGCAACAATTTATTCTCTGTATGAATCACATTGTGTGAATGTGACATGAGCTAAATATAGTCTTTGGCTCTTCCCCTACATGCTCACCCTTATTTGCATGCAATCATTTGTTTGATTTGTATCAGCACACAGAATCTGGACAGGAGCGATCCTTTGGGCTCTTGAGAATGAGCCGGAACAAATAATGGTCTTTTGCACAAAGATCATACAGAGGACTTATCTTACAGTGAGTACCCCCCCCCCCCCCAAAAAAAAAGGAAAGTTGCAAGTGAATGAGGAATGAGACCTGGCGTCAGGTCCCACTCACCCAGACTGTTGCACTATTTAAACATTTACTTCACGCGTCCATTTGTTCTTTTAAACTTTTCTACATGCCACAATGGTCACTAACTTTGCCAACAAAACATTCTTAAGTCTACACATCCATTGAGAATGCTGTGTCCTGACTAAATCATGACTACCTTCTTGAAAAAATAGATATCTGGAATTGTGCCCTGGGCAGATTCGTTGCCAGAGAGAAGCAAAAACTTCTTCAACAGTAAATGTTCTGCCAACACTAATTAGATTGCCCTGAATGCATTGAGGAAATGTGGCAAAGTGTTCATGTTAACACACTCCATTAAGATGCATTCAATGCATTCAAAGTCCAAAACCCTAGGGTCACCAGATAATGTTTTTATTCTCTGATTGGTACATATTAAGCTGCACATCCCTGACACTTTCAAAGAATTGCATGTAGAAGAAGAGGCTTGAAGACAGAGTTTGAGGAGTTTATCAAAAATTGAATGTTGGAAGTTGGGAAAAGTGGAACAGGGAAGGTAAACCCAAGAAAACACTGCGGTATCAGGCTGATTAGACACAATGTCATTACTCTGATCAAAGCATGCAGAAATCCCTACAGCCCATCTCACTTTAACATGATTAGTGTCATCCCTTATTTGACAAGCCTGCCAGGGAGGTAGAACCAACAGGGGGTGGGAATGCTCAGCCACTAATTACTGGATCCACGGGCCTTTACTATTATTATTTTTTTAAAGATAGCACTTTGTCTTTGCTTGGCTATATATTAAAGTATAAAGGAAAAGTAGGCAACCATCACTGTGCTGGATAAAGAATAGATTCCTCTTGTACTCATAAGGCAGATTATATAATGCGCACAGAGATTCTGGTCCTTTTTAGAAAGAATGCACAGCAAAATAAATCAGTTCAGTTTAACAAAGAGCCCCGAAATCCTTTTTAAGACTTTCTTATGAGAATCCTTAAACAGGACTAATTGTTCTTGGGTTTGTACATACAGAAATCTTCAGGTTACAGCAAAAGTTAGCAATAAGTCTTACTGTCTGTGTAGACACTTTATAGAGTGCAGAAGGATGACCACAACAGATTGTGCTGTAGCTGTTAAATTCTTTCAATAGAAAAAAAAAATGTGCTGGCCAGGAGGGTGCACACGGGGACAAGCTCATAATGCAATGATATCCCATATTAATCTGCAGACAGTGTTTTTACTGTCTGGTATGGTGACTCACTAGGGAAAACATACACCGTCTAGACAGAGTATCTACAGTCTCCAAAATCATTCACAAATCAGTCAAAAATGTTATTTAATAAAACACACTTGCATTATTTGCTGATCAACACTCTACCTCAGTAAATCGCTGACATTTTCTTTAGCTAAGATTCTGAATTTGACCCAAATCAGCTTTATAAAATGTTGGCTTGACCTGGTGATTACTGTACCGTATTTTCACGACCACAAGGCGCACCGTACGAAAAGGCGCAGTCTCAGTTATGCGGCTGTATTTTGATCAGGCGTGGGTTTTATATACAATCCACGCCCACACTTACACGCACACAAGCATACAAGTGTGTATTTTTTTCTAAAAAAGAGCAGGAGCAAAACTGAGTTTGGTTGTGCTTTATTTAAGTATTGATTCACTATTTTTTTTTTTTTTTTTACCGGTAATCGTAATCAAACCCATCAAGTCCTCATCCTCTGTTTCTGTATTGAACAGCTGCGCTAAATCTGCGTCAAACATGCCAGGTTCACTTTTTTCACTACTTTCTGTGCCGGCTGATGAAATGATGCCGGCTTTTGCGAAAGCTTGAACAACAGTTCCAGCAGACACGTTATCCCAAGC
>JBAMHV010000003.1:10086318-10122517 GCA_037177535.1 Pseudomugil gertrudae | reverse complement strand
TGGTCTCCATCGGTCATCCATCGCTCCCACGCCGCTCGCAGCCTTACTTTGAACGGCCGGTTCACACCAATGTCCAGAGGTTGGAGTTCCTTCGTCGGGCCTCCCGGAATGACAGCAAGCTCAGAGTTTGTTTGCTTGACTTGGTTTTTTACATCGGCTGTGAGATGGGCACGCATAGTCACAGATCAACAGTGACGGTATGTACAGTATACCTGCTACAACACACACACAGGGCGCACTGCACCATATGGCGCGCCGCACATTTTGAAGAAAATCTAAGACTTTTATATGCACCTTATAGTCGTGAAAATACGATACTTTGAAATGTAAATTCAGGAAATATCAACTCAGTGCAGGTAAATTCTTAAAAACAGCTCATAAGGCCTTGGTAAGACATTTAAGCTAAAAGTGAACACTGTGTAGGACTACGTTCAAACTGTATGTCATTTTAAGATTAGTTTTCTAATATATTCATATTTACTATATCTGCCAGGTAACTTTGACAGAATAGCTACCCTTTATAACAAATAACCCTGTCTTTTTTCATTCACACTGAATGCTCACAACCACAACATAAAGCAACATTTTATGTATCTAGTCTACTTCTACAGTCCTCCATGCCTGAATGCTTCTTTAAAGTTACCCATCCATACCCAGAAAACAGTTTCTAATAGGCTGCACTACCTGAATGCTCCCAGGTTAATGTGTGGCTGTGTATGTGAATGCTAGAGCTGTGCAAATACTGCTTTTAGTGACATGCTGCAATTCTTAGCTTGGGTCGGGACATGTCTTGAACTTGTCTTTTAATATTTGAGACGTTTTTTTATTGCTGACACGCTTTAAAAGCTAACTAATATTACAACATTACCCAATGAAGCAATGGTTGGTGCTGTTCGTGAAAGCAACCAAGCGTAAAGGAATCAAAATCCTTTTAACACATCATGCTTCAATCTAATCTTCCTAACTTCACTTGACAACTTACTACTTTTTTCCAGATGATATGGGGGAACAAGGCTCTGTGCACTTAAATTACATGCAGTGCAGTGCTTTAACAAAAGTTAAAAGTGAGAGGTACCTATGCTACTGAAACACTGATATTACAAGGCTCTAAATGCTAATGCTACCATATCTCTTTTTCCTCATCTGAGTAAGTATCCAGTGTCTTTAGAATGGCACCACAAATGCAATTAAGTCTGAGACACTGGGCCATGCTCTCTGTCTTGGAGGGCCTGCACTTGATTGTACCACCTTTGTAGGGTGAAAAATGTGCACCTGATAAATTACCAAGTCTCTCCAAAGAGGAGAGAGAACAAAAATTGAAACTTTCAGATTAATAGGAGATTTTCTGCATCATTTTTTACACTAAATTTCTCCCTCTTTCTACTTCCAACTAAACTCCCACATGTCCAGGGTTAGTGATGTGATAGTCTGGCGGAGCAATTTAGTTCTTTCTTCATAAAACACTATGTAGCAATAACTTGTTAGCAACAATTGTACTGAATTAATTCTCAGTTTTCAGGTCACAGTTTGTCCTAAACTTAGCTTTGAGATGCATTTTATGTTCTCTTGAGTGGAGAACTCAACATTAAATGGTAACTTTAATCATGTTAAATATTATAATTATCACTAACCATAAAGAGATAGATTTGTTTCCCTTGGGTTGCCCTGGTTGACAATTACTTGAATGTGTGGGTGTATGGACACGTCTAAATGACTATGATGTAACTTACCCAGAGATAGCCTTGAGGTAAGGAAGTACTTGCTGCAGAGAAGCCCAACAGTGCACAGTGAACAGGATTGTGGAGGGCAGTTTCCAGCTTCAAAGGAAAAACAAACAAACCCTCATTAAATATGTATTTTTAAATACAGCACAAGTCTAAAACCATTGCAGCCTTGACAATGTTGCTTTTTTTTTTAAATATAGTTGCATGTGTAATGACAATGGACAGGGCCTAAGAAGAAGATGAGATGCACAACTAAAAAAGTCACGTTTTACAATTTTACTGAGCCACAGATGTGGAAAGCTAAACAGACAACCAGAGGATTAACTGCTCCTGAAGGAGAACACTCTATTGATGCTAAATTATGAGTTTGAAGATGAGAGGTTTGAGGCAATTAAGGAGAAAATGGCTTTGAGGAACACTCCTTACCCACAAATCTGCCTGTGTAGCCATTTACGATCTAATCATCTCAAACCAAACTGTTTCTTATGGCATAAGACATAAACAAACTCCTGAAATATGGCAGGAATGCAAACCTTTGAATAACTGATCATTGTGTTTATCACTGCGAATGGTTTCAGTAATATATAACTTACAGATGTGTTCACAAATGCCCAAATTAAGAAATTTTTTAAATACTTTTTTAATTTCCCTCTGGGATCAATAAAGTATTTTTTATTTTTTGTTATTTATTATTTATATTTGGTAAATGGTAAATGTACTTGTATAGGGCTTTTCTACACAGCAGTGCTCTCAAAGCACTTTAACATTATTTGACACATTTACCCATACGCACACACATTCACACACTGGTGACGCAGCACCGGGAGCAACTGGGGGTTCAGTGTCTTGCTCAAGGACACTTCGACATGTGGACGCCTGAGCCGGGATTTGAACCGGTTAGGAAATAACCCGCTCTACTACATGTGCCACAGCCGTCCCGGGTTTGGTTCACTAGCAACAGCACCGTCTGCACTCGGCGGCTCAGAATGAAGATCAACTTGTGCAGCTTTCCTGACTGATCTCAGATCAGGGGACCTCTTTTTTAAGGTCAGATGTTTGATTTTATTTCTATCTTCACGTCTGGATCCAGAATTGATTGTACTTTGCTTGGAAGGTGGAATTAGATGGTCATAGTGAATCTAAGTGTTGCATATCAGCTTCTTTTAGGACCATTTAAAACCCCATTACTGAACCCTGCAGATGTTTTTACTGAGGTCAAATAATGGCTAATTTGGCTTTGGTCTTGCATTTGTCTCTTCTCTAACATCCCAGTGAGAACACATGTTGTCTTATCTCTTGATCTGCCCTCTGATCTGTACATGAAAGGTGCTATATAAATAAACTTGCCTTGCCTTGTATTCTTTTTCCTATTTATTCTTATAATGCACACTTGGGATTCTTTAATGAATTAGTTGTGGAGCACATTCAAAATGGCCAATGTGTTGATCCAGTTTCTGTTTTTGACAGAGTGCCACAAAGCAAAATTCTGCTGTAAAGTCATGTGCTTCTGGGCAACAATGGGTCCAGGAATGTACATCATAAATGTGCTATCAAAATAAATCAGAAACGCAGAGTTTTAAAGTTGGAAACTTGCATATTTGGAAGAAAATATATTGACTTTATATCTCCTTGTACTGGTGAACATCTTGTCCGGCAGCACATACTGATCATGGGTGGTATTTTACTTGAACTAAAAATCTGAGATTACTATAGCTTTTTGAGGTAAACAGTTCTATAATCACTATTGGGAAAATGAAATGAAGCTAACATCCCACTAAAAGGTAAAACAAATCAATATTCCTTATTCATATGAGAGATTTGTTTTCTTGAAAGAGATTGACTGAGTTTGGCATTTTCAGTATGAAGCCTTTGCACATCGAATGGCATGCTTTTCAAACAAACAAAAAAACAATGAGAATCCCTTTCAAATATGGCAGCCTGCGCGGCAAACAGAACTACTAGTTGTGTGTTGTTGTAACGATGGAGGTTACATTCAGGTGAGGTGGTGTGTTTGAGAAAGTGAAGAGAAGTGAGACTAAGGAAAGCATCTCGTCTGTAGCTGTCGCCCTCTGCGGCAGCAAGCATCAATCACATGTAATTTACAGACTTGACAAAAACCCTCCCATCTTTTCTATCTTGTTGGAAGTGTTTATAAACACTAAACAAAAGAACAACAACAACAAAAAAGAAACTAAAAAAGAAACTGACCAGATAACTGATCTCCTCATCTGCACTACAAAGCTACTCCTCTATACTCTCTATACTCCCCATGTGTCTGTCCCGATCTATTCAAATTTATTCCACAGATGCATGGCTCTTCCTCTCCATCAAACTCCCTGTTCTCATTTCTCTTTCCCATCATTCACACATCTTTTTCCCTCCTCTTTTTCTTCTATCATTGCACTTTGTCTCCCTTTGCCCACTTCCCCCCATCAAGAGCTGTGAAATGTTTTTTGATAGGTAATTAGCCAGCAGCTATATATGTCTTCCATATGGAAAAGGCCTGTGGTTAAAAGATTGAAGGCAGTGGTGGGACCAGTGGGATTGAGACACTATGATGCACTGTGCTGACAATTTGCTGGTGGATAGATTTTATCAGTCACCTGAGACTAGCAAGCATTGTAGGCCAATCTTCTCTGGGCTGCAGGGCTTAGTATGTTAGTGCACTGCTGTGTTGATTTGACAACTCTAGCGGGATCTATTTATGTTAGAGACATTTCAGAACTACTTCATATTACCACTGCACAACATTAGGAAAAGGGATGATCTGAAAGATTCACTGTTGCAATAGCAGCGTGACTTGTTACGTATAAAGGAATTTTTTTGTATATATGTAGGTGTTCACATGAGGGTCTGTCTTGGCAATATTGATAATGCATATGTTAATGCCACAATATGGAAGGAATCCTATACATTGTGCAGCCCTACTGTATGGTATTTAAAGGCAGATGGATAAAGAGCAGCTGAATTAATAGCTATGCTTGTTCCTAAATTAGATTATTGGTTTAGCAAATGATCAGATTTTCTCCTGATTATGCCTACTTTTAAAAAATAAATACAGGAGAATGACTAAATCTAAATTCAGAATACTGTCATAATATCTACCTTTTTCTTAATGATGAAATCTTGCTGAATGCTAAATCTTTCTATTGAGGACAATTATTTCAGTGCAGCCAGTTATGCCATCATTTTCAAGAAGCATACAATCCATTTAACTTCAAATCTTTACTTGTTACATAAAGCTGCATTTTGTAAAAAAAAAAAAAAAACAACAACAACTGAATATCAAAGAACTTTGAGGCAGGAACAGATTCTGTTCCCATTAAAACACAAACAGTTCATAAGATCAATACAGTAAGCTACTAATCCACATATTGAACTTTTTTAAACAGCCAATAAGAAGGAGCATGAGTGAACATAACAACAAAGCTTGTAGGATAATTTCCACATGTGAATGTGCAAATTATATTGACAGGCACAAAGGAAATGTGGGTCTACAGCAACATCCATATCACTGACAATCCCAATGCTAATACGGTATCAGTAAAGCCCCATTTAAAAATCAATGACCTCCAATCTTTTTCAAAGTCTATAGTGAGTCTCATTTAAAGAACAGTCTGTGTGTGTACGTGGAGAGCCGTAGGTGTAGGATGAAAGGCTGAAGATGCACACCCCCTTTGTGGGTGCAGGAGGAAAGAAAGGTGAACCTGTAAGCCAGGTGAGTGCAGTTTGATGGAGGACTTCAGGGGAAAAGGGAAGAAAAAGGGTGGAAATGGGCAGGTGAACTAATTAGGGTGAGATTTGTTGATGTGATTAGAGGGCGGCCTCCCAGCTGCTGGATAGCAATGACCCAATGGTTGATAGATATTCCGCCTCACCTATCACCCCAAGAGGGTCCCAGCCCATATGTATGATCCAGGTGGGTGCATAGAAACATTCATTGTTTAGGAAGATAGATTTAAGACATGCAATTAAATGATATTCCTATTGGACAGAAAGGATAGGAGCCCCTATTGTAACTCCATTGCATGTGCTGTAAAGATGTTTTGACGAAATACATACTGTTATTTCTCTTGGCTCAGTATGTCAGCAACAACATGCAGTGATAGTTATTGGTAGTGGCCTGATATGACAGGGAAAGGTTTTAATGATTCATGTTTTTGGCTGTCAGACTGTCAGAATAATGTCCCCTTGGTAAAGATAGCTTCCCCAAATCCAATTAATGTTGTTTTACTTCCCAAGGCTACCAAGGTGCACTGTTTTTCCTTGCAGCATTTTTCCTTTTGTAAGCACTGTGAAATCTGCTTTTTGATATGTGGAGGATTTACCACACATGAGATTTGTGACAACTGCTTACCAAAAAGCATCATAATCACCAGGGGACTATAATGCATGTGATGATGAGACACTGCAGCCAGAACTGCATTGTTTGGCCTGCACCATACTTATGTAATAAATTTACTTTATAGGAAAGAATGCTTTACACTAACTTATGAAATAGTACCTTACACGAAACTCCTGACCACACATTTCTGGACTCTACAAAAGACAAAGAAAATATGCTTGCAAGTGCTTTATATTGTGTAACATAGCCAGCTGAAAATCTAATAAAAAAATATATTATCTCAATAAATGGCAAGCATTCAGAGTGCTGTATGTTGTATATTAGACCCAACGAAGAAAATTATGCCTGTAGGTTTTTTTTCTAATTCCATAGTCACAGTGCCTTCCCCCAATTCCACATACCAACAATCTTTTACACGCACTAACAAGCACTAATAGAAAACTTCCACTGTTTATTAACTGGTAATTGACTGGTGCCGGAGCTTTCTCCTCCATGCAACCCCACTACCTGAGGCTGCAGACTGGACGGCTATGGAGTGAATCACCAGTGATCCCCAAATTACTTATATCCTCACCTTTGATACAGGTAATGCAAACTTAGCCATCTACTAATTTCAGATATTTTGCAACGTTACTGTTTAAGTTATGACGACTAAAAGCTCTGATGGAAAAACCATGTCTTCATTGCTAAAAACTTAATGATACAATGAGCTTAAAAACAAAATGAAAAGGGGGAAAAAATGTGTAATCTTAAATTACTTTATTATGCTGACATAAAACCTATTCAAAAATCTTCCTAAGAAATTTGACTTTCTTCTGGAACCATATAAGCCTCCACATGCTTTGCTGGGGCTGCTGAGAGGGATGGAACATTATTCTTTCAAAATACGTGTTCATTTACCTTAAATGAGGAATGCTTTCAAGTTTTACCAAATCTAAATACTGCAAAAGCTACTTATTACGATAGAGATGATATTTATATATGTCAATCCATTTAGAGACTCTGCGTGCATTGACCTTTTGAAAAAGACTATTCCCTTTGGAATTGTAATATTGCTTCATGGGATAAAGATGATTGCTCAGAGCAACATTGTAGTGATTTGTAGTGATTCATCCCTCAGGTTAAAAGTGGACTCAAACCAAGACCAAAAATGTCACCCACAAAATACAATATATTAGATTTCTTGTCTGATATGCAGACAAATGCACAGTGTCAGTTATGGACCTAATTTAGTCTGAATTTAAGGAGCTTACCTATCTCTTACTTGACGCAGAAAATTGAGTAAAACCACTGGAGACTTCTATAGCTGACACACAATCAAAGAAAGCAACAAACAAGAGAAAAAAAGGTCAAATTGAAACTCAGAATCTGCCAAATAAAAATCACCCAAAGATGAAGACAGAAGTCGGGGATCAACTGTAGACATAGCAGAAGCATGTGAAGAGGGTCTGTGAGCATCTCTGTAACTACAGCCTCCAAGAGGTTGAAAAACATAAAAATGATGCCTAAACTCAGCACTGCTCACTAATGGATGAACTGACTTAACAACCATGGCAACATAAAAGACATGGACATGAAAGTAAGAGGGCAATGGCATATGACAGCATTTGAAACGGATCTCTCCATGCCAAAAAGGACCTTTACTCTTAGGGGTCAATCTTTTAAGGTTTTCCACCAATTTGTAACTCATCTATGCATCTTCTGTAAACCAGTGAACCAGATGTTACACAGAACCATCTGGAAAGCATTTGTTTGAAACTGTTTGGAAAAGGGCAATTGCTTCAAAACATATTTGGCAGGTGAGTGGATGAACCATCTGTCTATCACCATGTAGCCTTAGCTATCAACCAGCCGTATCAACAGAATGTCCATGTTGCTAAACAATCAAGCACATGCTGAATACCATTCGGGAGAAAATCAAAAACATCTGTGAGTGCTTCTTAACACCTTTTTCAGTGAAGAAATTTTCTTAGTTCTGATACAAGTGATGGCATAAACATCTATGCTCACCTTTTTCTAAGCCCAAGTTGTAATGTTTTATCAGGTAAAATCCTTGTATAGCTGCCAACATGTGATGCTAACTGATCTGATACAAGTTACCTAAGCTACGAACGTGAAAATCCTAGCAAGCGGAATCTACCTGTAACATGATCTTGCAAATCACTGCTTATCTCAGAAAACATTTCCTTTGAAAAACGTTCCACATTACTCACCTTGAATTTTTAATTTATATATAAAAATTGCACATTATACAAATATACTTTTTTTTCTTGGTTTGCACCTGCGTCTTTAAGACATCAAGACACCTTCTTACTCCTTTACCCACTGTTCTCTGATTGATCAAATGACTTGTCAGAAATGGCAGTGTTCCAAACAGCCACTCTTTCTTTGTCTGAGATGTGACAAACTTGCCACAAGGCATACATTATGCAAATGTATTTTATGGCAATGGCGTTAGGTAATGCAAGAAAAGTCTGGATGATAAAGTTTCCTGCAGCTCACAAGCAGTGCCCTGCAAAAGAGATTAACTGCCCTTAGTGTAGACTTTGGCTTTTTACAATGCAGAATACATTTTACCTGCACCCATGCATTATATGATCTGATGTGTTCCAGCTCCATCAAATCCTTGAAAGTCTACACTGCAAAAAAATCTGTGTAAAATTTCACAGGATGAAATATTAGCAGAAAACCTGTTTTCTGTCACTAATGTTTTTTTAAATCTTTTAAAGTGAATACATCAGTAGTGAAGCACAGCTGCTTGAACGTTCATTGGAACGTTTACTGTACTGGATGTGCCATATTTATTAAAATAATATTTATCAATAGATTACCACTGAAGTAGACTTATCACTTGTTAAGTTGCCTATAATATATTTATGATGTTAAATGAACCCACTGTGGTAATGGTTAATAAGGTACAATGCTATGCATAAATCAAAGAAGAAGAATCCTGTATGTGGTACAGTATGTTCAACCAACTATCCAGAGTGTCTGTGTGTGCGCGTGTGTGTGTGTGCTCATAGTTGAAGACCCAATGATGAGGTGTCAAATACAGTATCTGTTGAAAGTTTTAGTAAGTGAATTAGAAGTGCGCGTAGACATTACAAATAATTTATTTTAGGCTCCTGTACTTTATCAATATTATATGTGGTAACCTTTAGAAGTGAGCTTATTGGAATTTATGTAAATAGCTCCCCAATAAATGCAACTAAGATGAATCTGTAACATGTAAAAGTCCAAAGAAAGCTATAATTGTGTTAGAAATGTTTGTGATTTTTAAGAGATATCGCATCACGCAGACAATACATAAGGGACATACGGTATCATTTCCATTCAGAGCAGGTTACTGTGATTCAATTAGTCACTTAGGTGGGCATGGATTGATATGCCAGACATAAAGCCAAGTCCTACTTGTGATTGGCTCACCATAACAATTTAAATAACAGCATCAAATATAAACAGGCTCTTGGGTGAGACACATAAGGGTCAAAAGTTTAGGCTAAAACATTTAACTGTGACTTGGCTTTTGTTTATAAAACTGGTCCAATATAGTCAACTTATGGGATTTATAAAACAACTTTTGTGGGAGAAAACCCCACCTTTGTGTCAACTTTGACCCTGCAGTGACACCAACGGCAGAAAAATAAAACCAAAAAAAAAGATGCAACGTAAGATATTTGTGCAAAATCTAATAACAACTTTCACATAAAATGTAGTACATTAAAACTATTTGCAAAAATTAAGAAAAAATCATTTTTGATATTGATGCTCCATCATGAAAAAATGGACGAACAACAGAAATGTTAATAACGTTAACCACTAAAATATGATCATTGTGAAAAAAGTAGGTCTACGTGATATGACAGCTAATCAATACAGTGTACATTATGCTGCCATACAAATGATGTTCCAAATGAATAGGCTGATAATAACGATTAAAATGACATGGTTGCTATGCAAAAGTGCTCATCACTAAGCTTTAATCAGGGTATTTCCCCCACTTGCAGATATACAGAAAATGAAGTGAAGTTTGGTTATATAATGCACCCTGATGCATAAAGAAGCACAATGGCAATCTGTCCCTACTGGGGAGGACATGGCGACTCTGGAGTGAGCAAATATTTAAAGGTTTTTGTCAGCTCTTGAGCCGTTCCGACTGCCCTATCCTGTGCATCAGAGGTAGCAACGCCATGCCAGGAGAAACCATGCCGTGCCAGACCCTCTGCAAGTGCTAATAATCAGCATATTTCAAAAGGAACTGGCTGATAAGTCGGGGCTGCTCACTCCTTTCCCAACCCAGTGCGCAGAGGAACGAAATGCAGCACAGTCAGGTGTGTCGTGGTGGAGCGGGCCATCATGCCAGGTGCTTCAATGCAACAAGAGGAAACCTGTTACACAAATGCAAAGATGTGCAAGACTGTAAGGGGATGTTCTACATAACATGGGTGTAAATGAGTACATGCCATGACCACCAAAGACAAGTGATGACAAAGCAAATGCTTGCATAATTGCACCCACCAACTGAACTGAGCCTCCAATCAAACCGATTTTAGTGGACTATTCTGATATATCAGCTTAGACCTTACACACATTTTAAGAAGGCTTGTAAATCTTGTTGACAAAAAAAAAAGAAAAGAATATGTTTCTGTTTGAAGATGCCACAAAATGATATGATTGACATTTGATTCAATTTAGGAGCCAAGAATAAAAACGAGAAAATAGCCCATTTACACAATCACTTGTTTTCATATGAAATCACACAAAATAATCAAGAAAAACAACAAGCAGGTTCTTATTTTTACTCAAATTTTGTTTAAAAAATGAGTAATGTGGCATAGTCCAGTCATAGACACTGAATACATCTGCTTTATAGCCTGGATCTTTACATTTAAGCAACATTATCTGTGGCCATGCAGAGTCATGACACAAACATATGGGGACAGCAAACTGTTGTTTGCTAATTAACTGTTTTCTAAGACATCGTACTCACTGATGAACCTAATATAAAAGAACAACAGGATCAAAGCTGAAACTTGCAGCTAATGTTATGATTTTATGTGCTAGATGTCACCCTGTGATTTAAATTCCACCAGCATCTACAGGCAGAGATCAAAGGGCCAACCACCTGCTGTGCTTGCAGGGCTGCATTACACTCAGAGTATTCAAAGTCATTTCAAGACAATAAGATTAAACCATCTGCACAAGGAAGATGAGTAGACAGCGTAAGTTTTAACTCTTTATACCGTAGGTCTCTTTCTGGTCCTTTAAAGGTGGTTAGGATATGCAGCAAAACCATATAGCTATCAGCTTATTATTAAACCCCCCTCAGGATGTTTCCCTCAATTTAATAACCACTGTCTGTACAGTAACCATTCCGTCTCCCTCTCGGCTATGCCACAGATAATATCAGCAATAAGTGGAATGAAGTTGGAGAGTGGTTTTGCATATTGCTGCTCAGAGCCACAGCCTGACATTGGTAGGACATTATAAACTCATATTCATGACTCGACTGAGATTTTCATCCTCATGTCCTTCACTGCTCCTCGCTGAACCGTTGCAGCACAAATGTGATGCAAATTCACTCAGTGGCTAGCTTTTCCCCAACCTCACACCCCCTCACACACACACTCACATACATGGATACCTCACACTACCACCACTGAGTCCTGCGGCCATGGCACTTCCAACTCTGGATGAAAGTGTCCTGCCCCCGCATTAATGGGTTTAAAAGAGGACTACAGGCCAAAACTTCTGCAACGTAGTCAATCCCTTCTGTCACCTTCACCTTTTATTTTTTCCAGAAGCAGGAGACATCTGCAGCAGGCCAACACAGGCCTTGAGTGAGCAATCTTTGCAGACCTCAAAGACAGAAAATCATATGACATTTTGTCCACACAATGTCCAAAATTAAACACTGGACATAAGAGTGGACAAGGCGGTCTTTAATCCTGAATTTCTGATGGCAGGAAAAGGGAGAATAAGAATTGTTCTAATGCCATCTCAATCCTAGCCATGTGGTGATTGCTGCTACTTTTGCCAAGAAAACTCTGCACATCAAGGGACATTTCTTGAATTTCAATCACCAATCCTTGGATCCTAATTCTATGGTGGATTGTTTGGCTTTACATAAAACAAACACAAAATCATAACTGCATCAAAAATGCAAATCGAGTTGTTTGAGCATTATACTTAAATCCCATTGTCTCAATGCTGTATTAGGATCTTATAATTATTTATTACATATTTATTTTATCCTTAATGTCACAGACTTAGCTCATTCAATTCAATAGTCAGGGTTTTATGTGTAAAGATCAAGTATACTCTTCATACATACATCAAGTAAAATCAGTGAACGCACTTTTTAAAAAAACAATCAAAATGGAAAGTTCAAAATACTTTATGTTCAGCGGTAAAATAAATCTGTCATTATTTCTTTTAACATTGACCAACAATTGTTAACTTAAATAGCATTTATACTGTAGCGTTGGTGTGCATGGCTTGAAAGCAAGTAAGGCTAATTAGCAGAGCAGAGACGAAGGATCATTTCAACAGACAAGCCTGGTTTGACACAATGAGAAATCAAATAAGAGGCAGGGTTTTCTTCCCTTTCATTTCAAACTGATTCAGTTTTTGAATATCTTCTTCCCCACATTGATGTATAATCATAGAGGATGAATCAGGCCAAATTAGCACATTTAGCAGATATACAGGATTTCCCTTCTGGGTACATAATTTGTTCACACACGCTATCTTAACAAGTACAGAGTGAGCAAAAATACTGAGCCAAAGAAGCAGAACTCTACTCTGAGACAGGGCTCAAATGTCTGAGTCCCTGTAATTATTATGTTAACTGTCACAACAACAGATCGTGGCCTTTACAAATGACCCATCTGTCAATGAGTGGGCGTGGCTATCCCAGGCCCTGCGCTGCCCTCTATTGGCAAAAATGGAAAGGAAATTCACATTAATTTATTAAGTTATATAGAGTAAGATTTATACTGAATACGTTTATTCTATATTAACCGGAACAACCACACCTAACAGAAACAAATAAAAAAATCAAAATGAAAACAACTTTAAATTGTTTTCACCCTTTACTGTTCAGATGTTTGATCTCAGAAGCTTAGTTCCGTTAGATGCAGTAATAGAAAAATTCCATCAATGTATCTGTGCTCATACAGTCCCTTGGGTGTTTGTGTTACATCTTTCAAATACATCTATTCATTTCAATGCAAACACATCCGTAACCCCAGCTGCCCACGTTGTGTGCACAGTACGGTTCTGTAGCCTGATAATGCGAGAAAAGGTGAAGATGGCAGACATTCATAAAACCTTTCTATAATCTCAGTAATTTTACATTTACTATAAAAATATGGGACAATGCAATGTTGCTCTAAAGAATGAAAACAGCAGCGATCTGGGCAGATTTCTCATGTTATACGGATTTTCCAGTTGAGTCTATTTTTGTGTGGCTGTCATCTTTGCAGCAACTTTTTAAACTTAACTTCATACAAACCTCTTGTTAGTAACTTTGCACATGTCAGGGTATATCCCAGCAGTGTTCACTCACTACATCTCCAAATTGCCATGGTACTTCAATCTTCTTTAGCTGCTGACATAAAATTATTGCAAAGGGAGGTGCACAGACAGCAGTTGCGGCTTGTTCTTCAAAGTACCTTCAAATCATTACTTGAGCTGAATAAACTTGGCTGCTTAAACTGCTTAGCTATGGCAGAGAAGAGCTCCAGATCTACAAAGAAAGACTGACCCCTGTGCACTCCTGGTACATTAGCCAAGATGTTGCAAACTGTCACAACTCCCTCAGAGTTGTTCTTAGTGAATGCCAAAGTTTGACTTCTGCCCTGACCTCACAGAGAGGGCCTCTTTGATCGGGAATCTAAAGCAGCCTGAGATTGTGTGCTGTCACTGTCTGCTGTATATCTGACAGTGACAAGTTTGGTGTGTCTAGAGTTTGGTTTTGCTCAGCTGAGTCACAGTGACCAGAAGGACCAAGTCGTATCTGTTCCAGAGGCAGGTCTGCTCTGATCCATCTTCACACAGGGATTGACACGACTGCTTCATATCCTGCATGGCAAAAGCTTGTATGCACTTTTTTAATTTAGAGGATTCAGAGGTGGTGTGTTTTTGTGAAGAAGAAATTGTTCTATGCATGTTTAAAAGAAGTTTGTTACAATTTTTAATAATAAAAAAATGACATGGAGATAACTGGTGACCTGTCCAGGGTGTACCCCACCTGTCACATGTTTATTTCTGGGATAGGCTCCAGCTACCTACAATCTGGAATTAGATGAAGCGGTTTGGAAAATAGATGGATGGATGACATGGAGATATGTTAAGTATCAAGCCACTGGTGAATATGCCTCTGCAGGTAAAACTTTTGGGGAAAAACACCACAGCAGATTAAAAAAAAATGTAAATGATGCCTCTGCATTGATTCTTCAAAGCGGTTTTTTGGTCACGCTACACATAGATGTCAAATCGTTTGCTTGATTCCCTGAAAATAGTAGCATCCTTTTTGAAAAGGTTGCTGCAAACCTAAAAAACCTAAAATGCAAACTATAAAGTGTAATAGTCCAGTTAATGTTATTGTTCTTTTTATTTACAGTTTGGCCATTTATTCAAATCAAAAGGAAGGAAGCTATTATTTTTCATTAGTTTTCTAAACTAAAAATCTGAGGATTAAGCCCTGGTGTCACACTGAAACAGGGCAGATGACACCAAAAATCACTGCTTATCATTGTCCTTACATCCAATCCCGTTATCCAACAGGCAGCTTAATGGGAAATTTTCTAAATACTGAACTGAAAACAGATTGTTTTTGTTGTTAATGTTTGCAGAGTGCGAAGGTAGGGGTAGGCCTGGATGATATGGGGTTAGAATGAGCTTTTAATCCACACTGGTATCTATACTGAAAAACAAACTGGATAAATAGTTGATAACTGTCACTCAGAAATGTGAAAAACAGCTTTCAAGAAAAACACAGGCAGAATAATTGTGAAAGGTGCCAACTTGATGACACTAGCTTTAAAACATTTTGAATAAAAAAATGCTCTACCAGGGGAAGAGGAAATAAATCATCAATAAGGTTTTGTTTCGGGAAAGGTCACCTTTTCACACTGTCCTCCTTTTTAATCCATATTTTATGACATACTTTCTCATTTGTGATGTGTGACACAGGCATGCAGACACAGCCTTCACACTTGGATGTGAGAGCTTTGAGTCATTGTGTGCGTAAATCTGTCATCCTCAAGACAATTCTATAAATGTAGCCATGAACACTGTGTATTAGTGAGTGCCAAAGATGCCACTCAACAGGCTCAATTTCTGTACGTGCAGTTGCTTTCATGTGGTGGCTGAATACTCGGTGCTGGGTTCTTATCACTCCATCAGCAGGGAAGATGGATGACACTGTAAGAGGAACATGCACAACATACTCCTGAAACACCAGCTAGCCAAGTAAACAAGTGTAGACCCCAGTGACCCTGCAGAGTGCAATTTCAACAGATGGCGAGCAAAGGAACAACCTATAACACAATTAATGGATTTCACGGCTTAATTCCAAGCCATTAAAAAAAGTGGACCAAGACAAGAATATATATAAATAAATAAGGATGATAAGTGTGATCCATGTAAACTAGTAGAGTGCATTAGGGGTGAGATGTTAGCAGGCTTTGCTGTTTTCTCAGCTGAGACATAGAATCTAATCCTTTCAGAAAAAAACGAGAGAAAGCTAACCCTGATGCAGAGCAAACCCCTTTCCAGTTTGTCATTCCGCACTTCAAAGCATACATGATGAAATCCCCCAAGGTATTATATGAGCTCTGGCATAGCAGCCATCCTCAACCCTTGCCTAGCCTAATGCCTTATAAACTGAGTCTGGAAACATGTCCCTTTACCATTCCTTAAGTCTTTTTAGCCGTTGGATCTAAAAAAGAATCTTTCAGAGCTGCAGAGGAAGAGATCTTCTATGAGTCATTATGTTGCAGAGATTCCCGTTCCTCGCTTTACAATAATGCTAGTATAGATTGCACATGCGCCTGTTTGAAAATGATCATTTCAGGACAGCAACCAACACTGATATGCTTCAGAGATTCTCTGAATAAGCTGTCCATGAGAGCATGTGCGATTCCTAAAGACAAGTATGTAATTTTAGCCACTCAGTTCACAATTTAATAGATTAAATGTGAAGCCAGTTGGTTAACAGCTTGTCTGCTGTCAGATTATTGGGTTTCACAGACACATTCATTACTAGTCTGCACCTCAAACTAAGAAAGCTTAATTTTTGTCAAGATGATGAATGATAGGATCCCCAACAATACACTCAGAAACAAGACCACAAAATCAATGAAACATTTCTATACAACATTTCTTGATAAATGTCCGCCAGATCTGAGCTTTTTTTTCTGTATAAATCAAAATCATTCATTCTTACCAATCTGACACCAAACACCAACATGCTACTGCACAAAAAGGCATTAACTGTTCCATTTAACTGTCATTTGTCTTGTGTAAAAGTCTGTTACCCACTCTGCTTTAGAATCTCCTATTAATCGCTTAACCCAAGCCCCTCACACCTCCCTTTGGGCAAACTGCCAAATCTGCCCTGTTTCATCTTTCAAAATGGCAGAGAGGGCAGTTAAACAGAGCGTGCTGTGACTCTTTAAACAACAAGGATCAGAATGCGGTTTGTCTATTAACCAAGATAGCGCCTGATTCTCCGTGTGTGTTTGTGTGTGTGGGAGAGAGGCAAAAACACAGCGAGAATAGGGAAGAGAATGAGAGATAAATTGAGAGGAGTCAGTCCGCCCCCGCTGCTCTCACTCAGCAGACTTGTGATAAGGTTTATCTCCGGCGCCTAACGAATACGCCCAGTAGCCCTCTGTAGCTCCCACTGAGTGGACTGGGCTGCACTGAGTTGCACATAGACAGCAATGGACTGAGCTCCCTTAGGTGACCTGTGCTTGTTGTTCATGCTTTGTTGCTTTAGAACTTTATTTCTGCAGGAAATAGCTTCAGCCCCTTCGGCCACATCTCTTTTAATCTGGGCTTTCTTTTTTTTTTTGCCTCCTTTTCTTCATCCTTTCTACTCACTGTAACGCAGACTGCCAAGAGAAGCCGCAAGAGCTATGGAGCTTTGGCACAGAGAGGCGTGTGTCTCAGAGGCAGACGCTGAGGCCAAGATGGAGACACAGAGAGGGAGAGGGGGGACTGCTGCTGAGCTAAGCCCCTAATCACAGTCTGCTCTGCATGAAGGACTTAAAGTCACTCCATTTAATGCTACCTTCTCTTTAGTCAAAAAAGGAAAAGAAACACTGCCTACCTCTTCAGATTTCTGATCCCCCACCCATTCCTACTCCACATTCCATACAAGTATAAAAGTCCAAAGCTGTAGTATAAACTGAAACAAATAGATCAAAACTCCCATCCATTAATAATGTAAGAACAAACTGAACACAATGTCTGCACACTGAATTTTTTTTTGTTACGCTTTTACTTATGCAAAAATGTACACGCTTATTTTTGATATTAGCAAAAAAGAAGAAAAAATCAAATAAAATCTCCACATGAAATACATTTCATGGTGAACCACATTTGTTACTGACATACTGCCATGCCCTTTTTTTTTTTACCGCTGTGCTCAGGTGCTCCATTTGTTTATCATGAATCGGGAAATACGAGCAGCTCCTCAGAGACCGCCGGGTCCCTCTGACTCAAACATATTAATTGACTTGGCTCAGCATCCACTGAGACATAACACTGAGATTCTTTCACTGAATATACCACATCTTCAAGACCTTGTGGGAAATCCCTCCTACTGTGTCAAATCTAACCATTTTGCATTTCAAGCTGCTATTTAACCTCACCGTCCTCTCTCATCCACATGCAGACTATATGTTACTGTATGGAGTTTAATCTAATGCTGGAGTATTGATTTATGATTGGGTATTCCAATGCCATTAAGGTAATTGCTTGATCACTTTATAACATCCTCCCCTGGTGGACATGGTAATTTGGCTCCCCCCACCACCCAACTTGCTCAATAGGACCATAACCACATTATGGCTATAGAAAATGTGGTTAGAAATATCATCTTTCAGCCCCTGCAAATTGATTTCAAACCACTTCTACAGGCTTCAAAAGCTCTTTAAGTCAATCATTCACCTGTGCTGACCACTTCCTCTAACTGAAGCTCCTAAGTTCTAACAGTTTGCTTGTATTGATCAGAAAGCAACCTAAAAGGAAGCTCTTGTGTCACTTTGTAATACCAGTATATGTAATTTAGAGTGAAATCATTACCAGGAAAGTCCATTTTTATCTGCTCGGGTCAAGGCTAGCGGGCGTTGATTCTGTTCAGCAGGAAGTGACTGTGCAGAATGACACACTATGATTTCTTTTGACATGATCATTTATTGAAGCCAAGACTCTGCTACGACTATGGACTAATGGCTGGTTCAAAGCTAAATTAATGTCAGTGAAAGTCAAAAAATTGCTTTGACACACTGAGTCACACTGATGCACTCTTTCTCAGAAACATAAACACAGCCACTTGAGAAAAACTGAACACATCCGAATATCTGCAGCCAGTGTTCAATTGGCAAGAAATGAAGGAATGTTGACTTAATGTTCTAACTAAGGAAGGATGCAGCCAAATAATCTCATTTGCTCTGCTTTTTATTCATAAATATGTCATCACTCATCACTTGATGATATTAGTGTCATTGTTACACTTCTAATTATTTTTGAAAATACAGCATTAAAAAAAGTTTCTTTTGATGCATTTAGTTAATTTCTCATTATGTCTTTAGACCCCTAAATATCTTCTATATTGTGGTTTTCCATCATAAATACTTTACACTTGATTCATTTATTAGGATAGCACCATAAAGCAGACATCCTTACTGTGACCAGACAGCATAAATATAAGAGTGTCTGCCAAATGAAGTTACATTTCTAAAGATCTGGCACATCGTTTTTGCAGAGTGCTGTCCGATTAATGTTTATACACATTTGTAATTAATTACCAGTAATGATTTATTTTTGCTCCACTGGATTCCTTTTCTTTCTTTACTTTATTCTTAATTCTTGCATATTTGGAATTTACATTATTGTATTATTAACAGCTGCTATAGATTTTTTTAAATACCGTAACTGATTCAAGTTTCTTTGTTTAGGTAAAAAAAATCATCCATTAAAATGTTCAATTTTATGTAAATTAATGCAGCATATTTGTGATAGTGAAGCAAGCATCTGTATGAATCACTCCATGCTCATGGAACAATTTACTAGTTTGCAGACAGATGGTCCATAAACAAAAAGCTCACCACTAACAAGATGGATAAAACTGATATCATATGTGATGTACCAATTAAAAAAAATAATAATAAAGCTTTAATTTACTGAAAGTCCAAAACACAAAGCAATACATACTCTGAACACAGTTACTGACACAGTTACTGGTTTGTTTATTAATCTCAAATAAAAAAAAAGACTCATCTGTGCTTAATTTTTAATTGTTATATGACCTTACTTCTTTTCAAGGTTTATTTCTAAAATTTACAATATTCACATATTCAGAAAAGAAATAGGCAGAAGTATAAACTTATATAGCCCTACCCCCATTTAATGTGTAGTAATTTCCTATGCTACATTAAAAAAAAGTAAAGATTTCCACATAATATATCTGGCTCTGAATACAGCCACATCACCATCATTCTTCTTTGTTAAACTAGTGTTCTTTGATTTTATATTAATTTATTGGGCGCATATTTATTATTTGTAACAGATGTAAGTATTTCCTCATAGCTCTACACAGTAAGTCATCTATAGTAAAAGTAATGTGTCTTCTTTTTCCCAAGACGGCAACTTTTCCAAACATAACTTGGCTTTGAGAAAATGTGCCCCAACAATCTTTATGGCTTTTTCTAGGTTTGGTCCAGCATTTACAAAATAATAAAACTGATTTCATGCTAATTTGATTATCTACTTAATATTTTGGATAAATAATCCTTATTTAGGTTTTTATTATCCCATTTAATGGGATCCATATACCCTTGGTGTTATTTTTTATTATATTTTATTTTATTGATGTAATCTTTTTAGTTTTACTTATAATTGCTAATTTATTTTAATATTTACTTTGTTTGAATTGTTCTTTTCTTTATGAATTCTCTACATAAAAAGTTCCTCTTATTTTACAAGCATTTTGTAACCCTTTAGTAATCCATGGTTTTTCTGTGCGTCCCTGACATTTAATGACTGGACAGTTTCTGTCATATGAAGTTTAAATATCTTTACAAATTTGCTATATGCTTTATTGACTTTATAATTTTCTTTGTACATTATACTCTGGTTTTGCTATAATAATGTATTGTTGAATGCATTAAATGTTTTTTCATTTGTAATTATTTTGCATATATAATCTAAACATCAAATGATAGTTTTATAGCATTTACATTACATGGGATACAAAAAAGCCAGCAAATACCACAGTAATGAAAAAAGATATTTGACCACACTTGTTTACCACAAGCTCTGATTGACTAGTAACAAGTCCAGGATGTACCTGCCTCTCGCCTACTAGTTACTGGAATGGGCTCCAGCTTCCCTACAACCCTGACTTGGATTAAGTGGTATGGAAAATGAATCAATAAATGCTTACTGAAGTTTTCTGTTTATTTCTCATGCCTGGTACTAAAAAAGGGTACAATTGTTGAAAAATAATGGTGGTCTCATATTTTTTTCATGACTGTATTTAGAAAATCTCCGCCAGTCACCAAAAGTCTTTCTCTTTTCGCAGATTGGGCCATTATCCAACCAGGTTTTATCATGAAACATGAAAACAACTGAAGAGCAAAGTTTGAAGAGGTTGGTGAACATTGAAAAAACGTTATAATAGGAATTTAGAATAATTTAAGCCCACCCACAGGCCAAGGTGCACATCAACATTTAAAGAAAAAAAAAGATCTATACTCAAGGTCTTAAGGTGATGAAATAATCAAATTCACATCTTTCTAAAAGTGAAAAATGCTCAGGGTCTGTCACGCTGTAGTGTTTCTTGAGTGCCTCTGGAACTGGATGAGTTAAATGTGTAAAAGAAAGAATGAGGAAAAGGATTACCAATGCATTTTCTAGTGAAATCTCTCACCTAGGGTCACAATACTTGGTCTGAGGCTAAGAAAAACTAGTTGAAGCATACATCCAACAACAAAAAAAGAATGGCTCACAAGATGTAGTGTTAACTTGCCCAGTAAAAAGCCCCATGTACAACCCTATTGAACAGTTTCAATAGTTCGATAGCTCCTGGAGAAGGAACTAAAAATATGTAGTTGCAAAATGGATTTGGAGTAATTCAAAAGAGCCTGAAGGCACATCAAACCAGTTTGCCTTCTATATGGCAAGAAGAAATGACACGTGGTTATCACTACTCACAAAGGTGGTGGAACCAAATATTTATGACTGAAAAATAGACTTGGACTTTTACAGTACTGGTCATGTTGACCACTCAAAGTTTTTTGAATGCTGTGTACAAAATTCTATAAGTGGTTTGGAGTAAAATAATAATCTATTAAAGTTTTTAGTGAAAGCTTTACGAAACTCTAACTATAACTATTTTTTGACTCAAAATGACCGTAGCATATTTACCTTTCTCTCTAGGGACTTGGCAGCGAAAACAGGCATGTAACAGGCAAGCAGTGGACACCAAAAGGGGATTATTGTTTTCCCTTCATCCTCTCCACATAACCAGCCTGGTGAATTCTCCTCTCCTGAAAGAGAAAGCAAAATGCTGATTGTTTTATATTGATTGTCAGCACCACTCTTAAAATCTGCAAAACTCTCTGAAGCTATGTCTAATCACAAAAGATAATCAGAAAGACATTTTACAACCTGCGGCATGTAATACGAATAGTGTTATTAGCATGTATATCTAATCATCAGCCAGAGGCTTATTCTCTGTTGTAGGAGGCGATGCCTGGCACTGCCAACACAAGGCCTCGCCAGTGATTAAACCTGTACTTAATCAACACTGAGAGTCTGTCCCAACTGCTGGATTTAAGTTATAAGAGTGGATTTGCCTTCTCTCCAATCATAGTAGGTCTGAGCTTTACAACAGGTGCCCCACTGACAAGTTGCAAATCTGCCAAAGTGCTCCAATTACGCAACTATGTAATCATCTATTTTAATTTAAACTAAGTAAATTGTGCATGAGATTTAACAGCTTGTCAAAATGGCTTGTTTGCTTTGATTGCATGTGGTGCCTTAAAATAGTCACCAGGAGTTTGTTTTTTACATGTGATCAAAAGCTGGTAAAAGAATTTGTTTGATATGTAACAATGGCAATAGACAAATGCAGAGCTAGAAGTGTGCTTGGGGTAGTACAGGCCAAATCTGAAAGTGTAGACCCCAAGTGCCACCTTAGTTGATTGACAGGTTGTGGAGAAAGACATTGAGGTCTTTTCAAATACTTATGGATCACCAGTGTCACTACATCTGTTTAAAGGAAGTTTTAAAGTGGTTTCCTGATTAGTTGTCCTTTATAAAATATTAACATTTGGGTGCACATTTGTGGAAGTACTTTTATGCCTTTGAAATTACAACAGTTAACAACATGAGAGGCTATTAAGCCAATAAATGTTTTTTTTTAAATGCTAATCTTTGCCTGAACATGGTCAAAAGAAGATTTTCATATTTGCCAGAACAGTTATCATTTCCAAAGTAAATTCTCACTGGTATTTTTTCAGTTTCAGTTAAGGTTTCAGTTTTAAGTTGGGGTATTTGGAAGTTATCTATCAGCTATCGGCAAGATAAAATAAAAAAGGTACAAAGAATGGAAAAGAGTCCCTCAATATCCAGCCATGGTATTGCTTCTTTGCTGCTCAGAAGTTCTTGTTATGTTTAAGTTACCTTTTGCTGACTAAGTTAAATGATCCAGTTTAATTAAGCAGTAGACTAACAAGGCTGAAAACGTACAGCAAATAAATGTGGAAAATACGGCCCAGAACTAGTTTGTTTAACATAGGAAGATACAGCACCACATCAACTGCTACATTCTGCATCCCAAAATGATCAATTTTACTGACCACTCTTTAAACCTTTTTGAACTTTTTGAAATAATTCCCACTTGATGATTTAGTCTCAGTCATGTCTCCCTGATTTAACCACAAATATCACAGAAATGTACACGAGTTTGTGTGTGTTAGAGTCAGGAACACACTAATTTCCTTTCTTTAAAAATGATCCACCTGATTAGGTCTTGCCCACCTTTATGAGCTTGTATAAATAGCTGCGCCCGCCTTTTGACCAGTTAAAAGCCAGTGACTCGACCCTGCTTTTTCTAAGCCAAAAAAGTGCCCATGAATTTATTAGAGTGACTGCGTTTATGGTAGGGATATGCTCACAACTTGGTCTTTAAATGGTGCTTTTTGAACGTGTATAAAGGGCAAGTTAACTATTCTGAATACTTAATATCGCAATAAAAGTGACTTTGAAAAGAAAATATCCATCTACACTAAATGATGCAGATGCAAATGTAGATGTAAAAAATGCAAATATGTTCAAATATAAGCACAATTGAAAAGTGCGTTATCTTTTGCTTAAGTGTGCATGTACATATTCTTATTAATTACTTTAAACGTTATTCAAAACATGATTTTAACACCATGAAATGTTAAAAACAAAATGTATATGGGTGACATTTATTTACTCTGCTATGAATGTGCATTGTACCTGCACTTACAATTTTTTTTTCTTATAAAATTCTGAGGCGTTTAAAGGGCGTTTGTCCTGTCTAGGCTACCCCACATAAAGATGGGAAACAGCCATGGTATATAGATAGATATAGATAAAATTCCAAATGAAAAATAGAAGAAAGAAATCCCAAACTTATAACATGAGCCCACACACTCCGTAGGCTTTTTGGATAAGTCTCTACAGGCTGGACTGAGTATCTGGACTTAGGCAGTTTATCCCATTCTTCCTTAAAACCCTATTAAGCCTTGTCAGATAGGATGGGTGTAAAACTGCAAACTGTCATTTTCAGTAGTCTCTGCCAAGATTCTGTAGGGTTTACATTTGAGCTTATGCAGGCAGTAACTACTCCTGAAGCCACTCCAACATTGATTTGATTGGTTGCTCCAGTTTTCTTTTTTGCTTATAGATGAGCTATTGAACTATGTTGTGCATTCTCATGAACAGCTTTCTTTGAAGGACACTGTTAAACTGTCCTTTCACCATGTTTTGCTCTAAACGACCCCACTACCACCAAAAGTAATTCTGCACTGTGCAGCTCCCATCACCGTGTTTTACTGAAGGCTTAGTAATGTAGTATGGTAATTTGAGTTCTTCGTAAGTAGTTCAGCTTCACTGAATGAGATAATCTTTAACATAAAATGCAGGTTACACATTTTCCAACTATTGGTCATCATCTAATTTGCTGCTTTACACTATTAACACCTAATTATAGAAGAGATAGAAGATACAGTAGCTTTAAAGAGGCACTACATGCCTTTGGCGTATTTTCTCTGTGTTGCGCCCCCTAAAGACTGCTAATTAAACATCCATCTTGCCTCCTAACTGTGATGTAAAATTGCCCCAGACAGTAAAAGCCAGTCTGATGTTGACTCCTATTGATCTTTTGTCTATTTTATCTTTTATCTATTTATCTTCTCTTATTTATCTCTGTTTTATTTTTTCAGTAAAATGTCTTCTTGCATCTCTTTGCTTGCATGGTGTGTCCTAGTGTTGATAAATGTGCATTATTGTTGGGAGGTTTTTACAGCACTGCTGTACTGTACCCATCTGGTACAGTACAGGGGAGCAAAACTTTTTTCCCTCTCTCTACCCTTGTGTGTGTTTTCCAACCCCCACACTTAGTTGACCTACATACTGTCCAATTCTGTATGTCATGTTTGTCTCTTTATGTAACCTTGGATTGGCTGTATTTGAATACTGATAGTTACAATTAGTGGATAGTTAGATTTAGCGACTTTTAGTGACATTAGTGATTATATTGTAATTTCTTTACGATTTTCTGTTTCAATGTATTAATGTAATTTCTTTCTGTTTCAATGTAAAGCACTTTGAGCTGTCCTGTACATGAAAGGTGCTATATAAATAAACTTGCCTTGCCTTGCTTAATAAACAATTGTGCAAAATGGCTGGTGTTTCTGATGTGTGATGCGATGTGGAAAAAAAAGACTTAGCTGAAAGTCCCGTATTTCAGCCTTGGGGGACTGACAGAAAAGAATAACTCCAGTAATGTACGACATTAAGGTCACTGTGTCATCTAAACGAGTCAGTAACACAGTGTTTTCAGGTCAAATGGTTACACAGTGTGACTTTAATTGGCACCAATGAAAACACAACATTAGGGAGCTCAAGGTTGCTACCAAAATTGTTCATGTGAAGCCTCTGTTTCTGACAAAAAAAGGAAACAAAACTGAAAAAACTTTGTGACACAAATTAGAAACTAGTCAATTAATAACAGAATGTCATGGTTATCAGAAATTGTGGTCTTACGCAGCCTGTAAAATAAGGAGTGACGTCATACCTCTATGTAGAAGCTTGCATACTATGTGTGTATTAGTTAACAGGGCTTGAGTTTTGGGGTGACCAGATTTTATTTGTGAAAAAGAGGACAAGTTGGTAGAGGGGTTTTGGGTGTAGAGTAGTGTCTCATATGATTCATGACAGTGTGGATACATTCAAGGGGATAAGAAGCTTAATGACCCTCTAAGCACATTGTGCCAGATAGGTTCTAGTTTGAAATGATCTTGAGTGATTTTACATGTAGACCAAAATGTGTGACAGAAAAACTACTGAGGCATTCAGTCCCCAAAGAAGACCAATTTTGATGTTTGATGTTTTTCTCTTTATGAGACAATAGAGTTGTAGTACATATACAGTACCATTCAAAAGTTTGGAAACACTTACCTATTATGTTTATGAGCATGAATGTTGATGTTAACTTTTCCCCTATATTAATTGAGAATGAATAACAATGGCTAAATCCAAAACATGGTAAATCAAGTCACCATGATAAAGTTTTTAATCAACCAAGTAATGCTACTGTGTCCACATATGCTGTGTCCACACACGCATGTACCTTGTCTTCAGTTAATTTTATTAGTTGTATGTGCAGAGAAAGCCGAGCAGTTGAAACCTAAAAAACTGTATAAGTGACCAGAAATCTGAGACACTGCTATTGCATTAGATGTCTTCATAGAACCTGCAACTAATACAGTTTTGATGCAGGTGTGAATACGAAACATTTTCTCATTGCACCCAGATGCTAGAGGTTCAAGGTGGATAGAAGTTGTTTTGGCCTCCGTTAAAGGAACTTTTTTGTTTTGTTTTTGTACTGACCTTGCAATTTCTCATTGTGTCAAGCTGTATATTGAATTATCTTCTGCTGACCCTGCCCATGACATGGTCTCTGGTCTACCTTGACATCATTTGCTCAGGTTGCATTGTTTCATTTCCTGGATTATTTTATTGTTAGAATTTCAGTTGGATTCTTCTTGTACAGATTTTGCAGCTATATATTGACCTTTTTGGATGCCTAGTCAGTTTGTGGAGGTTTTCAGGGAGTATCTTCAACCTCAGGAGTTGATTTTAGCTCTGACTAACTGTGCAATGTTGAGAATTTACATACACAAAGAATTATGTATCTGTTTCCATAAAATTTGCCAATTTAATTCAGCTTGTCGCACAAGGACATCTCAAGGATTTTTAAAGTCTATATCTAAGACAGATTAAAGTGCCAAGACACAGCATCTGAATACTGATTAGGTTTAAATTATTAACTTTTAATGCACACACAGAAATTTCTAAAAAACATGATTACTATGCCATCAAGGGTTGTAGGATGTCAAATGACAAGTGGCAGATTAATTTTATATAAGAATTAAAGAAATAAGGTGCACAAAAACCAGGTGTCTAAGTGTTCTTAATGCTGAATATACCCAAACATTAGCAAAAATAACAGAAAAAAACAATCTTTTTTATGTAATAAAATGTTATCTTTAAGGTTCACTGTGTGTTTTATGAATCTGTCCCATGTGGTGATTGATGCTTTCTGCAGGTGAAAGATTTCACACCAATTCAATACAATTGATCCACCCAGTCACCTAATTTCTTCTACACTGTAATGACAAGACTTTCATGCTGAAAAAAAGGTTACCATGGAGAACTAGGTTTAAATTCATTCATTAATGTATATTTACTGTCATCCTGTCACTGTTCTTTAATTATTGATTTTGGGTTGCTGAATTTGAATTTTAACACAAGGTCTTTGCCATATAGTAATGAGGATGAAAATGGTAATTCAATATGTAGCATGTAATGCACCACCTATTACAGTAAAGTCTACATTGAGGTTTATATCTATCAAGAAATGCAACTGTGTTTATACATACACACAATAAAAACCCATTCCCAGCAACATTATAAATAAAATAAAGAAAAAACATTTGTGTCTGGACATAATTAATAAAATTAAAATGTCATTAACATGTGTAAGGTTTTTAAAAAAGCGAGTGGAAATTAAATCAAATGTCATTTTAAAAGTTTAGGGGGAAAAAACTGCTAAGGCATTGTAAAAATAAAGCACAAATTATGTATTTTTGTACTTTGTCTACACTTACAAAGCACTCTGCAGCCATATTCATTACCGGCATCATACTTCATAGTTAGAATAAATCAATTTTTTTGCTAAACATTTCTTTGAGTAGATAATAATATAATAAGATTTGTATGTGTGGTTAATGGCTGTTGGACACCAAACAACATAAAAAAACTGCAAAGATGGGCCTAATTTGTTGCATCACCAACATCAAGACACAGATAAAGAAAAATTCCAACTAGTGATAAGGATGGATAATTTACTTCTTCACAAGCAGACCTAGCTGTAAAGAGCAAATAAGGTGGTGGCACAGAAAACATAGCATGTTTATGTTTTATGTTAATTTGTGACATCAAGGAGTTATTCTCTCATGAGCCACGATTGGCCTTCAGTTTTCTCACACTATGTGGCCACATTGGGGTGGTTGTAGCTCAGTTGGAAGAGCAGTTGTCGTTCAACCGGAAGGTTGGGAGTTTAATTCCAGGCTTCCCTTGACTACAGGCTGGAGTGTCCTCGGGCAAGACACTAAACCAACGGACACAACCAACCTCAATGTGCCTATCGGGGTGTCAACAAGACTGGAAATACTTTTTATAAGGATTTGTCCATTTCCTTTGCAAGCGTTGCTTGTTTGCCTGTGAAAGTAAGCTCTCTTACTTGCAGACACAATGCCTACCCTACAGGCTGAAAAAATACTGAGGTCTATATTACTAAGTACAAAATAAAAGACAAAAAAATTCACTGATGCTTTATAATATTACAAAAAATTGGAAAGAAATAAAAAAAAATGTAAAACTCACATATTTTAAAAAATGGGAAAGAATTTAATCACAATTTAATCACAACACAAAAAAGCAAGAAAAATAGCAAACAACTAAACGTGACTGAGATAATACTAACAAATGGAACAAAGGGAACAAATGCTGACCATTAGTTTGACCATAATCTCTCCTGAGGGGAAAAACATGGCAATAAATAACCCAGCTGTAAAGATATACATTTAGAGACACATGCTTAATTAAAATAAATGGCTGCATGTAAAATTTCCATTACAATATGCTTAATTCAGAAAGTACAGGTGGCCCATTGTTCACTTATCATCTTAGGGTAAAGCACGACAAAGTTAATTACAGAGCTTTGACACTCCTCTAGAAATGGAGGTACATCCATATCTAATTTCCATTTCTAGTGCTTAATAAAACTGCCACATAAGATCTACTCTGGGTCCACAGGTAATGCGTGAGTGCACTGCAAGGATGACCCTGACAGTTAACTCAGTGGACTAGTAGAGACAGATAAAAAATAACCAATCATGAAACTAAATAGAATAACAGCTACACTAAGTGCTGCCATAACTAATACCAGTTGTCCTGGTAACCATCTTGAATTATTGTAACTATAAAGTTAAATTAATTAACAAGAGGAGCTAACTGCAAATAAATCTAAATGTTTCCACTGCGTTATGAAATTATTGGGTGCTCCACAGAGATGCAATTTGTTCATGCAAGTACAGGATTAATTAAAGACAAGTTATCTGAATGATGAGATTCCACCAGCCAAAGGTGAAGGTCAAGTTTATCTACTGTGTGCTTAATCCAAGCTCCTGCTCTGTTAACTATGTAAAAATATTACTTGCACTGAATGGAATATTAGTGGGGAGATTTAGTTTCACATTTTCATTATTCCAATCAGGTTTTTGTTTCAAGTCTTTTGCTGATGAAGATTAATTTGCAGAGTATGGTGCTCTATCAACCTCAGCGACACAAAGGGCAGAGATATAGACTAATTAAATACACCAGTGCAATTGATATTTCCCATGGATCAATGCAAGTGTGGGCTTTGTTAATTAAATCTGTGATAATGTTTACTCATCATAAACATTTCCCATGTTTGAGCACAGCGAGATAGGGCGATAATCTTTGCAGTCTGACATATTAATTGCGAGGCTAACAGAAAATGCTCCCAACAAATAATTTTTTTTCCATTTAATGTTTGAAGTGTTGAAAAGAGCACAGTCTAATTTATTGAACAAACATATTTTACCAGCATAAAATAAAAAAAAGATACAAGGTGTGGTTAATGTTGCTTGAGTAGATGCAAAGACACCAGTCACCATAGCGACCGAGCAATCTGAATCCCTTTGCTAATGAAAATAAACTCCTCTCAGTCCCCCACGCAGCAGGGTGGATTTTATATTCTCCCTCTTCTCTTGTCTTCCCATGCAGTACACATTGGTGTGGCATAGTTTTTCCACACAGTAGATTAAAAAGGTGTGTCAGAGTGGTGCCAAATCTTTGAAGCAAAAATCCACTTACTTAATAATCTGCATACGAGGAAAAAAATAACATTTTTTAAAGCTAGATGGGCACACTTAGCAGTGTAACAGTAGGCAACAGTCTCCTGCTTGCTCTCGGTTCCCTGCAGCGGGGCTGATTGCTTGTCTCAATCATCCTTTCACTTCTCCTCAACCACCCCTCCCTCCCCCTGACACCCACAAACACATTGAAACACTTTATTCCACACACCCCTCAATATCCCCCTCTTTTTACCGGCCCCCATTCTTCTGCTTCTGTGTCCAACAGTTCAGCAACAATCTCTCATGATCTGACAGCACCTTGTTCTTCCTGTGAGGGCCGTCAACGTCTGCTGCCTTAACCCTGTCTGAAAGTGCTGGGACTGCATGGTAGGAAGCAATTAATTCTGCAGCGTGAAAGCCCATTAATTAGGCAATGCTTCTGGCTATTTCACGAAGACCCTTCAGAAACAGTAGGGCCACTCAGATAGGATAGGCATAAAGAATGCAGAAGCACACCAGGTTCTTAATGGACTCAGCAGCTTCTAGCAAAGAAGCACTGCATGGTTATTCTCACTTTCTATTTCAAGGCCTCATAACTACAAAACATGCATCGCAAAATGACAAATACAGTTTCCTAGAAAAGTGTCTTAACGGAGTTGGGTGCCACATCAGCCTGACTCTGCAGTATTATCATCTGAAGCTTCACTACAAGAGCAGCTTTAACATCATGCAAAAGTATACTGGGATCCAGTTAGATTTCAATATAACAACCATCAAACATAAGCATCAAAATGTTCCAGAACCTCAAACGATTCAGGGAAAAATCTCAAAGTATTAATTAACAAGGCGATGTTAATGGGCAAGTCACTAACAGGACTTTAATGCACCATGCATAAATGTCATTAAAAGCCAATGATATTCACACATGAAATCCTATCAAGTACAGAAGAGCGATGACACTGTGTTCCCTCTAATTGGAGGTAACTGGATAAACACTGGTGTGAAAATGGGTCGGGCAAAATGAGTTTCACGATATCTAATCACTCACTAAATCATGCATAAGAACATTAACTGCTTGTGTTGTCCACCATTCAGGGACATTTCAGAGCAAGGCAGCCATTTCTAACTCAACAGCGGTATGGCTCAGTGAGTTTGAAATGCTGATTCAACTGTAGGTCTCCCCTGAGTGCAGGCCAGACCTGACTGCTACTGCGATGACAAGGGAGTATCAGTGACAGTACACCATCCGTGAAATTAAATCAACAACTCCCTTATTGTAATTACATTTGGTGAAATGGGAAAGCAAAGTGTGGGTGTAAAACAATTAACATGTAATTGTCATCCTGACCCATTGGTGGTGATCTAGATCCCCAAGTGAGTCAATGAAATTAATCTTCCACCCTCACTCCTTACATGTGTCTTAAATAAAAGATTATAAAGGTACAGATGAGTCAAAAGCTATTATGAATATATGACTGATCACATTGTGTGATGAAGATCCTCAACTGATTCAAGACTTGAGTTTGCACTTTGAAACCCATCTCTAAACGTTGTGATACGTTTGATGATGCAGTGATATTTGATATGAACATTTCTGGAGTCAATGCTGTCCAGCAGGGTTCAGAGGCAGAAAAGCTGCACTTCACTTTTAATTCCAGGACTGAGTTTCTCTTTAAACATGCACAGTGGCTGATTCATCAAGAAACGTCCGAAAACATTCTTGGAGGAAGACAGGAATGGATGAAAGATGAAGAGACTGAGCAAGAGATAAAACAAAAGTCCAATTAAAATGTTGGACACCAGAGTAAGTGAAACCTAACAATGAACTCCTCCTTTTCCTGGTCAGGTTTCTAAACAGGAAAAGTGAGGTATTTTTCTTATGAAGGTAGATTTATTCAGTCTTTTCCATGTGGAATTGTTCTACCCTGTTAATTTGAAGCTGTTCTTATTTAGTGTTGAAGTTATACAAAAACTGTCTGACAGGGCTGTGTAGTTATTATAAAAGCTTTTATAATTTTATTCAACAAAAAGACAAAAACAACGAAACAGACTTGATTGCTCCACATACTAGTGGAACAATCAAGTCTTATTTGTACATTGATGTACAAAATGTCAATTCTTTACAAATAATGTTATTTTGTATTAACACAAAATCTGCATAAGAGCTGACAATTCACACAATAAGGAACTTCTTTAAGGGAAATCTCTGAATACATGCTGTCAACACTGACAGCAGAGATGAGTTTGATAAAGAATTCTAATAATCTCTTTACCCTCTTTCATTGTTCAAACATATATCTTAAAATTATTTATGTTACAGCTGCTGCATGATGCACTAATTCCTCCTTGTCTCCCATGCAAATATTCATCCTCCAATTCTTGGATGGAACTGGCTGACTACCGCCATACCTTCAACTTCCTCCATTCTGACTGGCTGCAACACAGATGTATCACTTCTTTAGTTGCCAGTTGTGCCTGACTTTAATTACTTGGTCTATACTGCAGTTCTGATACTGGCTGTAGTATTAAAACTACTTGGTTCTGTATTTAACTTATTTGACACTTTTGGGAAGTTGGGGTAGTTAGGGTAATGTGAATGGTTTCTTTTGAGTGTCTCATTTTTATTGAGTTATCCATAAAGGATAATAGTTGGTTTATTAGTCAATGTGCTGCTTTTTGTAAGCTATCTTTTGTGCTGTGTGTGTTTTGCCCTTTTGTGGTGTGTATGCAAAGGGGGTTGAGGGGTAGTTTCTTGGGCTTGTCAATTAAGCCTATGGGTTGTCAAATTATTTGTTGCGTCTTATTCTCTGACTTAACTGGGTCTATATAATTAAATATATTTAATTTAACTTTTTATTGTTTTAATTTCAGATACGACCCAACCCCCCATCTCTGCTACACTCCACTGCTAAGATGTCGTTTCCTCCTAACCTTGAACTTATCATATTTTCACCCAAAAAAAGCCTGTTTAGACTGTTCTATTAAAAAACAAACAGAAAAGTAAACTGGTTCAGTCTTGCGCTCGCAGATGTGTCAAAGATGCAACATTTTTCTACGACAAGGAAAGAAAGATTACAAGTGTTTCCTACAGCTTGCAATAAGAACCATAGGACAAGAACTTGAATCTGAAAGAGAGCACAGCAGCAAAACAATTCTAAAGGATGCCGAGTGTTTCTCAGAAAAGTGCATTATTTGCATTTCAATAACATTCCATCTCCTGTGTTAAGCACTTATGTGTTTTCAAAAGGTGTAAAATGCAATAAAGAGAGAAATTCAACAATCTTTATTTGTTGACATCTTTTCAATTGAATGCCAAATAAAGTGTCTTTACTGAAGAACGACATTTCTTATCTTCTTCTCATTACTGCATTTTATACTTGATTTAAATGTCCAACACAAATTAACACATATTGCAATATGTGTTTCTTATCAGTGTGGCAGCAACGGTTAATTTCCATGATCTTGCTTGAAATATCCTCCATGTCCACACAGCAGCCATGGGGGAGAGCTGCATACAATAACTGTGCTGCTGTTCTCATCAGTACGCCTGCTGTGCTGCTGATAAAGGTGTGAGTAACAAGGAAAGGCTGGGGATGCTGTGCTTCGCTGCAGCCACTGCATCCTCTTCTTTCAGACAGACGTCTTTGATGTCACTTCGACATCAACCACAAACAGCAAGCGCTACTGGAGGCTCTACGAATATGCTGCATGCTTCTTGCGCCTCTATACTTCTGTTAAAGGTAGGCTAGCAGCTTTGTGGAAGAATTAGATGTTATGTGTTAAATCTTTTTTTGTAATATGCAAGGATACAGTGTAGCTACAAGGTGAGGAAAGTTTCACAAAAGCTCCTTTGAAGCAAGAAATATTTCCTCATGACCTGTGCCACACCATTCTCTCTCTCTCTTTCTTTTTTTTTTGTTAAAGCTGACACTACAAATAAATGGATCTGTCTGGAAACTGTGCAAGCCATGCATGCCCACAGGGCAGTGGCCTTCCCTAAAGCATACCTGGCTTTATCAACTAGCTTGCTCTAAACAAGAACAGAATTCTAACTTTAAAAAATATATATTTATGACCTCTCCTAAATAAGAGGCTAAGTTTGGAACTGAGACCACACACTAGAGGCTGTCTTTTTTTCACATCCATCCATGAGTCAAGCCTAAAGATCCTCTCACAGATTGCTTTGGTATTAAATCATCCAAAAAATAAATGTTTCACCAGTCATCTAAGCAAGACCTTTCATTAAATATGCTTTCATGCACCCTCAATTCATAACCAGATCAACCACCCAATTCTTCTGTACCACTACTGACTGCAGTAAGTACAGAAAGTAGTGGCCTCTTCGATGAAAGCAGCTATCGCAATACAGCCGAAGCTGTTCTGTGAAGCCAACTGCCTGCTCAATTCAATTTTATCTGTACAAAAGCCCTGACTGTCGAGAGGCATGCTGCATGCACAACAAACACAGAATAAAGCCTTGTGACAAGGAGAATTGCTCAAGGCTGCACCGTAAAAAGGAAAGAATGGGAAAAGGGGAAAGAGTGAGTGGGTTGATTATGTATGTCATTATAGCCAAAACAGCATATCAGCGTAGTCTCATCTGCTTTTGCTATTGCAAAACAGCACACACTGATGAGCCTCTGATGGAGCAAAGAAAACTAGACTTTATGTGACCATGTAGTCATATTAGGCTCAGCAAAGCAAGAAGACAAAGGTTATGCAAGGGGAAAATAAAAGAAGTGTTCCGCTTGTTGCTGGGCAGGATCTAGGCTTCTATTTTTTAGTATCAATGATAATTATTGACCACTGCCAAGTCTGCATAATGAGTAGTTCAAAATTAGAATAAAAACACATCATAAATAGCAGAATAGAAGAAAAAACTTACTTAAAAGTGATATTTTTAAGTAGTCTTTGTTCTTGCATGGCAGCAGAGTTTTTACATCAGCCACACAATATGTATGAAATAAAGTTTAAGAGTAAATCGGCTTATGTGGTTACCTTTTCTAAGCATATAACATTTAAATGACCCAGTTTGGATTTTGTTTATTTCTGTGTTTACCAAAGTAACTTCACCAGTTCTCCATTTAACCACATAAGTAAGAGATAAACTCTGATGATGTGTCTCAGCCTCTGACTGAAAACATTGTCATTGCATTTCACTGAATTTCATCACTCTGTTGAAAAGAAACTGATATAGTAATCCTGTCTCTGTGTGCATGAATGTACACTTACGTAGTGCAATCTTGGCCAAGTGCAGACGGTTGACCCAGGAAATCTTACTCAGAGGGTTGGGAGTGTTGAAGACCACCATGAAGCTGACAGGACGTCCGGACCTAGAGGACAACATGTGTGCAAACACAAGATCAGGCCGAGATGCACTAAAACATGTGCCGATACTAAATTTAAAGGTTTACTGATGCAAAAACTTGGCTAAACAAAATGTCATAAATGACAGGTGTTTTAATTATTTTCCTAATATGTAATAAAAGCTCATTTTTCATATTTCTATTTTATAAGAATTTATCTAATTTACAGAAAATAAGTGCAGATGGTTTATCAAGTATGAATGGCATTCAACAAAAAACCATTTAGCAGGTTGTGATACTAAAAAAATACAAGCAGGTTCATTTAATTTCCTTGAGTTAAATGTCACACAGTTTAGATCAGGGCTGCCCAGATTTGGTCCTCAAGATCTACAATGTTTAGGTGCAACCATTTGATTCACCTCCAACACAGGTTAATCAAATGAATGGCTTGTTACCTCTGCAGAGCTGCAAGACATGCAGAAGATAGAGTTCAAACATTTCATTCAGGTGAGTTGGAGAAAGGATGTATCTAAAAATTGCAGGATGGTAGATCTGGAGGACTGGATCTGGGCCCCCCTGGTTTAGATCATTCATTCATTTATTTTATATAGCACTTAATCCAATCAGGGTCGCTGAGAAGCATCACAGCAATGAGCAGGCGAGAGGCAGGGTACATCCTGGATAGGTTGCCAGTAAATTAAAAAACAGTAAATTTCATTGCATTGAAATAGATTTGATTCAGTTCAGCCTTGTTTAATGCAGATGGTTTGAATGGGCTCTGTGCACAGCTCCGCTACTTCCTGAATTTAAAGCAGCACATTTGTTTCCTGTCTTTCATTACTGGTCACACTAATTAATCCAGGTGTGTCTGGCCATTCCTGTTGTGGT
>JBAMHV010000003.1:10068758-10081130 GCA_037177535.1 Pseudomugil gertrudae | reverse complement strand
ATAGTATAGTATAGTATAGTATAGTATAGTATAGTATAGTATAGTATAGTATAGTATAGTATAGTATAGTAATCTCAACTTGAAATAAACAAATGAAAAATAATTTTCTTAGGATGGACCTTAAACACAAAATAAAATACCTCATTTACAGATCTGACTCTTTCAAATAAATCATTTACAAATAAAATCACCTACAAATAACACAAAGCCATCTATGGTGAGACTAGCAGCACAGGCCCTGAGTTAGTAATGAGTCAGCCACTGTTTGGATTGATAGGACTTTACAGGGACTATAAGTGAGCTTTCTAACCCAGGATGAGCTGTCTTTTTTTAAGTACTGAGCAGATTTCAAATATAATGGCCTTTTCAGCTAACTTGGCATTCTGAAGCAAATCTGAAGAAAATGGAAAACAAAAAAAAAGAAAGAAAGAAAAAGAAAGAAAAGTGCAAAAGAGCATGTCAAACGAGTGGGGATGGGGTTGGTTCTTAGACACACATAATGAGACAATTTTATGCTCAGACATTATCACAAAGTAACCGAGTGGAGTGCAGTGTGCAGTCAGAAACTCTGCTTCTGTCATACCTGCAGCTGCTCGCTCAAATATTCATTTTCATTTTATAGAGGACAAATAAAATATAGAGAAGTAGTGTACGAAAAATCCTCGCATATGAAAAGGAAGAAATGGTTTTAGACAGTAAAAGAATATAGCTAATAAGACCTCAAATTTCCTTGACATGTTGAAAAAATTAAACTTTCTCAAAGGGGTGTAATTCATACCACTCACTGCTTAAGCATAGTGAAGGCAATTTGTCGCAGACATGAAGAAAGACAGGGTGTGACGTGAATACAGCTCCTCACTTTGCTGGATTCTTTAGGTAACACTTCATGCCCACATGACATGAAACATGCTAAACTGAGCACAATTTCCGTCCCCCTCTCCTGCCCACTGATTGACAGCCGCAGTGCAGGTGTACTGCACTGCCAGAATGAGAAACTAGCCTGCGCATGCCGGCAGAGGGGGAAAAAAAAGAGAGAGAAGTAAGGAGAGTCAGAAAGGGAGGTACGAGGGCAGTGCAGGGTGAGGGAGCAAAGAGCCAAGCTGGCCAGGTGGATTTGTGGGAGAAGGTCAGCTCCGAAGCACACATGTGACACTAATGCACAAAGATGGGACAGATGTAGGAGTGCTGAGTGGCAGCCTGTCATGCTCCAATCCTTCCATTTGCCTCCAAACAACAGAGAATCAATGAGTTAGAGAGAAAGTTAACTCGGCAGGTAGTCAGAGGGTGTAGTGCAGCGTTGCCATGGGAGATTGTCCATTTATTTCTGAATGGGCTTAACGAGAAAAAAATAATTACTTCTGTTTAAAGTTTGACTTTAGATGCTATTCATTCCAATTATTTGACATAACTACATACAGACAGGGTATTGTGTGTGTAAAGAGTAACTGCATTAGTGCAACCTGTCATCTGTTAACTTCAAAACTATCAATTCATCTACACAATTCGACCTTGACCATTCATTTTCCTTCCATTTCAAATAACTCGGACTGACAGACAACAAATTCAGCTTCACTAAACAAACACAGGACATTCAGAAGAGGAGCAACCAGAGACTATCAGCCATCTGTAAACTAAAAGGACTAAATGTTTCACCTCATCTCCTCTCCTGCTGTATACATGTATTGTTCAGCCCATTCTGACATACTGCTCTACATGTTTTTATAATATTCTGACACTCTAAAATTGGACCATACTCACCAAAACAACCAATTTTGCCTCTAAAGTTATCGGCCTTCAAACCCCTAACCTCACTCAGTTAAACCATAAAGCCATCACACGCATCACAAACACAATATTACAGGATCACACTTCATCAGTATTTCACATTACTACCATCTGGACGCAGATACAGAACTCTGAGATTCAATAGAGCTTCAAAAACAGTTTCATCCCCTCAGCCATAACTGCACTGAACTAGACAAGAACATACAGTATCAGGACCTGCTGCTTTTGTCAATGTTGTTGTTTGTTGTATGTTGAAACATGTCTGTAAATTGTTGAAAGTGCAATATAACTGTACAGTTTTTCTGTGAAAACAAATTTCCCATAAAGGGACAATAAACTAACTAACTGACATTTCCCTTACTGCTTAATCCAATTTAGGGTTGTGGGAGGATGTAAGCCATCCCAGCAATCAGTAAGTGAGAGGCAGGTACATCCTGGACTGGTCACCAGTCCATTGCAGCACCAATACTTTCATTTACAGACTAGAACAGATGTATTCTATTACTTTTCAGACAGGTGACCTATATCACTGCCATTCAAACCTTTTGCTGTGTAAATGTCCCAGATAAATGACAGAATATGATGTGCATGTCAAGTTGCCACCTAAATATTTCAAGTTGTTTCTGCAGTGTTCACAGGTAAAGTGGGTTTTATATGGCAGTATCTTTGTGTTGCTAAAGCATTTATCTGTCCTATTATAAAAGTAGAGTGGGAAACTGCATCAAAAGTGATTGTGGGGAATGTCGGGCTCACAGTTATGTCTCCTATTTGAAGTATACAATTATATTATGTACTTTTTTTAACTTAGCTGTTGCTGAATCAGTTTTTTTTTTTTGTAACCAACTTTTCTTGACTCTGTGGCACTACGCTTTGGTTAATAATTTTATGTTGCATAATTTTATCCCACATTGGATTTCTGTTTTGTAATGGACTCGGGGCCTCTCCAGGGTGTACCCAATGATTGCTGGGATATGCTCCAGCAACCCACGACCCTGATTTGGAATAAGGGTTACAGATGATGGAGGGATGGATGGATGGATTTCTGTTTTCATAATTATTGATATTTTTTTTAGGAAATTTGATTAAATTAATCCATCCATTCATTTTCCACACCGCTTCATCCAATTCAGGGTCAAGGGCAGCTGGAGCCTATTCCTTGTGGTTCCAACATATTGCCTTCCAAATCATAATAACTGATAATACATGCTGGTATAAGATATAAGATCACTTCAATGATCATCCACTTTACTTAATTAATTAACACACCAAATATGGAGCCCAAATGAAGAGCAAGACATTAAACTTGTGACCAATTTATCATGTCATGCTGTTTATTAGCATGGTAGGGATTTCAGGATTCAATATATGATTCTATAACTCCCATTCTGACTGTACATGTTTTTTAACTTAATGTTCCAGAAGGTTATGAAACAGTAATAAAGAAAGTCACTTGTAACAAAACACTTAGCATCTAATTTGATGAACAGGTGTCATTTAACCGAACCTTTTCATAATTTATGTTTGTAATTTGCACATGCTCGTAACTACCAAAAGCATTCAGAAAGTTTATTCTCAGTGTGTTTTCAATGAATGCAGTTGTTTTTTTTAAAAATAAAGAACCTGTCGAAGAAGATGTGTAAAGCATCTTTAATCACACTTGTGTCAGTTAAACAAGCTCACCGTGCTGGTAATGAAAACAAGATGCCACAAAGTAGGGGGACAAATCTAGCATGGGACATATTTATTTGGACTTTAAAAATACTTCTTTGATACTCTGGACAATAAATCACATCAATCATTTCCTTTTTCTACAAATACACACCCATTACTCTGGTAATGACCAAGTCACTGGAACGTTCAAGGCTTTCAGTCAAACACTGTCAAAGGTCTACACCTCTCTTCCATAAGTAGTCTTCAATTTGTCTCATATCAACAGACTAGAAAAATGGTTTTCTTTTCCTTTGAAGTGGACTGAGGATTTTTTTTTTTTTTGCCATATACTGTATGTATACGTCTTGTACAAAATGGTCAAAGGCAGACTTATATAGAGTTAAAAAAAATGGTTCTTTTGACTAAAACCGTCCCATTGAACCTCCATACACAGGGACAGGTAGACCATCTGGTATACCAGGCATTTTTCTAGTGGCCTGACATGTTTCCTGGGCCAACATTGTAGGCTACAGTTCTTTCTAAACTGAAAACCAATGAAAACCCATCCCCTATTCAAAGGACTTCTCTCATCTTCGAATGAAACAGTCACACATGCATCAACATTTTCCTTGTGAAGGCAACTCTCTGGCAATTTCGATAAACATCTGACCTGTTTGGGTCAGATAGCTTGCAACTTATACATACAAAAATCATTCATATCCATTACACACAAACTCAAACAGTTAGATGAAATCAGGTTTGTGTACAGCAGAAATAACCTTCCAGCTGAGGAATCCCAGTTCTAACCATTAATGCTGATAAATATGAATTTGTAGCTGGGAAACTTTGTCAGCATTGCAGATTACTGCTGCAACTAAAGCTACACCTTATTACTGGTGTGGAAGGATGATTAGTCTGACCCACAGTGCCTTGGTCATAAGGGCTTCATTTGAAGCTCAGTAAGATGGATTATTTTATAATCTTGGTCTCGAGAATCTTGTAAGAATCTATGTGGCATCTAATAAGTTATAAGATTTATTTAAGATTAACAATTTTCTCCTTGGCTCTACTTTTGATGTTCTAATTGTAAAAAAGTTATTACAGCAACTTGGTCTTATCTTTGAGAGTGAAAAGAGCAGAACTGATAAATACGATGACCGGCTATCACTTATGTCATAGTCAATCATAAACCACATATTAATTTTTGCAAACGTTTGGACTGGCGCCAAGTAAAAATAACACATAAACACAGTGAAGAACTGAGGCTATTCTTATTCACCCAATAATGTGTCAACACATGAGAATGTGAAAAGAACAACAGAGCAGAAGTGTTGCCGGTACAGAGGTGGAATGCCATGCACACAATTAAAACATATCTACTAGATGCCTGCATGTGTTACAGCAACAATATCTTGAAAAGTCAACATAAAGGGACCAATGAGAGCCAAGAATATTGTCCATGGAACCGAAATGTGTCCAATTACTCATCAATTTTATTCATTATTTCCCCCATCTACAACATCATGAAATTGACATAAACCACAGTGTTGATGTTGAGAAATAAAGATATATTGTGGCTGTGTTTGGGCTTTACAAAAACAAACCAACTCACATTTAATTGTACATTAAAAAAAGAAGCTTTATTGACCTGTTGCAGCCAACAAGATGTTACACGCGCACTTCTCACGATAACTCCTGAGCACTATAACGTATTTTATAAAATCAAAAACCACCAGAAAGCGGAGAAACAGACCTCTTTACTCATGTAGTTGTGATTACGGTAAACCCATGACCCCACACTATGATTGTCCATTCACAGGAAAGATTCAGAAGTGTGTCACACATTTGTAGTGGGAGCTACAGTACCGTAACTCCTGAAGCATTTGCACAAAGAAAAAAAATCAAATGTTGGGCATATGTTATAAGTTTCTGCTGCTACGATTACCAACTAGCCTTTTAGCCATTACAGTAATGTTGTTGTGATCTGGGATTGGCTCCAGCCCCCCCCCGCTACCCCGTTTAGGAAAAAAGCGGTAGAAAATGGATGGATGGACCAAAGCAACAAACCATGCATCATTACATATGACAAAGAGCATTAAATTTAAACTGGAGAATTGCTGAGTCATTAATAATTTTATAATGTCTTTATGAACATACCAGTTCACTCCGCTCAGCCCTGCTGTAATGTTGCCTGGCTGCAGTAACATCCACTATGTCATTAAGACAAAGAGGACTGATGGTTGAATCTAGTCAGAGCCCCATCTAGTGGACAAACGCTCCAAGGACACCATTCTGTACCACTCTGAAACTTACAGCATTTACTGTTCTATGAGATATGAAGAATAAAACAAAACATCAACCAATAAAGGCTATTTTGAAAAATAACTAATATTGGCCGATTTAATCGGCTAGCCAATCTGTCAAAGCACTGCTTTTACACTTCTTAAGAGTTAAGTTTGAAAGAAATGTGTAGTATGTCATTAATTTTTTATTTTTTACCTCACCTCTACTGTATAGAGAATTCAAAACAAAATTATATTCATACCGATTTTAAGGCTCTAAAAATATTTTTAAATGGGAATCTAATAGCTTAAACAAAATTTAATTCAAATCTAAAAAAAGTTTGTTGTGAAAAAATAACATTGGCAAGCTAAATGCAAACTGACAAACATAAATATAAGCTTTAACCTTTTTTACTTTTAAACTACTTTGGGGGATTTTTTTAAGTCCACAGCATCTCATAAAAAACATCTGAGAAAAAAAAATGAAAGAAGTCGTCTGCTGTATAGATAATAATGTACTTTCGTAGGGACTGAGTATTGTCTCTGTGGGAGTGCGTCTATTCAGACAAGAATATCACAATGAATGGAGACTAATCAGCCTGTAGTTTGCATGATAAAACATCATTAAAAAGAAAACGGGGAAGAAAAACAAAAGGTTACTGTACTCTCCATGCATGCACTGCACTTGCTGAAAGTAAATTAAGCAACAACCCCATTTGATGTAAACTAAAGAATTTAAACCTCTGTATGGCCCCAGTATCTGTGCCTGTGTGTGCTCCTCAATATGCACTTAAAGAGTATGTTAATGAACTGCTGTCACACGTTGGCTGGTGCCTTTGAGGCAGCAGTCAGGATTCTCTCCACGTTCTCATCTGTTTGCAGTGTGGAGGCTGTGATGTGCTGCCTGACTGCAGAGAGTCGCTTGAGGCCAGACAGGAGGGGACCGACTTAGTACAGGGGGTCCCTGCTGCGGTCCCACTCTCTCACCAGCAGAGCAAAGGCTCAACACTGCATGGGAGTGTGTGGACCTATGTTTCTGCTCTCTTAAAGCTCTGCCTCTTTTTGTGAGATATATGTATATGTGTGTGCATTTGTATTTGTCAACAAGAAGCACGTGGGAAAAATATGCAAACATAGATTTTGGCAGCTTTTTTTTCTACATTATAGATTAGTAGATGGATGAGTAACAAAATGAAGCAGGGTAAAAGCAGCGTTTGCATGTGTTTATTGTTGTGTGGGTGTGTATGAGACAGGCACACTCTTACACTGCAATCTGCTACTACAGCACCTCTGGTAGTGTCAGAATGGTTTGAGTAAACACTGTGCCACCTGTCACCCTATATGCCACAAGGCTTACTACCAGTCCAGCCACCCTACATTGAGGTCCAACCTTGGTTTCATACAAGCAGAAATGGTCTTTTTCCTGAGTGGAGATTCCTCTCTTTTAGTTGACCTTTTAATATTTTACACAACCACAAAAACCTCCAAATAGGACTCAAATACAGGTCCTACTCCACATTACTTACTGTATCTCTTGATCACAAAGGTGCAGCTGGAATATCTACATAGATGGGAATCTCCTTGTTGGTGCCGTTTCTAACGATATTTTCACAGGAGTTCAACAAATAGGGCATCTCTTAAAGAGGAATTCGGGGGACTCTGTTCTAAGCATGACATCTGGCTCCACCAAACATCTGAGTAAGCAGATTGGCCCTGCAGGCCTGGAGTGACAGCCGATGAGGAAGCTGGGAGATGTGGAAGAAGTGATCTGCAGAGCTCCGCTGCTCAAGCTGTCACTTTAGCTTGGCTTGGCACAGTTAGATTCTCCCTGGCTCTGAAGCATTAGGCCCACTCTTCTGACTGCCACTGCCCTGCCGGCAGCGAGCCAAGTCTGTCATGGGGGAGGTCGCTCATCACTCCCACTCTCTTTCTTCCTGTCTTTCTCCTGCTTATTTTGTCTCAGCATGACTCCAGCTTCTCATCGCAAACTTTCTCTTTTTGTCCTCCCCTGCCAGTTTCTTATCCCATCCCCAACAGAAACCACAAAATTGGATCCATTATAACCTGCCATTATTTGCTATTCCCAGCTCATGTGCAAGACTCTTAGCTACTCATATGCTCTCTTCCTGCTTTTTGATACCCTAGACAATCCTTGTCCAGATTTTAAAATTATTATATGACAAGATATTAGTCAATGGTCGACACACGGTTGTATGTAATTGCAAATACTGCTGTCTATAGGTGAAAAAATGTATCTTCAATACAAAAGAACAAAGATAAAATCCACAGAATAGGTGCTGAGTCTGCAGCCTTGCTGTGACAGGGTGGATCTTCACATTTTCAGTGGCTGCGTCCACTTTCGGAGAATGTAAACACAGACGGTGATCACATGACTGAACTCCCTCGGCAGATATGGCTGCAGGCTAACAGCTAGCAGTTTGAGAACACGGCCAACACAAGACTGTCTTTACGGAGATATGTCCTGGATTATACCAGTGCACAGCATAAACACTCTCTCTTTGAAAGAGGAGCAGAAAGTAGAAAGAAAAACGGTTCTAAAAGGTCAAAACAGCCAATGTGTACAAACTAACCAACGAGGACACAGCTGATCAACATGACACAGACATGCCAACAGTCCATGTCTTAACATTTGGAGGTTGAATAGTTGGGATTTGACAAAGAGAAAAATGTCCAACAATGTTTGTGCAATGTTTTGTACAAGTGCTAAAATGTTTTATCAAGAATCCTCAAAGGAGGAAGCTGTATTAAAAAGAACAAAAAAGCAGGGAATGCGTTAAGGTCAAACATGATGCACAATATTCTATTTACTAAAATCGTTAGCTGTGTGAAAATTAAAGGATCGTCTGTGGACGGCTTCATTTTGCAATGTTAACTATCAGATTCTATCATGTTACCATTAAACACATTTTCTTAATGTATTTTCAAACACATTTACAACCTTAGAAAATTGCTTTTCTCATGTATTCACTCCCAAACTTGCAAAATGTTATATATTTGATTTAGAACATACCTAAATGTCAAATACTACTCACTTGTCTGGTCTGCCAGGCACCTGCAGACGTAAGCGACATTTGTTAGCACACTGGATCTGTTCTTCTTTGATGCGGATAAGCCTGTGTAGAGCCAGACACCAGTCCTGTGCCACAGTGGTGTTCAGATTCTTTGATGGAAAAAAGACTCACAGTTAAAACTGCTTGTTTCACTGCTTTAGCTGCACTGGGTCATAATGCGTGGAGTAAAACAGAACAACGGCACAGAAAGCACATACTGCAGCTCTGTTTTGTATACCTATAGAGAAACTAACACACATCTCTTTACAAAAGAAAAAAAAATACAGTTTGAACCAACATTCTATAAATAATAAATATCTATAGTGTAATATTCTATAGAATATTACACTGAGTTATTTCAACACTGACATCCATTTTATATAAGATTCAGACCCTCAAGCCAAAAAGAATCAAATGAATTTACCAGAGAATGAGCTGTGTGGAAGTATTTTAACTGTTGTTTTTAGCAGACAACATTAGAAGTGGGTGGAAAGTGAGTATCAGCTGCTAAGTGCTGGGCCTGGATCATTCCTCCTGAGGACATTGAGCTCATTAAGTACATGGAGCCAAAGGTGTCACCATTAGCCTGAGAGGCTCTGTGGTGATTACTAGAGTATACCTCCCTGGATGTGGCACCGTAATCCTATGTAGTGTTTCGTGGTGTAAATGTGATACTGACAAACTACTGGGTGGAGGGTGCACAGCACATGTCTTACAGGCTGTTTTGGGAACACAGCACATATCTTCGGTGTATCAGAGGGAAAGTGTCATTCCCACCACTGTTGCAAAAGATATTGATGAAAAACTGTATACTTCTAAACAATGATTACAGAAGCACATAAAGGAGCTTTTCTATTAAACATCTTGGAGGCTTCTGATGTTTCTTATGGAGAAAAGCTGACAATATGCTTCCATGTGATTATCTTTGTGCAATAAAATCCCACTCATTTTAGAATATATTATTTTTAATTGCAATAAAGTGTCCTTCTTTTTTGTTCTCAGCACTTTCATATTATCATAATCTTATGGTCCCCACTCTATATTTCATATATTTCCGATCAATATCACAAAATAACTTAAATATAATGTATTCTAAGCACACTCATTATAGATGAGATAATGCTTTAGTGTCCCTGTATGCCTTTTCTTTATGGTATCACAGCTTTCAAACAAAACTTTAAAATCTCCAGCCTGTGAAGTAATGTGATCGCTTACAGACTGATTTGTAGGGATTGGTCAGCATACTGTAGCAAGCTGGAAACACAAAGCCTTTGCCTGACATCTTCTGATTTCCATTCATATACAGATGCATACATACCTGGTATGTTCCCTGTAATGTGCCCACAAGCAGAGTAACCTCTTCCACCACTGAAAGGTCATGCTGCAGTTCCTGCAGCTCCTGGTACAGTCTTGGAGGGCCCAGAAGAGCTTTACCTAACACATAGAAAACACACACGCACATGTCTTCATGAAGAGTTTCTAATACCGTTACCTAATAAGTATTTTAACAACACAGCATTTACGGGTAAAATACAGTCTGCATTAGGGCTGCACAATGGAACACTATAATTCAGTGCCTTTGATAAAAGTTCCTGGTTAGCTGCAGAACATAGCAGTGTATGTCTGTATCTTTAATCAGCATTTTAAAAGAAGCTAAATGTGGCTAGTTGAAGCTAATCTGCTACAGACCAATGCTAATATAATTCCCTTCATACAAGTTGAGCTGGTTTGCATGCCACAAATACATTTCCTATAACTCATGTAAATATCAGAGACGTAACAGAATGATTAGCAAATGGTCTGGTTTAGTTTTTTTACTGTCACAATGTCAAAACATTGAAGAAGACTGTTTATTTTTGCAACAGAGTTTTGTGGTTTGTATGGAGATATAGGTTTAGTGTCCTTGGTGGACAAAAATTACTAAGAGTCAATAATGTACTTTTTAACTTTGCATTCATTTGATAAAAAATGTATTAATTTAGTTATAAATAAAACAGCTTTTCATACATTTCAGGGCAAGGTGGATGAGGTTTGTCTCACTGAACAGTTAAGTAAACTTGTCATCATAAACAGCAGAAAAGAATAGGGCATTCTGAAAGAAAATATCAGGTATTCTGTGTATAAACTTGACCTATGCGTTGTACTGTTACATGGAACAGTTAATCATACCACCTACGCGGCCAGTAATGTTTTATACAAAGAATGGCATCAGCATTAAAGAGGACCATGTCAGTTTGAAATGAATCTATTTTCTTTCCTGTCTGTTTGTGGCCACATTTTTATTGTATGTGTGGATAGAAACTTTAATATGATATTAAATGACATAAAAAGCAACTTTCATAATCATATTGTTTGTGTTTCAAGCTGTGATTTTTTTCTCCAGCCAAATGAAGTGCTATTAGCTAATGATGACAGCGCGCTTACCTGCAGAGATTGCAGGGTGTCATTATAAATCAATCCAAAATTAACATAAAATTAAATTAATTAAGGTTTATCTGTGGTTCATGTGTAATAATAGCTCTGTGGTACAGTGCTCAAGAGATGTGATTGCAAATAACAGCAAACTTGATGTGGGAACAGTTTACGCAATTCATTTTCACACATCATAAACTTGGAGTCGCAGTTCTTTATGCCAATGTCACACAGACACAGAGGTTTCATTCAAATTCTACATCTTTTGTCACTTTCTATGTTATTACTAAACAGAAAAAGCCTGTGCTTTATTTAAAATGAATACATTTTGTTGGTAAGCCCTGTGGCCTCACAGCAAGAAGGTTGGTAGTTTGAGCCTCAGCCAGGGAGAGGTACCCGTGTTAGTGTGGGTTCTGGATACTTCTCCTTCCTCTCACAGTCCAAAGATATGCACCTTGGGGATGATTGGAGACTCTAAATTAACCATAGGAGTGAGTGTGTGTGTGCATGGTTGTTTGTCTATGTGTGTTGGCCCTGTGACGTACTGGCAATCTGTCCAGGGTGTACCCCGCCTCTCGCCCGTTGTGAGCTGGGATTGGCTCCAGCTCCCCGCAACCCCAATCAGGGATTAAGCGGTAGAAAATGAAAGAATGGATATATAATGAACTTGGCATGAGTGTGAAAAATGTAGCAACCAAGGTTCACCCAATTAAGACATTAAAAAAACCAGATCATGTAAACAGTGCCAAAATGGACATTTTTAACATATTCCCACAACTGTACTACAGCCTCTCTACACATCTTCAGAGTTGGGCTTTGCAGAGATAATGTTCACATAATTCATTATGATTTGAAAGCGGCTTACAGCTGCAGCTGCATTATTCAAGAGATACCTATATTCATCCTGAAACCTTTTTTTATATGTGACCATGAAATCTTTTTAATTTGTGCTATGTGACATTTTTCATTTATTGTTTACCCTTAAGACATATACTGATATCAAGATTTAAAGATTTATTGTTAATTCACTATAAGCTCTGCACCAAACAAACAGGATAATTTTTATGTTGCTTCTCTGTTATCAAGATAGATAAAAACATAAAGATCAATAATGAAATCAAAATTAAAGTACAAGGAAAAAAAAATTATATAGGTTACATACTTTATATATA
>JBAMHV010000003.1:10046571-10067904 GCA_037177535.1 Pseudomugil gertrudae | reverse complement strand
TTAGGTACTAACTAATAGGTATTAATAGTTACACATCTTAACAAATCTTATAAGGGTTGTCTTTCCTTTGACCCCAAAAGTATCCTAATATAGCTTGTGGTTGCAGAAACACATTTGTTTCATCATGAATGTGTATTTTTCCAACAGAAGCTAAAGGTTAAATTAAGCCGTGATGCTTGAATTTAACATCATTTCATCAGCTGCTCCAAACATGAGTAAAATTCAGCTGTTTTCCCTCTGCAAAATATCATGTGGTTGCAACTCATCTCCACCACAGCTCTTCCTTTTCAAACTGACCTAATCAATACCATATCTGTCAGTGATGTTGCTCTGTTCTTTGTTTACAGGAAGTTCCTAGAAAAGCATCTACTGCCTTAAAGATGTCCACTGCTTTAAACACACATGGTGTTATCTTTTTGACGGGACTGATTTAGAATAGCCTGCATAAACATTTCCAGCTTTGTATAACTTAAACTAAAACGTCTAAAACAGACATGCTTTATAAACAAAGTACCAGTGGATATTATGCTGTGTGAGAAAACTTAAGGTCAAAGTGTTTCACATGCTGACAGAAAACAATGACACATACTCAAAGAACTTGTGAGAGTGCATAACAAAAAGCTGTTTAAATGGCTTAAGTTTCAGTGGGCACTAAAAAAAGCTGTTTGATGTGTAGTGGGCTCCATCTTCATTATTTGTTTAACAACAGCAAGTAAATTTATGAGTCCAAAAATTATACAGACACTATTATATGGAACTACCATGGCCTTTGCTAGCCAAAAGGAATGCAGGTGTCTCATCAGACACAAAATTCAGCATCGATTTGAGGTCCACTGCCTTCTCTGCAAGAGCCAAGAATCAATAACTGTGTCTCCTCCTGCTTGCCATAGTCTGTCCTAGCTCCTCTGGCCCACATTTCCCCAGCAGCAAGCTCCATGAGAATACTCTAATTAAATTCTGAAGGTAGATTTCACTTCAGAGCTGTCCTGACTGTCACCACTACCACATAGAGAAGTAACATAAGAGCTGAGCATTTTGTGTGCTAAGTCAGGCATGTTCTCCAGAGGGGACTTGCATTTGTTTAGCTATTAACGTGCATAAATAGACCGAGAGTAAAGCCACAAGTAAAAAGAAAGTATGGGCTTGTATTATTCAGCTAAAGAGTTCTACTGTAGCTTTTAGAATTTAAAAGGATCTTTGACACAAGCAAACAGTGATATATATTATTTGTGTAAAAAAAATCAATATGAGCGTCTGCGACGTATGAAAATAATAAACAATGCTTTTCTGCCCTCTCCAAGGAGATTCCCAGGACCCCTGAGCAGGTATGTTAAGTCCTCTTGGGCCTCTTGTTGTCTACAGCCCAAGAGGTGAATGTGCTGAGTTGTAATCCAGCATAATCCCATTGGTGAGGCAGGATATGGTTTACACACTCGAGACATGACTATCCACACTTGCCGCCAGCCACATAATTCACCGATGTTGAAGGCCTAAGTCCAGAGGGTTCCATCCTAACACATAGCTGTTGTGCCAGTGATGATAGCTAGTGGCTTTAAAACAATGTAGCCTCAATGCTTGCATCAAAAAAGCTTGTCTGATCCCCAGCCAAAGCCCACTGCTACTCATGTGAGAAAAAAAACAAAGCAAAATATACCTGACAGTAGGTCATAAGGGAAATGGCAATAAAGGAGGTAAAATGGGGGTGAAAAGAGGAAAGACACCATGAAAGTAAACATCTGACACAATTGGCTTTCAAGAAGACACATTAACATTGTTTGGCCTTCTGTGTGTGAGTTACAACGAACAAACAAGCAACAGGGAAAAAACAAGGAGAACAACGGCACTACAGAGACACGGGCAGGCACAAAGGGTTGAGTAAAAAGACAGGCATTCCCACAGGTAAGCTTTCTTAAATAAAGATGGGTACGAGGTGTGCACAAGATGAAAAATGAGTCCATTTTAAGTCATGCTGAGGGAGTAAGGGATTTAGTCTAGAAACCCCACTGAATGACATCACAAGGGTACATGAATAAATGGCACTGCCAGTCTGAAAGGAAAAATCAGGACCTGTTCCACAGCAGTGTCTATTGTTTCTGGATAGACATAATTAAAGTGACCACAACAGGTCTATAGGACAAAAAAAAGGACAGTATGTCAGAATCACAATCCAGCCCATCTGTCAGGTATAACTTTTGCAGAAAAGTAAAAAAACCAGAGACTGCACTGACACTGAGAGTCAAACCCACAATGACTGCAAAACTTTGCCGCAAAGTTGTACAGATGCAAGTCTAAACTACCTGCACAAGAAAAAAGAAAAGAAGAGCAAATTCCAGTGAGAATACAAACCAGTTCTCAAAACAGTAGCAGCTTGCTGAGCATGACACAAGGTGCACTAAAGAAGGCGTCATTAATATTTAAGTCATGCAGCTGCAACTGTAAAAGCGCGCTGCATTACATCCTGATAAGGCTTTATATCTCTCTTTTCCCATGGCACATTTATCAGGGATCTCGTCAAGCTCTGTGTACACCACAGTTTTGTGAGAGGTGGTGGGAGAACTAGTGTTGCAACTGCAGATTTCTATCTACTGCTACTGGCTCTCTAATTGGGCCTCAAAAAGGGAGGGGATAATCTCCACAGATTGATGACTCCTCTCTAGACGTGTTTGTGGTCTATCAGAGAGTGAAATGAGACCGTGAGGATGATGCGGCACAGGGCTCACTACCCAGACATCACTCTCTTAGATAAAACACCCCAGGCAGATGGGAACAAGTGACCATCATCTCTATCCTCCTCGCAAACACATCCTCAATCAGAGTGACAAGCAGCACGGCTGCATATCCTCCCCTCCATGTAACACTTGAGAAGAGGTATAGATCAACCTAACTGGGCCAGAGGGAAGCTGAGACTAACATTCAATCAAGGTGATGGCACGAAACGATGACGCATATGAGAAAATATTGAGATTACCCAAGTTTACATGTTCACATGCTTGTTTTTACCTGAAGAGCAGGCACCACCTGGTCTCTTAGCTGCACTCTGTTTGAACAAGGTGTCTTTGCTTTGAGAGCCGTCCTGCCCAACCTCTACGACTTGCACTTGCTGCAAGGGGGCGCTCCATTTCATGGTGTACTTAGGGCCGACAGGCACAAGGCTGCTGATATCTGGAGGCCCTCTGGATGAGATAAAAAGAAAAGAAACAAAGAAACAAATCCTTCTGATCAAAATCCAAAACAAATCCTGCGCAAGCAGCACAGTGCAAAGGAAAAGATGGTCTCTAAAACATCAAAGTTGTTAGACAAAATTTAAATTTGCATGATCTGCCATTGTTCACAGCCAAAACTGTACCTCTGACTGTGAACTGGCATTAATTTGTATTCATGTATTCCTTTAATCGCACTGACGATCAACATAGTGATCAATTTGTCAAGATCTTGGATGGCTGACAAAACCAACCTCTGGACACTTGACTTAAATGAGACGTAAAGTGGTAATTACTTCAAGAGCTGGACAAAAGAGCTTTAAGAGTCCTTTTTGACAGCGGCTTTGCTAAATACACAGAAATTCTCTCCTGTTTATTTCAAATGGGCAGAAACAGAGAGATGGGATGAACCGTGCTGTCACAGAAGATAATGAAAAAAAAGTGAATGTTTTATGTCAGGAACACAGGACTCCTGAAGCTGCTGCTAGGTATTCTACCATTTGTTTAAAGCTGATAAAGCATCTGCAAATTGAGATAGTGCTCAAAAGTCCTTGCAGTTATTTCTCTTTACTGTGCAATTTCCCAAAATATCCTTACAAAACCCAAGGCATCACATTAGAGCCCTGTGTGACTAAGGAACTATTCCTTCAAACTGTGCTTTAAAAACGTACACACAACTACAAGCTAGATATGTTCATTATTATCATATTAGCAGACTTGAATACAAGCGCAATACAAGGTTTTTTTTTTTTTACAAGAGGGACTTACTTGACATTTATGTTGGCGCAGATGAGAACATCATCAAAGAGGAAGACCTTTCTCTCCTTCGATTTCAGGACTTGTCCCCGCTCGCCGTACACAGTCTCAATAAGCGTCTCACAAAGCACCAGTGACCCCTGCTCCGAGTTCAGTTGCTAAAAGGGACACAGCAATCAGATCAGAGGCGGAGGAGACAGTATCACAAAGCACCAGTCCTCTGGAGTTCAGTGCCTGGAGGACACAGAAGTCAGGCTTGGAGGAACAGATGCCTCATCGGGGATTAGCAACACATTTATTCTGCTGAAGGTCATTTAATGTGTGTGCGAGTGCATACGCACTTCCACACATCTCGAGCCTTGTTCATTGAGTGAACTGAGTTAAAAAAAGCCGGCGTAAAGCCCCTCGCTGACTTTGCCGTCACACATTTTGCACAGTGATTAAAGAGGAAGCTAAGGGAAACCTTTACTGCGCTTGAGATCCATGAGTTGCCACAAAAAAAAGTTTATTATTTTCTGTGTGAATTCTTCCAAAACATGCTTCCTTTCATTCTGCATTGTGTTTATCATTCTACCCACACAAACTGCTTTCGTTTATAAGTGCCGGGACACAAAGTCCTTTCCACAATGACAGGAGAGCTTCACAGAGATGTGCACCTCATATGCTCTGCCTACACAGTTAAAGAATCTAATAACAGATGCTATTTATGCGGGGGTATATTGGCACATGCTGCATTTCCCAAACACATGCATGTTTTTTTCCTCTCACTGTAGTCTTGCTTCTTTTCTGACTGCCTGAATCAATACTTATATTTCATGGGTATGACACCAAACCAGATCAGATTCATCACAATTAAGAGGCACTATGCTGCTCCACTGGCTGGCTGCATTCATAAAGGGAAGTAATACTTTGATGTTTTACAAAAGATGATGTGCCGTCTGCTAGTTGAAGCTGATTTGAGCCCAGACAGCTCACAAAATAACTCATTAGTCCAACTTGAGACTCATGTTTAATGGCCAAAGAATCACGCAGCTCTGTCAAGAGGTGGGCTGCACTGCTGGGAAAATACATCCTCAAAGTCTTTAAGCATCAGCAGGGATAAAGAACACTGCACCACTGCATGTGTGCATGTGTTTGCGCGTGTGCATACGAAACCTATTCTCACTTACATTGTTATCGGCCCTATTCTGGTGACTTAGATACTTTGAGACAAAGAATGAATATTTCATTGGATGGTTATGGGCGCAATGGAGGAGACTTTTTTTTTCCTATTGGAATTCTGCAGTATCACTGCTGCAAATGGAATTGTGTGTGAGTGTAGGAGATTGGCCGAATCAGCTCATCTCAGAGTCCTGGAAAGCAACAGCTGATAGAGAAAAAAATGAAACGGGAGGGTGTGGGGTGTTTGCAGGAGGGAGAATGACTGAGGACAGAGCAAGATGTAGGCACACTACTGAAAGAGAAGAAGAGTGTATAAGTGGAGTAAGAGAGTAAGCAAGGGAGTGCAAGAGGGATACTGTGTGTGTGTGGGGGGGGGGGGTCTGAGATAGAGCAATAGACCGATAGACCGACGTGGTGAAAGAGATAGCTCTCTTACGGTTTCCAATTAAATGTCTCATTTACCCCTTAATTCTTCTTATTCAGAGCAGCGCTTGTTCAGATTTGCAGTGGCAGGACTGTAATTTTTAGTGGGGTAATGGAGAAGCAACGTCTCTGCCACTGCATGTGGTACTGTTTAGCAATGATAATGGGCATAATTTCTATGAGATAATTTCTCTAAATAAAAATGCCTCCCTAGATTAATGTTTGGGAAAGTGATATAAGTGATTGCTTTATACTAGTTTAATGTCTAGGTGTTTGGCTCACAGCGATAACAGCGCAGTGGAGTTGCAGGGCTCAGCTTCTGGCTGGCTGTTGATTTGATTGAGGCAAATGTGTGTGTGTGTGCGTGTGTTTGTACCCATGCACGTACAGGTGCGTGAGCAAGCGCATGTGCATTCAGTCACCTTACTGAGCAGTCGATCACTGACACTGCGGGCCAGTTGTTGAGTCTCTGCAATCTGGTCAGCTGCTCGTTTCTGTTCATTCAGCTTCTCAGCCAGCATCTCCAGCTCAGTCAAGGCAAGCTGCAAGGGAAGACGGTCCACGTGGCCCTTTGGTGTGTTTTTTAGCATGTCCTATAAAAGCCACAAGTAAAGTACACATTATATTACAATATTTCTTTTTTCAGGAACATTTAGATTTAATTCTGGAGACAAAATATTCCCACCATGCCATAAAATGGCTCAAATATGACACTGTACTAATGATTTATTTAATATTCATGAAACTCTAATTGAGCAAATCACAATTTTGTCTCCCACATTGCTCAAACAGACTTGTGAGAGCTTGTGAGAAAACCTTACACCTGATAGCTGCTCAAACTAATCCAACACTGCAAGTTTGCAGGGCTGTTTCACAATGTCTCATACATCTGACACCCAACTTTTTTTTAAAGGAAGTTGAGACTAATTAATAAGAAGAGACCACAGGCCTTCAAGTCAGTGGTGACCAGTCCACCGTGCATCATGCCTGGCATTGTGCTGCTTGGAGAAACATTTATAAGGCATCTTATTCTGGCAGCTTTCAGCTAGTTTTAGGTGAGAGGACACAGGGATGGTCATCCTCATGGAGTGCATTCTAATGTGGCTGCCTGCAGCTGACTTTATGACCCATGAGAACAGTGATGTTACAGATGGAGGGTAAAAACGCAACAGAAAAGTCTATGCCTTAAAATCATTTACAACTACAAAGCTCATCGCATTTCCTTATTCTAAAAATTCCAACTGGAGGAATATTATATTGTCTTGGATAATATCGGATCTGTAGATGTGAGTAATCAGCTGTGCATCACAGGATGATTTGTCTGTGTGCTTATGCTTGTTTTGAAGTCTGTCCAGACATTTACAGACAAGTGCTTCATCAAACTGTGTCCTAAGTTTAGCTTTTATTTATTTAATATGTTTTGTTTAAGCACGCCAGACCTTTTCCAAACAGCAGACTTCCCAGCCGCTTCTATAAAACAAACCATCTGATGTGCCAGGTTAAACAGAAGCAGGGCCGAAGTTGGAGCCACCAATTATAAAAGCACTGAACGGTTTTGAGGTGAAACAGAGAATAGTTGCACACAAGCAGGGAGCCTTAAAGCGTGAGGGCAGTATAATAGCATGAAAGCAAGGAAGCCTGCCCTCAGATCAAATCATTACAAAGACCAATACACTCCCATATTCAACTACATATAGTAAATAAACACCATACGGAGGAGTTTTTTTCTTTGCAGGAATATTTGTAGATATTCTGACTTTAATACACAAAACAACCTTTTTGTGGTTTAATGATTTCCTTTGTTTCCTGCAACATGCTCATTTGTAACAAAAATAATGATGTAATGCTTGTTCTTGTTTTGATAAGTAACTCAAATGTAGCTTGTTGGCTGCAGATTCACTCTCCTGTAGTGTATGATTAAATACACACACTTCCTCTTTGGAGTATTGGGTTTAGGCTGGAGGGAAATGCCTGATTCACATTCATAAGTTATCTTTTGAATTCATGGATAATCAATGCTTACTGAGGGATGAAATGAGGTGCTGCAGATCCAGCAAGTCAAGCTAAAATCCAAATATTTCCTCAAAATAGAAAGTGGATGTCGGGCTATAAAACCACAATATGAAAGACTGATATGGGTAGCTACTTTTAAAGCTCTAACACTTCTCTAAAAATATTTAAGGTACAACTTCTGGTTATTTGCATAAGTTCAAACTCGTAATCGCTTCCGCAGCCTTGCAGATTTATACATTTCTTCGTGTTTGTGCCTCAAATGTCTTGTATACTGTGAGTGTTTCAGCGTGAGGAAATGATAGTAACATGAATAACATTGATACCTGCAGGAGCAAAATGAACTGGGGAAATCGTTGAATGGGCTTAACCATCAGCCCATACAGAGTGATCCTGTCAGCACTGGATGCCTGTTTCTTCTGGAACCATAAGAGAAAGAGAAAGAAACATGACATGCAGTCACTTACATATCCTGTCACAGGAAGGGCTTTAAAAGAATAATATCTTACTCCAACTTAAGCAGAGAGCTGTCAGAATTCTCTTCAGACCTCATGTAGGCGTGTGAGTGGGTGAACAAGGCGTGAAAATCAGGATGTGTTAGTAATGAGAGATTATAAAAGGCATACTTTTTTGAGTGAGTTATGTCTAATGAATTACTGTGGGCGCAGGTCAACAAGAGATATCTTTGCCAAGCAAGGTTAAGTCTGTGCCATAATGGCAGTATGAAGAAGTATAATAAAAACTTTCTCTAAAAGTGTGAAAGGCAGAACCGGCTGGTTTAGAATAGTTAATAGTTAATAGAAAATTGCAAATATTTTATGACAGACATTGAATGCAAAAGCTAAATTAAAAAACAGCTTTAATAATGTTTTAAATATAACATTTCTAAAGGATTGAGTGGCATTTTTTAAATATATCTAGTTAAATGGATCATTTATTGATGAATGAATCATAATGTACAATTATTTGGGTTAATATTTATATTCTGTTGCTAGATTACTTAATCGTCATTAGTTTATGTGTATCGTCGGATGTACATGTCGGATCTTTCTAGCTGACTGAACTTCATCATGAATCTGTCTTCTTCTTGGTCATCAATTCCACATTGTTAACTTTACATCTCTCATCAACCACTGTATACTACGTGCCATTAAGGCCTATCATAAAATTTAAGCCAATAAAAGTCCAGAACTGGTTAAAAGCTAATGTTATTATGCCAATATTATATTGTCATTAAATATGTCCATTAAAATGAGATCCTTTCATTTCAGAGGCAGGTAGTTCAGGTTTGAAGAGCAGCTGTCTTTCAACCAGAAGGTCGAGGGTTCAATACAAGCTTCCCCTGACTACATGCTGTCCATGAGCAAGAGACTGAACCTAACTAGTCCCACGATGTGCCCTTTGGGGTCCGAGTGTGTGTGCGAATGGGTGAATGTGCTTTGAGTGGTCGACAAGACTGGAAAAGCGCTTATAAGAGTCCATTTACCATTACAGATTTTTTCAGAAGAGGATGCATGTAGATGGTGGAAACGTGTCCGGTAAACTCAAACATTTCAAAAAGGATCTTTCAGATTGGAAGTGAAGGTGTAAAAACTGAAATACCATTCATTCAAAAAGTAATTGAAGAAGTGGAAAATCACAAGGTGGCATTTTTATGTGATTTTATGTGGCTTTAGGCTGTTTTAAATAGGTCTTAACTATTTTTTCCAAATAAATGACCACAAAGTTGCAAAAACAACTAGTTCAATAATTTCTTATCACAAGTATTGTGTTTATACTCAATGCTCTGGGGCTGCAGTGCATTCAGATCTGGTTCAGTAACTATCATAACCTCCCAGTGGAAAAGCCTGCAATTGCAACAACACAAAAAAAGATGCCATTATATTGTACCCTGCAGGCTGTGTTGGAAAATAGTTTCTGATAATCACTTTTTTTGGAGATAAATAAGATGGTTCATTATTTCCGACTGGACTGCAGACGTTAGCCCAACACAGCAAGACCGAGATTGAGCTGCCAGCTGTCTTGTCTTGTCAGTTGTCAGGTAAAACCTGTTTATCTCTTCTCTTTTGTCTGCAAGTTGTCAAATTTAGAGTCTCAGTGTGAAACGTTACAGTCAGTAAATGTGTTTTAGTGAAGAAAATGAGGCCCAATATGCAGCACGCTAACTGAAAATTAGTGTGTGGTCATTATAACCTAAAGAAAAAACTCGGCTGAGTACGTTTTAAATCCATTCCTTTATATCAAATTATTCTTTCTTTTGATAGAGTAAATGTATAGAGGAGGATACATTTAAAGAGTATATTTGTTTTTCCCCAACATCTGAAGCAAATTTTATCAATCATCTTTGTTTGTACGATTTTACAACAAAAAAACAACAAAAACATGAGGAATCCACCTATGAGATTAGAGTTTTCTAATAACTTTCATACCTTAATTAGCTTATTAGGGTTACGGCCTTACAATCACAGCTAGAGAATAATAAGTCATTCAAATTCAAAGGCTTCATAAATGCTCAGACAGCTCTAACCTCGTCACAACAATCAGCACCTTTGGCTTTTCTAAGCACTCTGAAAATTACAATAAGTGATTCCCACAGAGCTGCAATCTGTAGGTTTTACAATGTGCCTTTCCGTTCCCCAAACTAAAAAGCTCTGGATTAACCTAAAAAAAGAAAGCACCACATGCAAGATTAGGACTAGAAGCCAGAAAATGGATGAAAGCTAGCACCAACTAGCATGTACCTGCTAGCAACTATGCAGGGTGCCCAAACATTTCCCTCATTTTTAATAACACTAAAACAATGTAACACATCATACAGTTGTTTTTTTTATTCAAGGTGACATCCTTAACTTTAAACCTTTAAGAAATTAAATCCCTCACTTGTTCAGCTATTACCTGTAAACTCTTATATTTTTTTAACCATCTCTGCTCACCCATGTAAAGCTTACAAAAGGTGACTTTTTATCTTGGTGCAAGTCATTTATAGTTCAAATAAGAGGTTTTACTTGACCACAGAAATAATATCCACCCAGTAAATAACACCCTTGTACTAGCTGTGATCTACAGTGCAAATCATGGAACATTTGAATCTTTATGTAATGATACGTCCACTAACCTTCCTGAGTTCATTCGCCTTTGTTGCCAAGTAACATCAGCAGCATTGCAAAAAACTTGTGAATTAACCACAATACTAAAACTAAATAAACTGACCTTATGCTAATTCTGATAAAGATATTGCCTACAATACCTACAGTGAGTGAGAGGTGAGTGCTTGGACAAAACTACTCCATGATGTTAAGAAAAAGTGGAATGCAAAATACATCCCCAAGCAGACAGGAGTCCTTCACATTAAAAACCTGCTGCTCAACTTCATTTCTTTGTGTAAAATGATGGTACACAATTCTTTTTATCTTAGAAAACATTTGGTGCATTTTGTTCCCAAAGCTCCAGCAATTAGACAACAGTTCCCATTAATGTTATGGACTACTGAAACAATTCAGCTGCTAACACCTTCAAGATATGCAGATGCATTTTAAAAACTAGTAAAATGTCTCTGTTTCAACATCAAATATATTTTCTGTGTTCTGTAAATCTAAGATCAGTTTACAGAACAATGATTGCATTCTGCTTTTAACTTATTGTACTGCCATCTAACCGTTAAGGCTTGGAGGTATATAATAAAATGTTTAATGGCCAAAGAATCACGCAGCTCTGTCAAGAGGTGGGCTGCACTGCTGGGAAAATACATCCTCAAAGTCTTTAAGCATCAGCAGGGATAAAGAACACTGCACCACTGCATGTGTGCATGTGTTTGCGCGTGTGCATACGAAACCTATTCTCACTTACATTGTTATCGGCCCTATTCTGGTGACTTAGATACTTTGAGACAAAGAATGTCTCAAAGTATCTAAGGTTTTTAATGTGTATCAAGACAAGTTGCTGGCCTATTCAATTATTCTGTTTTGCTGCTGAACATGTGCTGTGGGTCACTATCGTGCTAAAAGATTCAAGACTTGTGTTTCAAATCTAGTTTTTTTATCTTTACGGCAGACATTTCATTTCAAAAATAGCCTTGCAATCCCATAATTTCATAACTCCTTTGATACAGTCAATGGTCACAAATGCAGGTAAATGGACTGTACTTATGTAGCATTTTCTCATCTTTTAAACTACTCAAAGTGCTTTTATAGAGAAAACCATATTCATCCATTCATGAAGTCCCTTCATCCAGCAGTAATTATCCGTGCAATGCTTTTTACACACACTAACACATCAGAGACCACATGTGGTTGTCTTTCCAATTGCAGTTGTGGAAAGTAATAAAGTACATGAAGCCTACGTCATTACTGCACTTAAGTATGTTTTTCCAGGTATATCTACTTTAATTAGGCAGATTTAGGTTTAACTTGTAGTTGATTACATTTACAGCAAATACCTATACCTTCTACTAAACACCATTTAGCACTGCAGCCATACAGCAAGAAGGTTTTTCAATCAAGCCTCAGCTGCAGCGAGATTTGACAATATTTCTGCATGGAGTTTATACCTGTGTTCTCTCTGGGTGCTCTGACCTCCTCCACAGAAAGACAATCACATGAATTCACCCTTTAACAATGAGTGATACAGGCGAGACGGTTGGCGTGCTAGAAGTCGTAAACTTTTATCTGAACATAACATGATGATCACAAGTTGAGGTTTCCCGTTGCCCTTTTTATGGAGCTGTCATACTGACCCTGATACTAGTGCTGTCAAAACTTCACTCTATAGTAAATAATTCTGTGGCTTGTTGCTGTGCTGTTATTTTCAGCTCAGAAAAGTGTCTGAATATTCTAACCTTGGATATACTGGAGTCCTATATGGGAGTTTCTGGTATCAAAGATAAAATAAAGGTTAATATTTTGTGCTGTTAAAATGATGTGGATGTTATTATAATTAAGGTGGCTCAGCTGTACTGGTCTCTACCCATAATCCTGTCCACACCTGTCCTTGTCCAACTAAAAAAAAAGCTTTTAATTGTGCCAGAAAGGAGCATTTTATTATCAGGTGTCTTGTCCAGCATCAAAGCAGGCAGAATGATGGTCTGGCTGCTGTATTTATATATATGTGTGTATATACAGAGATCCTCTTGGTAATCAGAATTCTTTATTTATACTTTATTTTGGATTAATAAATACCTAAAGAACAGCTCAGTGACCATGTGTTCATGCTGAGCTTATGGGGTGAAAAGTGCTCACAGAAAGGTGATCGTGCCAAGGCGATCCCCTCCACTCAAAAGTCAGAGACAGGCCAGGACCACCTGAGACCAGGGCAACCAGTCCAGAGCCTTCTTTTCTTACTTTTTAATGGGATTTAATTTTGCAGGTCATCGCTTAAATAATAAATAAATCTGATGTACAGATTTAGGGTGTGATCTGTGTCATGGAGGATAAACTCAACTCAACTCAGATTTATTTATAAAACACTTTAACACAACGCCCCAAACATGCTACAGTACAGCCTGAAACTATATTTCCAATTTACTCCAAGTGAGCCCAAAGCTCTTATAATGTTTTGTGTATTTTTTTATTCTTACAAATACAACTTTTTTTGAGTTCCTTAAAGATTTGTTTCATTGACATTTTTAGCACCACATTCTGAAATAATCTTTAATTACATTTGTCTTGACTTGGTAACTAAAGACAAAGCTAAAAACATCAAGCTGCCTTTTGTGCAGTAAAACCATCAGCTGCTGGCTAATTTAAGTCACGTAAGACTGATAAATAACTACAGCATAATTTGTTTTTAACTTTTGTTTGAGGGATTTATTTAATTTAATCCAAAGAGACAGATAGTTGAGCCTATGAGACATTTTATTTCCTTATTTACATCAATTTTTAAAAAATCTTTTCTTAAACTACATATTAGCTACAAATTGTTTCACTTGATTTTACTTCTGAAAATACAAGAAATTCTGCTGTTTTTATTTGGTTGTCAATAATTCTAACCAGAACTGAAACGGCCTTGTTTTAAAAAGTACAATGGCCCCAGAAGCCCTCTGAGAATGCTCAGCAAAAAGACAGGTGCCATTAAAATTCCCAAATAGTGAAAGCCCTTTGAGTTGAAATGTATTACAAAAAAAGTTTCAGCCCTGCAGTCAAGAGGGATAAAATTTCCCACTGCTGATTAGCCTCATATTTTCAGTGTTATAGTGACATAATTGCTCACAAGTGTTTTCTGCAGAACAGCAGGGTCCGACATAATGTGAGCCAGGTAGCTTTTAACTGTGCGGCTCCTTTGAAACAGAAAGATTTTATTATTATGATAATCCTTCAACCTTGTAGTATTCTTACCTTTAGAAACTCCAGAAAAGCCGGTTTGGACATGCATGCCTTCTTAATGAGAGCCATAGCATTGGTGAAGTTGTTCACATAATCACTGTACACATCCAGCACCATGGACTTGGAAAACTGTAGGAACAAAAAGCATAATTTATTATAGATCTTTGATAAGATGTTTATGAGCCCCACTATGACACGTCTTCATAACCCAGTATCATCCTCATTAATGATATTCTTTGACATAATGCAAAGGTAACTTCCATTCAATGAGTACGATGCATGAAGCTTAAAAAAAAGATCTATTTACTGTCTTAATAATTGCTAACTTCCCTTCACCAGCTGTTTTAAAGTTTAATAAAGATGAATGAGGTGAACGAATATGTGTGGGTGTAGGTTATGGGCGGATGGGTGAAAAAAGTGTAATTTTTTGACATCAATTAAACTTTCATCAACGGGCTGATATTCACAGTGTGAAGAGTAATGGGAAACTTGCAATTTGCATGAAGGAATTTTATCCTTTTATGCTCTGAGTGTCCCTCAGGACCCTTCCTCTCAGACATTTCCACACGCCCTACAGGTACAGATGCACTACCATATGAAAAAAAGGGCAGAAAAATGAGGGTTGAACACAGTCCTAGTACTTTCCTTGACCAAAGTGGCCTCACTGGTCGCATATCAATGGAACAGCACTTTGATAGCCAGCAGAGTAAAGAATCAAACAAGCCCCTCTAATGGGCAAATAATGAGCAGACCAGTCGCGCCACAGAAGCTCCAAAGAATTCTCACACTGCCGTATCATCACATATCTGACACAAAACACTGGCTGCAGTTAAGATATTCATCACAATTCTGATTTCATGTGCGAGGTAAACCATATATATTTTCTCATAAGACTTCTGTGACTGAGGATGTGGTATAACGTTCAACAGAAATATCAAACATTTAAGATTGTAGTGCAGCCTTTCTCAAAGTGTGGCCCTTGGACCACTAGTGGTCCGCAAGGTGACATGACAATCCTAAATTTATTTTAATTAACTGGAAACGTTGTCACACTCAGTTTTGCGACACCAAACCCGTCTTATATTCAAAAACCTATGAAGCAGTGGTTTAGGATAGGGTCAGTTAAAAGAAGAAAAATAAAATAACAGATATTTTTTACAATAAAAATATTATAAAAGCTGCATTCTATGTTGTAAACATGTGAATGGTTTATATTGGCATAATGTTCTTGGGTTGTTTAGTCAGGTGGTCCGTGAGTTTTTGTTGTAAAGGGTAAATAGTCCTTGGACTTAAAAAGTTTGAGAAACACTGCTGTAGAAGTTTGGATTGCATTTAGACAGTAACAAAGAGGAAATATTGACATGTGCATAGAAATATGCAAAGTAAAAGAAAAAAAAGAGGCAATAGACAAGATCTGGTACTTACTGGATTTTAAAATAAATAAATGTCATCTCACATACACAAGGATGTATAGTATTACACTGTCATCATCTACTATAATTAGAAATGCACTCCTATCATTCACCAGCTCAAAGAACCAACTTTCGCACTTAGCCTTGAAGAAATCATTTACTGTATGACATTGTTGTGGAGAATTGTTTTGCAGACTCCTCTTTACAATATTAAATTCATAAAGATTTTTAATTAAACATTAATCCAGAGGTCTCTTTAATGGAAGTGTTTCTGTAAAATAAATCAATAACAGAACAGCTTATTTATTTTCAGTATACCTGCACTTTTTGACATTCCAAAGCATAAGATGCTTGTTTTATTAAAATGCCAGTTTTATTAAAGTTTTTTGTGACTGAAACATGCCTGTATGTAAAGGAATAATGGTCTACTCAATGACTGCGAGGTGTCCAGGTCCTGTGGCCGCAATACAAGTCCAAATCATCAACCCTCCACAACCATGCTCGACACTAAGTATAAAGGGTTTGTACTGATATGCTATATTTGGTTTACAGCAAACATGTTGCTGTGAATACTGACCAAACATCTCTACTTTACACTAATTTCTCAAAATAGCATTGTTCCTTAAGCCTTCTTATTTGTTCAGATGCATCTTTACACAGCTAAGTGTTGCTGTCATGTTAATTCTAAAAACAGGAGGCTTTCTCCTGGCAACCCTTAAGAACTAGTCATGTTGTACATTATTTTTCTAATTATACTGACATGAACCTCAACATTTAGCATGCAAACTGTCTCTTGGAATTTCTTTGAGCATTGCATGGTCTGACCCTGGGGTGAACTTGCTGGAATATCCTCCCTTGGAAATACTGGCAGCTGCCCTAAACGTTTTGCTGTAAATAGGCTCCCTCGCTGTTAAAAGATGAACTCCAGAATATTTAGCAACAACCTCAGAACTTTTCCCAGCAGCAACGGTTTCTATAAGACCGATGATGATCTATGTTTCCATGTTATTGTGTTAACACAATGCTCCAGAAGAGCAAACTGTCAAAACATCTGCTTTTATAAAAGGTGCTCATGCATACTAATGATCAATTAGTTAAGTGAATTTGATTGCTGCTATGCAGCCTTTACATATTCTGACAATGTCTATGGAAGCAGTTGGAGCATAATTAGCTTTTTACACACTAGTTTTGTATTTTTAATCACTTTTTTTAAATAAATAATGACACAGTGTCACATACATTGTTCATCTGAGACAAGATGAGCATTAAGTGGCTAATTTCAATGCTTTTTCATGCAAAATGACAAAAAAAATATTTCACACTGACCGAAGCGACAAATAAGTCTCCGATTTTCTCAGTGCTATCCCACTCAGCCACACGAGATGCCAGTGCAATCTGAAACATGGAGTGACACTGTGAAATCTCTCTGATTCGGTAAAAGATGGGCCGGATCTTCCTTGGACTCAGGATACGGGGATCAGCCTCCATCAGCGGTCTGTGGTACTCCTGGTGAGATTGTAAAAGACACATTACTTGTTTTAAGTGATTAATATGTGAATATGAACAAGAAGGGATACTTCAGAGGAAACAGCAACACAACAATTTTCAAATAATCATGCTTAGAAAAAACGAATTGTCAGTTTACTAAGAAGTAATGAAAGTTAGAAACTTTAGTGTGAAATTGTGTTGTGACTTTTCATTTTCTTTCCATGTTTTATGTTTGGAAATACTGAATTTACTGCTTACCTTTTCCCCATTATAAAAAAAAGACATCCTAAAAGAACTGAACCCAACCAAGCATCATGTGCATTTATGTCACTTGATAAAAGAAGCACATTGTATTTTAACAAAGAGAGATTTTGCAGCACTCAAGGCAGCCATTGATTGCTGTTAATTCCATTTCAGTGGGTACTCATCTTATGTTTTTCTGTGATGAGGAGATAAGTCTCCTTTCCTTTCTAACAAGAGAGATTAAAGAGATGAGGCAGCACCCCATCCTGTGCAAGCCTGACAGTTTCTCTTTCTCAGCATCAGCATGATGCCAAAAAAAGAGAAAAGGCAGCACAGATGTTTTATCAGGATTATTTATGCAGAGACACCTTGATAATTTGATGGATATCTCTGCATCTCTTTTCTGTGTAACTAATAACAGCTAAACTGTGAAGATATTGCATATGGCAGAAGAGGACAAGAGGACTAAGCAGCTCACCTGCAAGATTCTCCTCAGAGACTCCAGGTAGCTCCGCTCGCTCTGGATGATGGAGCCGAGGATATGGCGTCTGACAACCTACGCAGACAACAGATCAGTCAGGAAATCTAGCTCTAAGAGGACATGATTGGGCTGTGGTATGCGGCGTGCTTTCAGTTAAGCATGGCGCAGGTTGATGGATTACACTATAATCAGGCGTTAGTCGCAGGAGAAAACTACTCAGAGAAGAGGAGATCAGTTTGAACAAGAACTCCATCTGAGAGCTGAATCAGTGGATGTCAGGTGACGGGAAAGCAGCTGCTCTAGCTGGTATAAAACAAACTCTTTTTCCAAACAGATTAAAGTGTGTAAAGCATGCCGAAGTGTAAAAATGCAGAAAATACATGACAACTTTTATCCCAAGGCTATTGTATAAAAGAATTTTTACTGTTTGATGCATCTCCAAATTAAGACTTAAAAACCTTGCTGACAAAAAAACTTTTGAAAATCCAGAAATACCTCATATTTCTGAACATAAATAATTTAAGATGGAATGAGTCCATGTTTAAAACTATGTGCGACCTGATGAATCACATGTAAAATCAAATGTACGGAAGTCATGCGTGCTGCATCATGGCAACTGAACTAAACAGGAAAAGGCCAATAACACTAGTTACCAACACACTGTTCAAAAGAATGTATTTTAGATGTGGGTGTATGTGAACATGTGATGAGTAACTTGCATATTTGTGAAGTTGCAATTAATCCTAAACAATATACAGTACCAATCAAAAGTTTGGACACACTTCCCCATTCCATTTAACGGGTGCTGTGTACATGTTTCTGTTTCACTCATGTTCCCATCACTCCATGTGAGCTTCAGAGAATACCTTGCTCATTTTCCCTAAAGCAATGCTAAACTGAACTCTGCACATACAGCGATGGAATGGCTCCATAGTTAAAGGTGGTAAAACAACCTGCCTGCAGTGCTGACCTGTCATCCAAAAGTTTTAGTATATCATAAAACAAACAAACAAAAAAAAAAGAAAATATGACAAGGAATGTTCTAAAATGGTAAAGAGCTGAGAGCTATGTCTAAAAGAATAGTAAATCACACATACACAACTTTCAAAACTATAACAGGCCTCTTCAGGGCTCCGATTGTGTGTAAAGCGATGCAGCTCTCTGATCATTTATCCCTCTCCTAACTTTTTTGGAATGTGATGCTAAAGCCATTTTTCAGAAACGGTGCAACTTATCAGTTTCAACACTAAGTGCGTTGCCTTTTCAAAGTATTTTCAATATGACACACATCCTGGGTTTTCGGGTAATAGATAACATCAATAAAGCTTCCATGGAAGCTACGCTAAGAAATGAACATATAAATAAATATAACAAAGGTGCTGTCATGGGAAACAAAATGTTGACTATATGCAGCAACACAAATGAGTTTTTTTCTTCTCCTAATGTTTGCTACTTTCCTGCATTCATCTCATACTGCGTCAAATAACTTATTCTAGATTAGGTCAGATTGATTATAGTGCAACTCAGGACTTACACACAGAAGGCGGGGGTTTATGTCCCATTTGTTTTGGAATCTAAGTTGAGTTTTTTGTGGGTGTTTGCTTTCTTTTTCAACCATTCTTTTATGAAAGTTAGATGCCAAGACTATTAACAACGTGTATGATACCTCTCACTCCAACAGAATGCATAAAAAAACACAGACATCTCACAATTTTAGCCTTTTTAGTTTAATCCAAAGGCTCTGAGATATGAACTACTGTAGATATTTCACTAATACATAGGGTGGTGTCAACATACCTGGTGGCTGGTCAGCCCCTCTGGCATGGGGCTCAGCTGTGGGGGAGGATGCTTCACCTCTGAAACAGCCACATCCAGGTATCCGGCATCATCCTCCTCCTCTGCATGTTTCCGAAAAGGAAAAGAAGGAACATACAAAATGTTTGTGTGTTTCAATAAGCGTGTGTGCACCAAGGACACAGAATAAGAGAAAGGCAGCCTTCAGATCTCAGAGTGGCTGGAGTCACACTGTGACAAATTAAGTTTATTACCTCTAAAAAATGAAGAAACTTCAAACTCTCTGAAGAAAAAGAGAGAGAAAGGGAGAGGGAAGTGTGAGAAAGACAGAGGGGGGAGAGAAACAGGCAGAGGCAGCGGAGCCTTTGGAAAGAAATTCAAAACAATACTGTATCTATGTAGGAGTAAAGGAAGCACAAACACAATCCAACACGGTCTCATCTTTGCATTGGCACAAAGGCGTTTGACGGTTCCAAAAATGAAAAATAAAAACCCACTTCACCCATAGCTATAAAGGCATTGATAGTGCAGCTTCCACTGTTCCAATTAAAGACTTTGGAATGATAACAGAGGATTGTTGGAAAAGAAACACAATGCTGTGCACATTTCCCTCGATCAATACCTAAAAATAGAAGCACTGTCCTCTTTACCTCTTTGTGATGGCTTAGAGATTTGTTTGAGGCTTGGGCTGGTACGTATGGTTTATGAGGCTGCTTGATTCTCCATTAATGGATACTAATCTCTCTATTGTTAAGTAAATGGTTCCTTTGCCACAACCTACTGATTCCACATTGGGCACTTCATCCCTTCCGACACTTAAGAAACTTTACTCAACCATCCTGCCAGACAGACAACTCATCCAATCAGCATTTTATTCCACCCTGAAGGGATTTGTATTAAGAAAAGTAAGACTTTCAACTCCGTCTACCTTAAACATAGCTTTTTCTTGGCTAGATTTATGCCCACACACCTGCCAGTAATTCAAAGTCTCCACTGTGTGGAATTGCAAAACATCAGCTTTATAACCAACTACTAAAAATAGCCAAACTTTTATCCACAAAATAAAGAAGACATAGAATCACAGAGTTTCAAGAATTCTCCTCCGTTACCCGTTTGATCTCTTTTCTGCAGGAAGGGAACTTTCTTCATGACGGCTATTTTGGTGCGTTCAAGCCCATCCTTCGTTCCACTTCTTGCCGCCTTCATGAGCTGTTGAACCTTATTAGGAGGAGCACACAGAAACAACAAAAGAGAATTAGAGCGGTAGGAAAGTGCCATGCTGTGGCGACTTGATAACCTACGGTGCTCCTCCGGAGAGAGGCACGGAGAGGAGTGGCACTCAGGAGGCTCATCATGAGTCTCACCATCTGTGACTCCCTGTGGGTCGCTGTTTGCCTTCTAATCAGTCTGTCAGCGTATCATGGAAAGATTATGGTAAGCGAGGGAGATCCACATCAGCTGTTTTGCACAGTGTGGGAGAATTCAGCTGACCACAAACTCCACCCTGAGCATCACAGAGGCCAATGCAACCAGACTCCACAGACCCAGAATGGAACCAGGGTGATAGTACTTTTAAACATTGTTATTTCAGGTAATTAGGTCATCTATTAGGAGCAAGTTGCACTGATGTTTAAAGAAGTAAATATGCAGACTATTATTAAATAATTGATGTGTTCCTAAAATGTGTTTTTATGTTAAACCAGGCAGGGAAAGAGGGATAAGGGCCAACAGACAAATCGATAGTCTCAAAGCAAAGTTAGAATGCAAAGGAATAGTTTAGAAGGATGGCATAGAGAGACAATTCAGTTATTGTGCCAGCTGAACATACCACATGGTGTATATCATCAATCTTATAATAAACATGTGGCAGAGTGATTCTAGCTCTACTAAAAATTATTTGACATATCTGTGTTTATTTGCCGCCAGAAAGATACCTTGATGTCATAGTTGTACTTTCCAGAGAGCCTCATGGCCAGTTCACGTTTGGTCCTGGCACACCGTTCCCTCAGCCGACGCACATCAGGAGAGAGCTACAGGGGTGGGCAGGG
>JBAMHV010000003.1:10023164-10046471 GCA_037177535.1 Pseudomugil gertrudae | reverse complement strand
TAGTGGTGGGTGGGGGGGGGGGTTTTATTTAGCCACAAAAGCCAAAGGGAGAAGAAAAAGCATGGAAAAGGAAAATAGGAAAGGGAAACTGAAGCAAAACGATCAAGGCAAAAGAAGCTGTGCAACACTGGGAATTAATCACAAGCACGGAGAGAACAAGCTTGGAGCACTGCTGTGGTCAAAAGGGGTTACGATGTGTAAGGCCGACGGCCACTGATTCATACAGGGATTGGAGTGGTTTCACGTAGCTCAGGGTGGTTCATTTTAAATAAGCAAATGCTACTGCGCCTCTTCCAGGTTCCTCAAACACGAGGAGAACTTCAGGTACGCTTGGTGAAAAATTAATTGGGTGAAACTAATTAAAAACTGTTTCTGATGAAGGCTGTGTAAGGCGAAAAGTGTTGCTGGGCCAATAGTCTTTTTTTTCCGTTAATAATTAAGCCAGTACAGCTGAATTCTTCCTTTTGTTCAGTGACTTGAGACAAACCTGCCAAATGTGTGTGTGCGTGTGTGTGTGTGTGTGTGTGGCGGCAGGGGTACTTTCACACCACACCTCTTTGGAATTACTTTATAAAACTTATTTTCCATCTCACCTCAAGAAGCTTGTTTTTTCACCCTTGCTTTCCTCTTTTCTCAATGAATTGATTTACCTTTGGGATCTCTCGGATTACAACAGAGTTACATTCATCCAAAACACACTCCACATGTAAATATATGTAAAAGCAGGTATAAATCTATACATTAATAATGACTCAAATGCATATTTTTCTTCAACCCTGCAATGAGAGACGCATACTGAAAGCCGGTGAAGCATAAAGAAAATGCAGCACAATGCACACAGTGCCATCATGTGGAAGAAGCACACCCCGGAGCAGATCAGTGATTACCAGCATCCTTGGCAGAAAAGAGGCGAGGAGATCTGAGGCTTTTCAAACCAAAATGTCTTGTGTTTACTTTCATCCCACACTGATACAATAAAACTAGACAGCCTTTTATACATTTTTCATGTTCTTTACAGTTTTCTTCCAGTTATATACATTAATAAAGAGCTCTGCACAAGCGGGCCAACAGATGAAACATTCTCCTTGATTCTGTTTTAAGTGCTGCGAACCAGCCCGAGCTAAACAACCTGGTCTCTCATGACAGGACTGAAATTAGAGAATACAATTTGTGCACATCAGGGGTTGTATTCCCGCAAAGTCTACCTTGCTTCTTGAACGAAGCTTGGCCTCATTATCGGATTGCTCATCGTAGCTCTCAAACTCGCTTGAGCTCCATCCGTTGTCTGCCTCCGGAGGACCACCGTCTCTCTGTACATCTTCGTAGATCATATCTGCTAAGTACACAAACATATCACACATCAGAGGATGCAGACCAAGAGTCATGACTGGACCAACATTAAAAGCGAACATGAATCTCCAGCCACTGACCTTCATCAGGAGAGAGCGGTTCCTCGCTTGGAACATCATCGTAGATGACCTCTGAAGCCTGCGCTGCCTGTGGTTCGGCTTCAGACACATAGAAAGCTGGCAAAAGCAGAAAGAAAGACAAACAGGAGGCATCAAAGCACACGTACATGTACAAAAACAGGGTGTCTTTGCTTCATCTATATTCTGCCTACAGAATAAATTGTTGGATTATTCGTTTACTGTACTCTACTCGCACAGCAAACCATCCACACACGATTTTTCATCGCCTGGATCTTTTGTGGCAAGCAGAATAGAACAAATTAGCTTCATCTTTCAGCCTTGTGCAGCATTTCAATATTTCCACTCATATTTGCATCTGCGGGTCTTCCTCCTACGGGAGATATGGCACATCTCTTGTCTATGTAGTTTTAATGGGTTTGTCCGTTTGACGTAACATGATTGTATCCAGCTCGTTTGAGCTATTGACCCGTTCTATCTCCACGCTTGGCAGGATTTGTCATTAACTGCTTTCAGTGTGTTTCAGCCTAATTTACTTCAGTGAGCTTTATTGATTTGGTTTTAAACTGTGATTTGTCGACAACACTTTCTTCTAAACCCTGAGCAGCAACAATAACTGTTTTCAATTAATCTAGCTGGAGATGTGTATTCTGTCATGGATTATTGCAGCTAAAATTCCAAATGACCTTGAACATAACCTTGGAGATGTTAAAAATTGACTTTTTCCTTCTTCTTTAAAAAAGGATTGGCTTCAAACTTTTTAAAAAAAAAAATATTTCACATACTGTTTTTTTAAGTTACACAACCTAAAAGGATTCGTGGTAGAAAAGTAAATAACTGGATCTGTGCTATCAGCACATCGGCACAAAAATAAAATGTCCTCTGGGCATGGTCTGTTCGTTCACATGCAGCAGAGTTCTTCACTGTATTTCCTTTTTGCCATATTCTACCATAACAAGTATGTGCTCCTAATAGGATAGGAAAGAAAAATGTAAACACAAACAGAAAAGCATTTGCAAAAATCAATGCCAGATAGTGACAGGAGCATGTACCATTACACAGTCTGAAGGCACACGGTGGCTTTTACAAACAGGAAATTCATCATTATTCACAATGGACCATTTGAAGTACATTTAGTCAAAGAGAAACCCAGTCTGTCTGTATAAAAAACCAATTTGCCCTCCCTGCCAGGTTAATACTATGATAAATACATCCTGCAGTCTCATGTTTGAATACTAAAATTACAAAGCAGCAAGTAGAAAAACATTTACAGAGGAGCAGGGTTTCTCATTAGCATCAGTGTAAGTAGTACCTTGAGTAAAGTTAGCTCACCCCTTTTATTCTGCTTTATTATTTCAGATATTGTTGAAATGAAGTTTAATTTATTTTTTTGTTATTCAATCAGTTTAACTACATTGTAGAAAGTTGGAGTAAAATCAGAGGCCTGTGCCTGAAAATGCATTATAAGGAATGTTTTGCAGTATTGCAGGGCTCCTTTACATCTCTCATTTCTGAGCCACCTTCAAATAATAGCAGCCCTGCTGACTGAGTCGAAATCCAAAAGCAATTTTCCCCATGGAAATGGATCGCTATTGATCCTCATCCCGAATTAATTGGATTCTTGTCATGTCTGTGTGGAAATCAAATCAGGGAAAGAATAAATGTGGGTGAGCCAGTGTGTGTTGTTATTTTTTTGAATAAGTGTATATGTGTGTGTTTGTTGGATGTGTCTTTATGGGGTGTGTGGCCTTTCACAGTTGTAATCAACAAGCTGTACGATGACCATAGATTTGTAATATGGTGTTTGTGCCACCTTTGATCAAGGTCAGGGCATGCAATGTGTAGTACTAACAAAATACTGGTATACAATTTATACTGCCAGTGTCAATATGGTGTAGTCACACTATTGTTTACGCTACTCTGGAGGCCCAATTGGTTTTCTATCAGATCTGTCTGCAGTGCAAACACTATAATACATGGGTGGAATGAGCTTGAATCCCAGGGCAGGGTTACTGTAGGTTTAATCTCCACCCTGATACTGAAATCCTTAACTATAATATAGGATGCATCAGTTTACTGTCAGTATAATTTAGTTTTGTACCTTCAGAGATGTCCGTTGAGTTAGAGCTTTCCTTGATGCTTTCTTTGCTGTGGTCTTTTAAATCAGCCGACGTCTCCACAGTTGATGTTGCTATGGGAAGCCCATGATGTCCCTCTTCCACAAAACAAGCTGAAGAAGTGGACTCTGCTGCCGCCTCAGCTGCTGGGGCCCTGGAAGGTACCCAAACATTAGCACAGTTAAACCAACACTGAGTGCTGTGTGCCTCATTACAAGTTAATTTCAGTAAGAGGAAAGGGAGGCAGAGTGGCTTGAGGTGGGGGTCGAAATAGTTCTTTGCAACCCAAGCATAAAAAACACACTCCCTAAAGTCTGACAGAACTCATAGGCTGCTCTCAAATTATTAAGATGTCTTTGATGTAGTTGTGTTTTTTTTCTCTTCTTTTTGCAAATAGGAACAGTTTTTTCCACATGTGGGAAGCTACATTTTTAGCTCCACCAGTGAGTCTTTGTTCTTGGTGCCTTTGGTCTTTTTGTTTATTTGATAGTTTGGGGAAAAATCTCAAAAAGCATTTGACTCATTATTTAGAAATGGTGGAGAGTACAGATGTTACGACCCAGGTTGGGGTATGAAATGGGTGTAACAAAAAGTGGCGTGGACCAGATGTTAAAAATAGTCAAAGGTTTATTGTACAAGTAAAAAATAAATAAAACCACCAAAACCAATGCTGGGGTTAGGGAAGCTGCTTAAATAAAACTGAAAACAACCCCACCGGGCGAAACTAAGAAATAAAACTAAAACAAAAGACCGATTGGTACACAAACAAAAAGCAGCTCCAATAAACTAAACAATATCCAAAAACACTAAACTAGCCCAGCAAACCTAACAAACAAAAACTCTCAGATCAAATATAACTAACTACTCTAATAAACACACGAAGTCACAATCACAAACTCGAAGTCACAACTAGACAGCACTAAACTATAAACTAAACAGCACTGAACCACAAGCCGGGGAGCAGACTGGCTGTCAACAGGTGCTCCGCTGGAAGAATGGAGATGGCTGGCTTTTATTTCCTGGTGGAAATGACGGTCGGGTTTCTGATTGGTTCCAGAGGGGGGGCCGAACGGAGGTGTGACGGTGATCAGCCAATGGTAGGTCGGCAAGCAGAAGCGCAGATGAGTGTCCAGGTGATTGTAATGAGCAGCAGGCGTAACAACAGATTGGAAACAGTAAATTATTTTTTATGTGTGTTTACAATGTAAATAAATAATCTACTACAGTTGAATTTATGAAAAGGATCTAATCATTAAACCTTTAATTAATTACCAGTGGCTAAATTTGAATGTAATTATGGAATCAGATGCTAACATTTCTGTTCAAAATAAAGTCAGATTGAGAGAAAATATTTGAATAATCTTTTAAACGCAGGATGCAATTAGGAAGATTGGACAGTAACTAGTTGAAGCGGACACCTGTGTGGCATTTAGAGGTGTTGATTTTAATATGTGATTGACCTTGTCAGAATTGAAGATGCTCTGATAGAAGCACCGTGTCGAAATGCACATTTCTATCTGTGGTGTAAACAGCTCAATGTGAGCACTTTTATTTCTTTAATTTTTTATTTTTGACTTGCAGCTTTTTGACTTTGGGTTTAGCACTGCACAAAGAATTCTCAATAAGAAGCACAACTTCTGTTCTTTTTGTTTTTGTCCTTAATATCTTCTAAATTCATTTCATGCTTATGTGTTTCTTTTTTGTATATTTTTTCACAGACTCTGGCTGTGGAGATGTTCAGAGGACTTTGGTTTAATGGAAATGTTCTGAATTCTATTCCTCATGAGGCCCATTTTTTCTACCTCCTTTCCAAAATGAAATGCCTAAATTTATGGGATATTTCTACACAACTACAAGGGTTGTATGTGTACTTGGTTCCATAGGAAAACTGAGACATGTGTTTTGTCAGAGTAAATCCTAAACAGGGTCACTAGTGTTTTATAATAGATGCAAATAAACCCTTGACCCAATTCTGATTATTGGTACCATTAATAAGTAGAATAGCAGTGTAGTCTGCAAATTAACCTTAAAAATACCATAAGGATTCAGAAAGAAGTTAATCCCAAGACAGGAAGAGTAAATATTATACTAAAACCACCTTTATCTACTTGGAAACTACCACAAGCTTTGTGGTTTATTTCCAACAAAGTCAGTGTCCCAGGACAACAACAGTTTTTTTTTCTCTGTGGAAAAAAAAACATTTCAGCTCCAAACAGCAAAATACAGGATTTCTGGTTGTTTAAAATGATTTATTTATCCTTTTGTCACAAAATGATGAAACAAGACATGTTGTAGTCTGCAGAGTATCTGCTTCCAGGTGACATCTAATCTGTGTGGTTTGTTTAAAAGCTCAGAAAGTGCCACTGCTCCTTCATGTTTCTGCTGCTTTCCTATAAGGTAGCTGAGTTTCTTCCTGCCATTTTTCCATGCTATTTATTAGCTCAGTATATTAGTGTGTGTAAAGCAGTAGAACTGAATGCTACTATGTTTTTGCACTTCTTAAATCCTGTCTCTTTTCTAAGCTCTCTTCAGCCAGTAAAAGTAGGTCCACTGTTCACTCTTATTTTATCTCTTGCTCTGTCACTATCTCGCTTTCTTCTTCTCTCATTTTCTAATAATGTCCTGGATTTCTTTGCTGAATCAGCCCCCTGTTCAAATCAGGCAGTGTGTTGATCTCCAGTTGCTACCGTGTGCTGTAAAGTTAAATGCTCCTCTGGACACTGCAGAGGAATGAGCTCAAAGGATATGAGCTGTAAATGTCAAAGCACCATCAAAACTAGTCAGACACTTGTGAGAAGCTTCTAGCCAGTAAGAAATTAGTAAGTGTTTTAAAGTTGGAAACTGAAGCAGCATTTTTTTCTTTCAAGACACCACGTAACAAGCAAATATAAATACATTCACTTTACAGACAAGCCTAATACTTATATAATTATCCATAAGACCATTACCAAAGACACACTTGTAAGCAAAGCACTGTCACACACAATGCATTATGTGAGATTTATTTTATTCCTGAGGACTTTTAAATCATTATCTTCTATGCCTGCAACTTGCTGTAATCACTGCTGGCTTTTTGAATGAAAACATGCCCAGAACCACCTATCACAAACAGACTCCAAAGCATCACAAGGGAAAATCTTGTTGACACAGTTTTCACTGTGTTGTGCTGATACTGCCAGAGAGTTTTGTCTTCCCCCACATGACTGATAATATGTCAGGATCCAGCATGTTGGGTAGTCCCATCTACGCTAATTAAATCTGTGCCTTTTCTTAACAGCACAGCAACCCTCGCCTTTCCCACAGCAACCAGTCAGAGGAATGGGAAATTTGTAGACAAAGCTGACAAGCCAGGTAATAATTCCCTTAAAACGGCAGAATTTGGAACAGTCGGGGGAGGCTTTACAGTTTTCTACTTCATATAAAATAATAAAAATAAACTATCTGCATTCACCTGCAGCCATTGGCTGCTGCAGTGGGGAGCAGCGCCAGCTTCACTGTGTGTTATGAATCAGAAAGACAAGCGAGTGGACCCAACACTGACAAATTCCAGAAACAGCAGCAGATATTCTCTGGCATCTTTTATTCTACAGCATTGTGATAGGTCAGCTCCAATATTTGAGACAAATTAGGATTTCCAAACATGAGCTTCAAATGATTAAGTCCATGCTTAATTAAAGCAAATAAAACAATGTATGCGAGAGGAGGATTGTAAACAGCTTTATACTAAAATAATACACTGCCAGGTCTGATTGTGTTTTTCCCTTGTCCTCATATCTGGAAGAAGATATAACACCCTGCCAGCATGTCACATTAGACCTGCTGATAGCAGTCATTTAGAGCATCAAACTGCAAAAGACTGCACGGTATTACTCTGATGCATTCTCCATGATGTAGAATCATTTATCTCCATCTAAAGGACAGAAGTGATCTCCATCCACATAAAAACAAAAAAAAGAACTATTTGTCAACACACTTCTCATGATAAACTGATCTCTTGTCATTAAAATTGCCTGGGTGAAAAAAAGGAGCAGCTCCAGAACAATGGCGATACACAGCTTGCACGCATTCGTGTCAGCTTTGAGTGATTTGAGCAGAGTAACTATCGATCAAGCCATATCTTTGCGCACCCCTTCACAACTTATCTGAGCATATAAGCTCTAGTGAGTCATACAGCTCAAGGAGAGCGCCGGGAATAATTTTTCATTGCAAATGACTTAGCTTAGGGTAAAGCACAGCCTAAAGTGGTAGCTGCTTGAATGCAAATCTCACATTTCCATCTGTTTCCATTCCCTTCAGCGAGTATGCCAGGGCTCTACCTGTTCTGCCCTCTAATCTCTCCTGAGAGAAACTGTTCTGTAAAACTGCACAAGCATTGTGCTGACCGTATGCTAGTTGTGTTTGTCCTTAGGTCATAAATATGCTCTATAAACATCTGCCCACCCCTCATATTGACCCATTCCCACGATGGCCACTAATGTGTTGCTGCTTAAGGTACTACAAATATTTTTCAACACTCAGAACTGTGGCATCTCATTATATTTGTTAATCAGATAGTTTTTAATGTTTTTGCAGCTTCACCCATGTGTTTTGCTTTCAAAGCACTCTCAAGTGAGTCTCTGATGTGAGAGAACCACAAATAAAGTTGCTGTGGAAAATAAAGTTTCTTTAAGGCTTTTTAAATGGATTCTTTGTGAGGATGAAAGTGCAAAGCTAGAGAGAAAAAACATTAAGTGAAAAAAAAGAAAATTTATGCTCTCTAAGGTTACAGCTTTGTAAAAGAGACATTAGTACCATGTTGTCATGGTATCGTTCTTTTTGTTGCTAAGGTGCTGTTCAGTTCAATGAAAACTATCTGTCAAAGGGTAAAAAAAAGAGGAAGAGAAAAAAAAAGTAAAGGTAAATGTTAGTGGAGACTTTCAAATACATAAATACATAAAACTCATAAGAGAGAAATGCTGCCCTGAAACAAACTGCTGAGGTGCTGCCATTGCAAAGTTAAGAAAAAAACCCATATTTCTGCTGTAATAATCAAAAAGTAATTTGGGCAACATTATTCTAAAACTGCTGACTTATCTGCGGGATGTGCTGACAGTCTTAGCACCTAGATTGTTGAAAGTGCTATTGATAGCTGTTCTTTAAAAGGCCAGACTATTGACTAAACTAACGTGGAAATGTGCACTCAGCACAAATCTCCCTGCATGGAAAATTGCCAGGACTTCACAGTTACTTTACTACACACACACACACACACACACACACACACACACACACACTCCTAAGCACATGCAAGCACCAACATAAACAACCATTCACTGACTCACATACTCATTCTGTGAAAATGCATTCACACACACACACACATATACACAGGCTAACACCTGTGCAGAAAATACAGGTCACTCCTTTCAGCACAGGAAAGCCCACAGGAATCCAAACCCTGAAGTTAACTATGAGTAGAGGTTTCTGCACACACTTCCGAGAATCACAGGTGGGGGCATCATTAACATCAGGGTCCCTGTGTGCCTTCATCAAACCGGACACAAGAGGCTAGAGGCAGATAATTCTAACAAGATCTGAGCTTTTTTATTTTGTCTTACTCAGGTTTAGTTGTATCTATATTAAACATGGATATTTTTAAAGGCATGAAAGTAGCAGAAGCAATGTGGTTTAAAAGCATGTTTCTGGATTATTTTTTCAAATTTAGTTTCATATAGATTGCTATGATTCAGATTGCCTGAAGCAATCAAAGAGGATGGCAGCCTGAGTTCACCGCAAGCTAAACCACTATTTAGAAAGGCTGTCCAACTCTGCTGATTAGCTCCCAGACTGCTGCTCTGTAGGTGACTTTGACTGCTGATGCCCCTCTGAAGCAAAGAGGATAAAAAATAAAAGGCAGCTGCCTCAGAGGAATCAATAAACTTTCACATGATCCTTTCTTATTCCGATACCTTGAAGCTTCTTGATTGTATGACGATTATGTCAAACTGTGTTACATCTACTCAGCTTTGTAAGAACATTTGGCCAGAATAATTTCACATTAATAAGTATCGAGCTTTTAACTGTTTGTTAGATTTTAATGCTAGCATGTATGAGCTCAGATTCTAACATTCTCAAATGATCACATTTCACTTCACCTGGATCACAACTAAATTTGTCCTATGCTGTTAGTGGTTCGTTTTTACTTGATGAACCCCGGCTTTGAGACAGCTGTCTGGTAATGGTGCTGCACGCCTATGCAGATGCTTTCAGCTATTCTGGCAGATCGGATAATTCTCCGGTTTGGTAGCGGCCAGACATGCACTAATGTTTTACAGATAGAGTCTGCAAACACAGAGTAGCAACACTAATGGGAACGATGGGGAACTGCCGTTCACACAATCAGCTAAATTACTGGAAGGAATGATTTCTGTGATTCTGAGTACAAAAATGAGACAAGGGGGTAAAAATGAACAGTTTTCCAGTGTAAAATGGCCTATTTATTGTCTACATGAACTGTTTAGAATATATGCATAGTGATAGGTTCACAACTTTTACAATAGAAGCAAATTTGAAGTTACAGACTCCGGCTTCCTCCCACAGTCCAAACACATGCACCTTTAGGGATAGGCTGATTGGAGACCCCAAAAATGCCCATAGGAGTGTGTGTGTGCTTGGTTGTCTGTCTATGTGTGTTGGCCCTGTGATAGGCTGGCAACCTGTCCAGGGTGTACCCCGCCTCTCGCCCGTTGTGAGCTGGGATTGGCTCCAGCCCCCCCGCGACCCCATTCAGAGAAAAGCGGTAGAAAATGGATGGATGGATGAAGTTACAGACAATTAATTCAGCCAGGAAGATTAGTTGCTATTTTATATTTCTGCATACTACTATTATCTACAATATGTGTTTTTACACAATTTTTCAGCTTTTAAAAAACAACTCTTGAAGCCTAAACAGTGTATTAAGAAGTATATTTCTATTCAAAGCCAGTCCCACATGTTTTTCTATAAACACTGGTTTAAGGGGCAGTGAGGGCTACTCTGCTCTTTAGTATGCAGCTGTTAACTTTATCATAACGCTCTCCTGTCCCCCTAAGAAAAGTCCTCCAATCAAATTGTCCACATTTGCTTATGCTGTTAAATACACATTAAAAGAGCATGCTCTTAAACATATCACCCTGAAGGTGTTAAGAAACACACACAACCTGTGTGAGGTTCTACATCAGAGCAAAACTGAGTGTTGAGCCTTTCCTTCAGTAAACCACAGGGGGCAGGAAGATGAGGGCTCAGTGGTCTTTACTTGCAGCACTGCCACTAGACCCAGGATCAAGTACAACATGATCTACTTATCCCACCTCTTCCTGGTTAGTTGAGCAATAAATATACTCAATTAGTTTAAAAAAAATAATACTAATCATGATTACACATAGAACGCATTCATTTTGCCACTCCGCATGCAGCTGCTCCTCTTCACAGTCACAAGAGATCAACTATAGTTTGTACAGAACAGCAGGTTGTTATTGCCAAGACATAAAAGGAGGACACATGTCACATGGTAACAGGTACTCTGTGCTCCTTGAGCTGAGTTCCTCCTATATGTGGGCATCATTTATACCTGTGATTCTGCTTTACACGGGTGTAAAAACATATATTTGTCAGGGTATTGTGAACTGGATTGCTTGACATAAATGTGCTTTTCTTTTCTTCCAATAAAAGTAACAATGTCACCTATATGACAGGTAGTAAATCCATGACAACAGCTTCCATGTAAATGTGCCAAGATAACATAAATACAAGTGGATTGAACAGCAAGATTCACCTGAGTAGTTTATGGAAACTAAATGAGGATGATCTTATATGCAGCATGTATCACGAATTACGCAGCCCTGTGATTTCCCTGTAGATGTGTGATTTCCCATCAGCAGCATCACTTTATGCATGACATGCCATCTGGCTTCTAAATACTGTACAAACAGACGTAGCGCAACAACGCAGTATCTCATACCCACTGCGGTGAATTTGGATGGAGAGTAAGCATGACATTATCTCAGGGATAATGACATAACACTGATGTGCTGTGGGGTTGAGTTTACTTTATGCACCGCCCTTAAGTAATTTTCCCCATGCTGTGATAGAAATCAGAGGCAACTTACCAGCTGGGTGACTCAGTAACTGGAACATCTGTCAAAATGAGGGAAAAGGCAAACATAAGTTAAACTGTTCCAGAGCGAAAAGAAAGGCACAGTGAGCTGAATGCTGTTTTTCTGCTTAGAAAAGGAAACACTATAGCTTTGTGTTATCACTTGCACTTTCTATGTGTTAAAAACTAAAACATGACACACAAAACCATGTCTCCTTTTGAACACAATGCCGATGAATACAACCAGTGAGAACGTAGTACTAAATCTGAGATAATTCAACAAGTTGCTGATCCTGATGTTGCATTGCTGTAGTTTGTCCTACAGATGGGTGTTGCTAAACAAATGCTTTCATTGATTTCCTTTGGATTCCATCAAGTAAATTCATGTCATCTGGTGAAGGAGGGATCTGAACCCCAGCAGCTTTCAGCCTTAAATTACATAACAGACTTCCACAACACATTATCATCACCCAGAATTCCCCTACGCATCTTCACTTCCCACTTAACGGATTACCACACATAGACGTGGTAGAAAAGCTTTTTAATTAAGTACTAATCGCTTCACTTTGTCCAACAGAACCTCTGCAAGACCTAAATCTCTTGCTTTATCTGGGCGTGTAATTGCTGGCGCCTGTTTGGCAACATGATCCAGGTAGTAAATATATCATACTTATACATAACTTCATCCAATTGCGGGGAAAGTTAACTCTTCTCTCTAATGACTGTTAGCCTCGGGCAACAGTCAAATCCTGTTAAGTAGAGATTAACACCACATACAACTGTCGAAAGTCACTCATGGCTATGGAAAATTGAGAAGATTACACAGAGTGAATACACAGTGAATTTACATCTCAGAGTTAGCTCACCAAAGGAAAAGTTATTATAGGTGGTGGTTAATTGTTGTGCCCAGAATCAATTTGATGACAATGTAGATGTAGAGAGGATGCATGTTTTGGTAATTACAGCAATCACAACCACTTCATAGCAACTGCTAAGGTCCATACTACATTCAATCAGCTACTTAATCCCATTTTCCAAGTTTGTGACTAATATAATGCATTATATTTGCTCCTTTACTCCCACATGTTCTCACAATGTACTAAATATTCTTTACTTAGTACTTCTTCATACTTCTAATTTAGAAAAGGTTGATTTTAGAGGCTTTCGGTCATTTGTCTGCAACTGATACAAGTTTCTGTTCATGCTTTGACTTTAAAATAAATTATCAATAAATGAAATATTACTGTTACTCAGAATCGGCCAAACACAATTAATAGTGTTGTAACAGTGAACCAGTGCTGTGATAAACGTAGTTTTCAACCATGATTTATTTAGCAAACATTTGTTACTTTTGTTAATAATCAAGTGCACATTTAGGGATAATAAATACATTTCCATAAAGTTACTCATTTTGTTACGTTTGGGTGGTTCACTTGCTTGCTTTCTAATAAAACCATTGCCAATTAGCATGTAGGCACAGACTCCATTATTGAAGCTATTTCTCAATTTCTACAACTACATTTATGTGTTTGACAAATCATACACAGCAATCATGTATGGCAGGAGACTGTTTTTAGAAAACATTTATTTTAATAGAATTCCCCCTATTCTGATTAGATACCATGCCTAACCATCTAATGATGACAAAGAGTTATAAACTAGTTAAAGGCAAAAAAATCAAAATCTGAGAATAAAATGATTTTGGCACACTGTATATTTCTGAACAGGTTCTGAACAGGTTGCATGTCATACCGTTTACCACCCGCTGGGTGAAAGATACGCAGCACCACGACATGGGGAGTGTAATGACAGAAATCTGTTCACTCAAAGCACACGTTCTGACATGGACATGTATAGATTGATCTTTTTTTTATATATAGTTGCTGGTCATGTAAACCTTCTACCAAACAACTGCAATAAAAGCACCACAGCTGTGATCATGACAAGGTTGTTACTGCATGCAGGTCATCAGAGTGATACACATAGAATAGAAAATGTGGAAGTCCTTGTGTCTTTTTAGGATGGGGCCTCTGTATTAGCAGACATTCAGTATTTAGGAACATTCAGCTTTTATCTGCACCTGCCACAACTGCTGTCTGGCAAGCTGCTTTATTTCATTTGACTTAATATCTGTCCTTGCTGGTCCATGGATGTATTTTAACAAGCAGATTTGTAGTGGAGTTTTTAAATCTGCTAGTTTACAAGTGTGCTAAAACCACATTCCCAGTGACATCCACTTCCTTTCTTCAGCCTACTTTAATCATTTTTAGTATATCAACAGCTGCATTATCTAGATTAGGGATTTGGAGCGCCCTGCTTTGGCACCTGGATGACAGCAGGAACCTTTCAAACATGATGCACATCAAACCAAATTGCATAAAATTAGTGAGATCAAATTAAATAAAATATCAATTTCACCACATACAGGCTGCTTGATGCAACTCCAGAATAAAGCTTGTTAAAAGCTCCAGCAAGAAGCTTGTTCTTACTCTCAAGGCAGCAAGAACAAAAAAAAAAGTCCTTTTTGGTTTAGTTCATGCACTGCAGGTGGGATGTTTGTGCTTTTATGTGCAGTAAACAATTGACCCGCTTATTTCACAAACAGCGAGATAGTTCCGCCACGGCAGGCGGGTTGTCCACACTGTGTCTGTGTCTTTAAATGGTGCATGTGTCGTAAAGATTTTGTACTTTCACACCCCTATGATTAGCTATTTTATTAAAATGATCCATTCAACCTCACAGCAGTAAAAATGTGGAGTAAAAACTGTCCGCTTCATACGTTTCTGCAGGAACTACGCCCACCTCGACACAATACTCCTCAGAGCCCCAAAAAAACTTCTGCTAGCCTGATGTGTCGAGAGCTGTCTTAATGACATTGTTTTCTTCTCAGGACCTCAAGAACAAAATTGATTTAAACAACAATCGAGTAAATAAAATTATTAATTTAACTAACTGGAAAATGGTATCTGCTCTCTGAATAACACCATTTATCTTCCCAATTAAAGGATATGATGTAAGGTATTTCATCCACTGCTCCACTAAGAATCAACCAATATAGATTCAGCATTAGTATAAATGATTATTCCTAAAAAATGTGTTACCTGGTTTGCATACAGTTGCCACTTGATTGGTGGTACTCCTTTCTGATGACTCAAGAGGTGACGATTTTGGAGGCTGCGAACTGGCCGAGTCTGTCTGCAGTACACCAGCGGGTATCTCACTGTCCACCTTGTTTAACATCTCGTCAGGTTTCCCCATTTCTTTACTGTCTTCCGGCATTTTCTCCTCATCTGTACTGTCCTCAAACACAAACTCTTCTCCTTGTTCATCCTCGTCCTCTTCCTCATCCTCTTTTGTTGGTTGGTGAGACATTGTAGAAGACATGATTTGCTGAAAAACAGACATTTAACAAAAATGCTAAATAATAAATAAATCAGTTAAATAATTAAAGCAGCACAGGTACTGTCAAATTACACTTCATATTAATATTATAAATGACCATGAATAAACATAAACAGATCATGACCCTTTGAAGGATGAGGTTTCCATTTGGGGGACTTAAAACTGTGCCAAACTGACCAATTTGGAGACCTCAACCTGAACTGGCTGTAATAAAACCTCTAATGTTTTAGTAGAATTATTTTATGACTCCAGAAATATTAAAATAGACCTTGTTCTTGCGGAGGTAAATTTATTTAATCACATGTTCACAGTTTTAAAGCAAAAGCCTAAAGGCTAAAAGCATGACTTACTAACAGAGTTACTTAAAGTCATTTATTTAAATGTTTCTATTAAAATCTTAGACTGATGTCTTCAAAATTCCTAATAATGTGTTACTTTATGAAATTGACTTGCTCATTTTGCGATTTTCTCCATGAATGTTGATCTGGCAGACCAAACAAAAATAACAGTATATAAGCATAGAATATATTATAAGATTATATGATAAAAATTCTTTGCATCCGTCCATTTATACTAATGATATTTTAAGAGGAAAGCTGGGAAATAAAAAACTAAGTATTGTATGTGAAAGAACATGAAAAATGCCAATAATCTGACATTTGAGCATCCGTTAACCTGTGATTGATAAGTTTCACCTAAACTGAACTAACATGTAGCTCCCACTTTCAGTTTAATAGGAGTACTTGGACAAAGGCAAAAAGGTTAAATAGACTGGAAGAAAAGAATGTTTCCTTATCTCTGCAAACATACCAAAGCTGCTTAAACAAAACAACCACATTCAAAATACACGATAGAAATCAATGTTATGCTGAACTGAAACAAACTTAAACGTTTAGCGTTTTTACAGTCAAATACTATTCAGAACATTTTTACAGTGCATAAAACCATATGCAGAGCTTTTTCACATTGCAGGTGCAAAATAGAAATACTATATTCTCAGCACTGTAAATATACAGTGATAACAAAGACAGTTAGTTGAATTAAAGTATGAAGAGGCTTAGCTGTAGATTAATTAAGATATGTCCCACACACTCACAGAAAACATGTGCCCTAACATTATAGACCTCAATTATCTGTAAGGTTGAGTTCATTTTATCAGTAACAGCCTGCATCACAGAAGCCTTGAAATGTTATATACAGTTTTAAGATTAAATATGTCAATGCAAAGCATGAGTTGTGTGTTTTGTGTGATGGAAAATGCTCCTTTGTCTCATTCTAGTTTCGTGCCTGTGCTAATGCAAATATCTAATGTCTGCTAAAGATAAAACCAACAATGGTATTATTGAATTTTAGCACAACTAATATTCTGCAAAGTGTTCATTAAAAGTAAGAGATTGTCGTAAACTTCTGTAGTTGGGTTCTTGATGCATTTTAGGAAACTTCTCATCTCTCCTGGGAATAGTGTTTGGATGTCAGTATCTATGCATCCTTCTTTAATTATTATTGTTCAGATAGTGGAACAGTTTAATGCCACTGTGTATTTTACTGCACAGTATGACTTTATTCAGAATAACAATTACTCGTAAGGTGTAAACACATTTTTGCAGCATTAGCATCAAAGAGAAGCTTATTTGTAGTATTTTAACTTGCATATCTACTGGAAATACATAACTAAAGGGAAATAAAACAAGGCGTAAAGAGACATTTTATATATGAATTATTCATGCATGGGTCATCACTGGCAAAGGTTGATCACAGAAATGCATTAGTTTGCTGTAATTGTGAAATCACAGTGCTCCTTAAGCAAATGGGATATATTAACTATGTTATTTGTCACATTTGTCTGTGAAGGTATTTCTGCACAGTTCTTTAGTTTTTTTTTCACATGAAGGGGATTTTCTATGACGTATCTGCTGTTTCCCAATGTTAGTGAATCACTCCAGAATCCAGCATCTGCTTTCCATTTTGAGAAACCCTGCACTGCTTTACACATGCTGGAACATCGTTGGGCCTGATGGGACGTTTGTCAGGTTTCTTTGGGCAAATGACAGAATGAAGCAGAAATGGCTCAACAAGGTGTAGATGCTGATTATCCAATTTTCTTTTTAACTAATTTTATGCTAATAACTGACTTTCCTTATGTCCACTTGATGTTTGTTTCTGTATTACATTTAAGAAAACACCCATGGTTCTGATTCCTGAAATACATGTGACATGTGGAAGGATAGGCTCGTTCTTCAGTAACATGATATTTATGAGAACACTGAAACAGCTTTTCTCTCCTCTGCATTGTCACCTCTGTGGTTTTGTTTCCTAATATGGATCAACTGTAAAAATCATCATTCTTACATTTTTCTTTGTTCAGTGTGAGTTTAACTCGCTGTTTATTTTTAGAGAATGAATGTGAGTTTTATGGAGATGCAGCTAATTCAGTTCTAGCTTTGCAGGAAAAACAAGACGGCAAAATAATTTGATCAATTATCTTGTTTTCATGACTACGGAAAGCAGAAATCAAAACTGAAATGCATTTAGATTAATTGTACAGCACTACTTAACATGCAGCAACTTACGAAGATTGCCTTGTTTATTTACAGCTAAAGCATTAAGCTGATTTTAACATATTCTTACACACAGACTGTAAATTTTGGCCTGTAATTTTCACAGTCAGGGTAAAACATTAAAGCATGATTTCTAGTGTTTATTTAGAGGCACTTGTTTTAAGATAGATTATTAAACCTGTCACCTCAGGGTTTTTATTATTACGGTGAAAATAAGAACCATTTTAAAAGAACAACAGCAAAAGTTGGATTTCAGCTTATTTACCTCCAAAACATGCCACTGCAGCCTTTGGATCACTTCTCCTCTGTACCACAAACACAGTATCTCTATTTGGCCCACTCACTGGTCAGAGCAACAATGACCCTGTTGTGGAGGGAAAACTTCTGCTCTGCCCCCTGAAAGCATTGTTTTTACATTCATCACTGCAGCACTGATTGGCTTACAGCTTATCCAGGTGTGACTGCAAGGCCTGTAGTATACAAAACATTTGCCCAGAATAAAGCCGTACTTTTCTATTGATTGAAAAGTTTAAATAGAAGCTGCTGTCACTATTCTTCAACGCACTGACTAAGCAATGACTAGCGTGAACAGAACTGTTTTTTATTTTTACATAATGACTAATGAGCTGAAAAGCTGATTCCTTGAAAACAATTCCTGGTTACAATGATGCAAAATTAAAAGTTTTTTTTTTTTTTTACTCTGGAGTATTAAGATGGCAGGTTAGCTACTTTCTGTATGGGAAGATATTTGGACAAGCCATCAAACAGGCTGCAGCTTAGAAAAATAAAGAGCCCCAGGAGTGAGGCTGTGTGAAAGCTATTCTTGTGGGGAAAATAAGATACATCACAGAATAGAGATGAAACCAACTCCTACACACCCTGTCCCTGACCTACATAAAGCTATGAAAACTCCCTTGCTGTGTACCAAATGTAGTAATGAGAGGTGGGATGGTGGATGTGTGCTGGGGTGAAGTGAGGTATGTGTTCATTTTGTAAGGATGATTTGTAGCCTCATACATCATAGTTACTTGGTTCAAATTTTTCCGATTTCCATATTTGATTTTTGGCTATGTGTAAGTTTGGCAAAACTTTGTTCTCCTCCACTGTTATTTACAACATTTACATAAAGAAAAAAGAACTAAGTTGTATTTTGGCGGAGTTTCGTGGCTAATTCATGTCCTACAACTGATATTTGACACTTTTGTAATTTGGTATATTTAGTCCATCTATTAAAAAAAGAAAAAAATGTCTAATCAAGTGCAAACAGATCTGTCAAGCAGTGGTCAGTGACAGTCGGGTGTATCAACAAACAAGGCATTGAACAGCAGCTGGGGATGACTGAACAAACAGCAGAGGAAAACTTGACGAAAGTCACAGAGAGCACACTGCTTCAGGGTTTTCCTTTGGAGAAAGTGGAAAACAAACACTCAGCAGACAATGACGGACAGCTGACAACAGCAAACAGTACCAGGCAGAGACAATCCTGCTTCAGGCGCCACTTCCTTCTTCCGCCTCCCTGTGGACTTCATACCAAGAGATTCAAATATAACTCGGCCAATTTACTGCAAACAGCTCTTTGAGAACAGATGGAACATGTCTTTCTTTGGCTGTCAAAAGGCATAACAATCCGAGTGGGAGGCTGTTCACAGGCATTTGCAGATTTCATGGATTCACTTTAAATCAGCATTGCCTTAGCAAAGACACAGAAAAAGATAAGGCCTGTGCATTTTGTGTTATGAATATTTTAAATAAATTTAAGTATAGGATGCCCAAGGCCATGCTGAATGCCACATTGAACTGTACACAAAACACGATAAGAAGGTTATCTATGCACATTTGAAATATTTCTTTCCAATTTTTCCTCAGGTCTGTCATTGTGTTTACACTTTTAAGACACGCAGGGATCCAGTATTTTTTCAGGAACCAGTCTGGCCTTCATGTGCCCTCTGCTGTAGAGAGCCGATCCAGTAATGTCAGCCCACAACTGCAGCAAGATGGCAGAGAAATCACATTAATCAAGGACACAGTGAGTAACCTCCACCGCCCATCTGCCATTTGCGCTCAGAGCACACTGAATAGGACACGTGTGTGCTGTACTGTGCAATCACTGAACAGATAGGAATGCTGTGAGTGTGTTGACCAGACAATGGCTTTATTTATCAAGACAAATATTGAATTTTCAAAGTGACAAAAAATGGGTTAGATGGTTAAAAAAAAGCTTACTTTCAAATGTTTGTTGTGCACAATTTGTCAATATGTGACAAGGTAATAATAACAATAAAAATACATAACACAAAGTGGCAGCTTTACATGGATTGTGGTGCCAACTAAATGTATAGAAGTGTCAGTCTCAGAATTTGTTACCTAAATATCCCTTCTTCCCCTCTTTCATCAGATTTTCACAAAATGTATAAAAAGATTTAAATATTTGTAAATGCAATAAAGTGTCCAGCTTTGGTCCTCAAGGGCCACAATCCTGCAGGTTTTCCATTTATCTCTGGTCCAACACAGCTTGAGTTGAGCAGTTGTTGCTGAACTTCATTGGTTTTTGTATCCATCTAATGGAAGCCAGGTGTATTGGAACAAGGATACATAAAAAATCAGCAGGAGAGCGGCCCTTGGGTACCACCGCAATAAAGGTAAAGATGTCTAAGCTGTTCACTCTTACTCAGTCCAGTCCAGCAGCAATGGATCCTATACTCGCAGTGATGCACAACCTTCCCAAGGTGATCAGCCGACATCAGTCTCTTCTGCTAACTTCTGATTGATCTTAATCCAGTATGACTAAAAGAACTGCACCTGGGCCCACAGGGCACAAAACAATCATAGTTGCATGATAACATGTGACATGCAAAAATAGGCTGATCTATCGTAACATGTCACTCGTCAACAACTTCAAAAAGTTCCCTTTTTCAAAAGTCACTATGTTAAAAGTTCTGGGATTCCCACAGTCTGAGGTTGCCTTTGGCATCAGCTAAGGCATTGTGTTTATTTAATGTGTTAATGTTTTAATGAAAATCCCTTTAAATTGTCCTGTACATGAAAGATGCTATACAAATAAACTGACCTTGCCTAATGTTTGATATCATGATGTTTAAAGTAGCAGGTCAATTTATACTGTCACTGCAAAACACCAGGGGCTTTTTAGCATGTCAATTAGAGATGCACCGATCTACTCTTTTGAGGTTCCGATCCGATATCTGACATTTGGATATCTGCCGATACAGATATTTGCCGATACCATATCTTATGTAAACATTATAGTGACTGTGGTTATTATTACTGCAATAACTGTTAAGATTTCATTACGTTTTAATAAATTACCCATCCTTTCTTTGTAAGTTAACCATTCATGGCTTTTATCATGTTTTTGGCATTATCACGCAGCACAACATGAACAGACGTTTTAGAGATCTTGTGAATGTGCTTTTTCACAAAGTCACGTAGTTTTGGCAATACGGTGTCCGTTATATGGTGACGGCTAGGGATCTCATACTTCAGCTCCAGTATGGCGAGAAGGCGCTGAACTCCTATATTGTCAACCACAGACAACGGCTGGTCATCGAGAGCAATGTACTGTGTTAGAGCCTCGGTTATTTTCACTGCACGCGCGTTGACATCTTCTCCCGCTTTTCTACAGTTTGCTGCAGAGTTGGTTGGTGCTGTTTCCCGCTGCTGGCAGCAAACTCCTTGTACTCTGCACAATGATGATTTTTTTTTAAATGTTTTATTAAATTGCTAGTGTTAAAAGCCCTTGCATTAGTTCCTCCTCTTGACAGCTTTGCTTTACATAATTTGCAGTTAGCTTTAGTTTTGTCACCATCGGCCACATTGAAATACTTCCACACAACCGATATTGCCTCTCTTTTCCTAATGAATGCTACTTGCCTGCTACAGGAAAAATGTACTGACACCTGAAAGTGCTATTGGTACTTTTTTTTTTTTACTTTGCTTCCGTTTATTTCATGGCATGCTACCGCCCCCCCACTCCACTGGAAGATGTTTACGCAACCATCATATTAAGTCCTATGATGCTAGTATCGGGTGTAGGATCGGAACACGTTTATTAATGCCGAGTACGAGTACATGCACATGGTATTATGCCAATACCAATACTGATATCGGTATCGGTGCATCCTTAATGTCAATCAAATAAAAAAAATGTCACGGTCAGAGCACGGAAGTGGGGTGAGGACCCAATTGCAGGCAGGAGGCAGCAGGAATACAAATAAAAGAATTTATTGAACAGAGTGAACAAAGAAAAGACTAAGACCGCATGAAGACGAACTAAAGACTATGACTGACTAAGACTGAAGACTACCTAACTATGACTAAAGACAACTATAACTACTAACTAATGACACCATGAACACTACTACTAAACCAACCAAAGCTAATGAACCACAAAGACAACTGAAAATCCAAGGACTTAAATAACCAAATTAAACAAGAACCAGGTGCACATAATCAAACACAGGTGTAACTAATTTACAGAACATGAATATAAACTGATAAACACAGAAAACCAAAAACACACCACACCAAGTGTCCAAATCATGACAAAAAAGGCATATGAGATCATTCCACTTGGAAAATATAATGTGTTACGTAATATATTGATATGTCAGCTTAATGTGGGGGTTGTTTATCTGCAAAGAATGTTCCAAAAGAATATAGCATCCAATATAGGCCATCCACAACAATGGAAATATCAGGAAAAAAGAACATGAGAAACTGGAGAAATACCAAGGCCTCAATGAAGAACTGGAGAAGGCCTAGTAATAGTAGTAGTAGTACTAGTAGTAGTCATCAGAGCACTGGGGCATGTCCCCTACGTTGGACGAGTGGCTCTAACAGATACCTGGAGAAACACCAGACATTGCCAACCAAAAAAGTGCAGTCCTAAGAACAGTTAACAGTCTGCTTAGGACCCCCAAGCCCCCGGTGCTTTACTCACTGTAAAAAGACTATATCCTCTAATCTTCTTGTACAGAAAACCATGGTGATAACTGGTCACACAATGTAGAAATTTAATCTAATATATTACTGAATAAGTAATTTTACTACACTGCATTAATCATTTCATTTACATATCAGAATTGTCCATTCATCCATTATCTGCACTGCTACTCCAATGAAGGGTCACAGGTTGCTGGGGCCTATGCCAGCAATCATTAGGCATGAGGCAAAGTACATCCATGATAGTTCACTGCCCATCATATACCAACACAAGAGAAAAGCAACCAGAAGTTACGACCAAGCAGTTACACTCATATTCACTCCTAAGGATGATTTTGAATGACCAATCATTTTCACATGCATGTCTTTGGACTGTGGGAGGAAGCCAGAGTACCTGGAGAGAATCCACACTAACACGAGGAAAACATGCAAACTCCACACAGAAAGGTCACTGACCAAGCCGAGGCTCAAACCCGCAGTGCTAACCACCAAATCACATGCAGCCCAACCAATTCTGAATTGTTGGAAATAAAGGGTTATGAAGTAAAAATAAAATTAGTTAAAGAAAAAATATTGTTGAGACAAAACTATTTGCTGAGACTGTCGTGGGCCGAGCAGTGAAGGAAAACCAAGGCACAGTTTAAAGTTCAAAAAGAACGGGTTTTTATTTTTACCCACAGATTAAACAAAAATGTATAAATCAGGCCTATAAAAGAGGTCAACTTATCAAA
>JBAMHV010000003.1:10000387-10021136 GCA_037177535.1 Pseudomugil gertrudae | reverse complement strand
GGGAGGCGATCAGATCCCGGGTGGAGCGGACAGAACCACTTTGATGCTCCCCCCCGCCCACACCTGGTACACGTCCCCGCCCCCCACATCCCTAACAGTTTATTTTAGAGCAACAGAAAAACAAGTCATGTGCTTTTTCAGGTTCAGACTTACCGGTACTCTGTTTGGGAGTAATAGCACACAGGTAATAGCTCATATAAGTGTCCAGATAAATTTATGTCCAGCACTACTATCTGATTAAAAATAGCTGTTTACATTGTTACATTTTGTTGCATTTCTCCATGATCTTAAAGGATAAACTTTTTTCATTCTATGATACCTGAAAGCCTTTTTTTTTACAATTTGGAAATCTCTGTATCACAAAGGGTTAAATCAGGACATGTCAACCTTGCTTTGTTAAATACTGAGCAGTCTTAACTCATATTGATTAGATGTTAGTTTTATTATTAAACTTTCTGATTCATTTAATTACTAAATAACAATGAGGATGGAAAATAAGGAGGTGCAATACGGGTAACTTGAGTAAGACTGGATCTGTTCTGCTCTGCACGGGACTAATTTAACTTTAAATAGTCTTTGCAAAGGCTGCGCATGCTGATTATGTATGCAGCAAGATCAATGGGATATAAAAAAAATAAAGGAAAAAGATAAGGCCTTCACTTCTTGAAGGCTACAATGATGCAACACAGGGAAGATTCTTTAAACCTGTTTACCAGAAATGTTCAACTGCTTCCTGTCATACAATGTCTGGTCCTGTCTGATCAATTGCTTTGATAATATAACCCAGAAAGACATTTGTTTGACTTGACACTCATTTACTAAGGCTTTACTTTGTAATAAAAATAATATCTTCCACCCCATATCTTTGCAGGGTGAATAATTTGATGCTTGCTATTGTGTAACTTACAGTAAAAAACCAAACTATCACTATCAGAGCAAAAGCATGGATGGTTTCTCCTTTGATAAGCCAGTCAAATCAGATATCACAACACATACTATAGCAAAAAAGGTCTTAGGGAAAGCTCAGTCAGTGTTCTGGTTTGTTTGTTTTCCTATTAAGCCAATTTATTCCGCCTACAACTCAGTTCAAATCAAGGCTCCAGAAGATATAAACGGATGTCTGATGTGTGTTATCAGGAAACACTTACAAGAAATAAGACAAGATATATTTCCGGGCATGTTAGCATGACAAAAACATACTGCAGATAAGCTTCAACATACACAGACATGAACTGCTTCTACCAGTTATTTGTCTGACATTCTCACGTGACTCTAGTCAGTGTGTCATACAATATATCACTGGGCATCTGGCAGGCGTGTCACTACTGTGAAATAACTTGTTGTAAAGTGAGCACTGAGGCTTTGCAAGTGTGCACATGACGGCGTGAGTACAAAGTTTCTTTTACTTGAAAGACAAAGGCTTCCATTTGTGTAGGGAAGTCTTTGTGGAAGTTTGAAGCCATGCATGCACAGACTATAAATGTCTGTTGGAAGTACTGGACTGTGACTAAGGAGAAAAAAGACTGATACACTAAGTCCATGGAGCTTCTTATGAAAAAAAAACTCTTGGACATCCGGCTAGTGAGGCAGAAAAAGTGCCCTAGCATAAAATGCAAATGACTTAGAACATAGACTGTGTCAGAGGTTGTTTTGCTCCCCCTCTCTCACCCCACTCCTCCCTGTGTCCCCTCTCTGTTCTGCTAAGAGGCAGGGTGAAATCCATCCTGGGAGGGGCTATTGTACCCTGAGAAGCAACCGTCAAACTGGAATGGTGGAGGCCGGGCCCAGGCCAGAGAACCTCTTTTTATAGCCCGAGGGACTGGAAGAGCCATGCTGTTTCTGCTGAAAAACAGCCGGACAGAGGTGCAGACCTGGGATGAGCCAGCAATCCCTCACTCATCCTTCCTGGTGTCTGGATCAGGAACTGCTGCTGTCATAACAAGGCCTCTCCATCCCCACTCGCTCTCAAAGGCAGGCTCAGGTTTAATTGTCCATGATGGTGTGTACTCTACCAAAGGACCACATGTTTATTTGCCATTCCCATCCTCGGATTTCCTCCTCCACACTTTTGTGTTCTCTCAGGCTTCTCCTTATAGCTGTCAGACTGACAGAGAGGCACAGACCAGTAACACCCACCCCCAACTGCACTCCATCAATGCCCCTCTTAGGACAAAGCTGCTGTCTTTGCAACATGCTAAACAATGCTGAGAGAGGAGGATGAGGAAGGGAAAAGACAGAGAATAAAGGAAAGGAAGAGTGTCTTAAAGGGCAATAAATATATACTCATCTCACCTTCTTGTCCTTAATAGTGTGTCCTCCAAGAAGCTTCAGACACTCCCTGGTGACCCTTTATTCCAGGTAACCTCCCATAGACTCTGTTAGGTTTTACCACACTGCCGGGTCCAGCACACTCATCTTTATGGTTCCCAGTGAGGGCTGCAAGTGGCTGAACACAGATTGAGAATCTCTTGTCCTGTTTACTTTCCCACAACTTGTCTCGTGCACCGTGTGCATTAGCAGTTCTAAATGAGGTAACCCTCTTTGCTCCCTCCCCTTTCTCTCTAAACCTCTCTCGCCTGTTTGCTCCTGGTCCTCCCTCTATCTTCCTCTATATCTCTCTCCCTTTATGCCTTTTTAGACACCCCCCTACCCCAACCCCTCAGCCCATCCATACTTATTCTGTGCTTTCTTCAGTTTTCTCCCTCCTCCCACTCTAGCCCTGCTGCTGTCCACACCGCGGCACAAAGCAGGGTGAGGGTTGTCGGGCTCAACGGGCCAATAGGAGAGCGAGGAAGTTAAGCTTTTGGCCAATGAGCCGTAAAGCTGTGATTTCGACCAATCAGAAGAGAAGTTATGGAAAATGGGCTGAACAAAAGGAATTAGGGGCATAGTGTATCACAGAACTTCCTGTGTGGGATAAAGGTGCTCCAACACGGCACATGGGTCAACTGAGAGTTTGTTGCTCATGTCAGAATCTTTAATAAAATCCGTATAGATGAAAAATATTACAATGGTATTTATTAAACTTAACCATATAAAAATTATAGGATTATTTTGACAAGCTTTGATAATTTATCAGCGGCATCCATTACAAATATCTGCAAAATATGCTTCAGCAATATGCTTCCCTACAAAGCTATAGTTAAATTATATATATTTATATATATATATATATATATATATATATATATATATATATAAATGGATTCAGTCTGGTGTTTTTCCCTCACTGTGTTTGCTCTTCCATCTTGCTGTTAGTTTAATTAAATTTGTAACATTGTGGGTTCATGCAAATAGTACCAACCCTGCACAATGAGCACAAGTTAACGTGAAAATGTGTCATGAATGTAATTTGCTTTAATTGAATGAGCAGCTCTCCTTCACTCAGCTCAGTAATTCTCATGTGAGCTTCTTCATTTGTCTGGCAGAATGGCCACAAGTCAAGAAGAAACAGCCACACATTGTTGCTGTTGTCCAGAAGATTTATTAAAACACGTTGAACAAATACACAGAATACAAATAAAAATATGACAATTCACTTTTCCATTCAATTGCCATACAACACAGATATCTGAACCGTAACACTGCTTGGAGCTCATTGTATGTAAATTCTAGATACACTTCCACTTCTGGTAAGTGAACCGTCAAACGCTTCACACGCTGTGCATTCACTGCAACAAAGGTGCCTTTATTCAGGGTCTTTTAGTAGCTTTTGAAGCCATGTTAATAAGCAAGTACATACATTGTTAACATATTTATAATATTAGACTGAAGCCTTTTCAACAGACATTACATTCATACTGACTTCAGTTTGATTGCATTTTATTAGAGTATGGTGTTTGTGATATCACTCCAAAGGGAAAAGACAGGATTCTGATTGGTGAGCACATATTGTGCACATAGAAGTTCTATGGTAACACCATTCAGTGGACATTCATCTTTTTTTCAGCTTAATACAAAAAAAGTTTATGACACAAACTTAACTCTGAAAAATCGTTCAAGTATATACATGTGAGGTCCAGTCTGTCAGGCAACCTAATACATGTCATGGTCAAGTACTTGATGGCATCAACAGAAACACAGCCAACAACTTTAAGCACTGATAAACATTACTAACAAAGAGTAGCACAAAAAGTGGTATGATGCACTCCAAGGTTTATTTCATGGTGTTTACCATATGTTTTAAAAATTAACTGGATTTTCATGTTAAAACAGATTAAGAGATCATGGGTGAAAGGTTAAACTGACACATTCATTATGAAAGATAAACGAGAGCCCGAGGGCCAGCATTTAAATCTGAAAAAAATGGGGGAAGAAAATACAGTTCTGTTTTTTTTTCATTTCAGTTTTTTTTTTTGCAACATAGCTTCCTTACTGTATAAAAGTTAACAATTGTCTCTCTGTAAAAATGAAGTAAATGCTTTGTGTATGGAATAATGATGAAAACAAACAAATTTCACTTAAAGTAAAAAGGGGAAACAACAAATATGTGTCAACACAGACCTGCAGTTCGAGTCCAAATATTTCTGCATTACCCTCATAGAGATCAAAACAGACTTGATTGAATTCACAGACCTACAGTACTTAAAAAAAACGGGTAAGTTGTATACAATTTAAATAAAGATGGAAAGCAGTGCGCTTGAAAGCACTGAAATACTGATTTTAGCTTTAAATAAATCAAATTTAGCATATTATAAGAAGTCTTTTCTCTCCTTTGTTTGATGCCAACAACACATTTCAAACTGTTAGCAAAATTAAAAATGTTGAAAAAAGGTATGTGATGCTTCATAAACACACAAAGCATTCATATGTTAAATAACGATTGAATAGCATTTCAGATAAAACTGGAGAAATAGTTTAAAGATTTAAAATTCCTTAACACAAATAAAAAGATTCCTGTTGTCGATTAGACTCTCACATACAAATAAATAATACAATAATAATAAATAATAAATAGGTGTGATATGTTAGAGCTTAGATGGCACAGCATGAAAAACAAACATGATTCTGGTGGAAATTGGGGGAGAAAACCATTTAGAAAACCTTTTGATTTACCAGTTTGACAATTCACCACGGCAACCACAAAAGATCAAACTCTTCCATCTACAGGAAAAATAATCATACACACAAAATTCTTAAAGATTCTCTGGGCCTGAGGTCATTTTAGCTAAATGTTTTATTATGCATCCTTCAGGCTGAACACCCAGCTGGGTGGCAGCATACAGTTTAAAAGCCAGACTGTTGTAGTACGGGGTTGTTTTTATTTGCATATCTGTAAAAGGCAGACTTCTACAGGTTTTGGAGTAACATATTCTGACATCCAGATGATGTCTTTTTCAGTAAAGTTCTTGCTTATTTACCAAACTATGATGTAAAAACTCAAATCGGCCCCAAAAGGAAGAAGTTTTACTGCCAAACTGAGCTTTTAGCAAATTATATAAGACATTGAGAATTATAACATGAATGAACTGATAAATAAATAAAACTATGAAAGAGATCAGAGAGGAGATCTTAGAGTGTAAAACCAAGAAGGAAGGAAAAAAATCACTTTCTTTTAATTTTGCAAAAAAAAAAAAAAGAGTATCTCCGTGTCCAGTTGCTTATCGAGTGTTAAATAATCTGTGATGCAATTCTGTTGAACTTTTTCCCATTTTAAAAATGTGCTGCTGGCATCAAACCCAAAGTTTATATGAGTTAATATACTTTTTTGATCTTTTAAATAATTTGGAATTTTGCATTCTGATTTTTCTCCGTTTGTGGTCTTTTTTTTTTTTTTTTTTACATTACACACAATGATGCAACACTTTTGGGAAAAGTACGGTAAACAGAAACCAAAGCAAACATTGGTACCTTTAACAAAGTCAGTTTAGCGCATATAGATAGTGGAAGCTGTAATACTAGCATGCTGTCAACAGATTTTAAAAAAAAAAAAAGGCTAACTGAGAAAACTGTAATCTAAAATAATGATGTGCAACATCAACAAGTTGACATATATGGAACATTCCTTTAGATGAAGGTCTCAAGTGTGTCACCATCAGTTCACAGACTCTGCTTCTGTCGAGGAAATACACTGCATCAAGAAACAAATCATTCTGAATCTATAATGGCAGCAAGTGACCAAGTATGCCTCTTTCTACCACAACATAAAGAGGGAAACAAAAGCGTGGTTATTATACTAAACTGAATTGTATCATAAGCACATATGTTCCTAATAAGTCTTAACAATAATAAAATGGAACCTGGAAAGTTCCTGGGATATAAGAGAAAAAATGCAACCCTCCATTCAGGACGTTTGAGTTAGCCTGAACACTAAAGCCCTGTTTGTGGACCAGATGTGCTTCCTTTATGGTAAAAGTCCTACTGGTCATGGCTCCAGGATTAAGCTTCACAGCTAATACTAACATTCGAGTAAAGAAATAATCACAAATATTTTACCATACACAGAAAAACAGCGTCTTTGCTAAAATGCATTTGAAAGCTTTCTTGGTAAAGTTCTTTCTGCTCTGCTTGAGTTCCATGTACACCAAGCCAAGCCATTTACCTGATCCTTATAGGTGTACATATTTTCACTATTATTAGACATATGTGAGGTAAAAACAAACAGCTGTCTATGATTATATACAGTACAAGAGGCCAGCCTTCACAGCTGCTGCAGTTGGGTGTCTCTGCAGCTTTACCTGGACCTACTGTCCTCAAGTTACCACCAGGTGGCAGTCTGTAAAGGATTCAGGCAAAGTACTGCTACTGCATACATGAGTTTTTGATGCTTTAAAATGGATATCTTTTCCACTAGTTACAACAAGAATGATAGACACATATCGTTAGCCTCATAGCATAACTGCCCAAGTCATATGTTGGCCAAATTGTGACATGTCTAAAATTTTACACTTCCAACACTGATTTTTCACCACACTCATCATTTTTGAAAACCATGACTTGGCAATTATTCTACAAGGCTAATAATGTGTAAAGTAACTTTAAAGATATTAGCTTTCTTAAAAATGTCAAACAATGACTGAAGATGTCACCGGAAGATTTAATTTCTCTTCTCTTCTTGGGGTACAAGCTCCAGGACGGCATGGTCACAGTGTACAGTGCATGGGCACATGGATAAAAGCAAGAGAGCACGCACAGGATGCAAAAGTTTCAACTTGCACAAACAAAATTGTCATTCCATGATTAAAATGGACCCCTACAATGCTCAAACTCAACTCACTTGAGCTTAATATTGTTGTGCAGGGTTCAGAAAGTCCTCTTCCATGGAAGTTGTTCCATTTTCCCTCCAAACCTGCAGCTTTCTATCACAGATAAACAAAACAAATACCTACGGAAATATTTCTATAGGATCCTTGAAAGACAAAAGTGCAATTGTTAAGATAGATAGATCTGCGGGAATCAAAAAAGTTAACTGCCTCTTCCAAGCAGAGAGCTTGATTTAGTAGATTATGAGAAAGGAAGGAGCAGGAAAAAGAGGATGTAGCATAAAACAAGGGTAGCAGTCATCCACACAGATTCCATCCCTGGGAGTTTCTGACCTCAGGTCAGTGATACAGAGCTGGTCTAGTCTTCAATACAGATGACATCACTGGATTTGCCCGACTTGAGGTCAGGCGTAGCCACATCTCTCAAGGAGTCCAGTGATTTCTTGTCCAGATGGCTTGTGGGAGGCGGGGGGCCGTTAGAGGAAACTAAAGGGGGGAGAGATTAGATTTGTATTTGTTTTAAACTGTGAAAATGTAAATGCTCCTATAGTTTCAGTGAGAAATACTTTGTTATACTGTGTGCTGTAACAAAACCAGCACAGCAGACTGCATCTTACACTAAAAATTTAAATATGACAATGAGAACAGTCAAAATGATTGCAGCTGTGGAAAGAAGGCTGGAAAACCCAGTTATATCTTAACGGAAGTTTGCAAACAGTGAGCATGTTTACAGCATTCATTAATACATGCGTATTAAGTTCATCGCTGACCTTTATTTTGTTGAAACAAATACTTTTAGCTGAAGTGATAAATTGTTTAAGATCTGTATAGCTGCTTAAATGGTGAAGTTGCCTTCAGAGGAATGAAGTGATTCCTCTTAGCTAGTTAAAGCAGCCAGCTTGAGCTCCTTTGGGGTTTCTCATGTGATCCACCTCACACTCAGTATGCCACATATCAAACATACCCACCCAATCTGAATGGCCTACTTAAGCAGCACACTTCCTGTCTTGTTCTCTGACTAATACTTCAAACACAATAAGGTGCTTGATTTTATGTCATTATTGCTGCTGCTGCTTTAACCGTATATGCTGTTCACTCTTCTCCCCCTGTATCTCCACCTGTATTCACCTGTAGGCTCAGAAGCAAGCAGGGGGGTAGTTCATCACAACTTTTAAATTGAAAAAATATGTTCATAATGATAGATCAGTGCCTGATTTAGTCTATATTTAGTCTTTTATAAACAGTCTTGTGATGTGTTGCTGCATTAAAACTAGACTCAGCAGTTAATTGGTATATGATGTGTGATTATTTCCAATTTATACAAAAAAATGTATGCAAAAATAAAGTGTTACTGATGTGACGTGTACTGACAGTAGTCTTGGTATTCATAGAATTTTCTAATTTTCATGAATAAATGTTGTCAACATTTGTTTATGTATACAAAAAGCCATTTTTCATGTAAATTTGTTTTCTCTATTGCAAACTTTCACTTAGTCTGAAGTCACCAGTGATCTAAAGCAAGTCTTAATTGTTACCGCTGACGTAAGGTCCAAGGGGCATGTGACTGTAGTTGACCATGGGCTGTGCTCCTGGTCCTCTGTATCCCCCTCCAAAACCACTGCTGTACATCTGGGTGCAGCTAAACCCACCCTGGCTAAAAGGCTGTAAAACAAGCAAGAGAGATGAATTATCTTTTGCATGTCACAAAGTTACATGATTTATTTGTTCTTTCACAACATAAAAGGAGAAAATTATTAACATAGGAAACAAGTTATTTATCAACAGGTTACAGCAAGAGTTTTAACTAATATTTGAAATGCTGCTATACTGGGTGACCTCTCTGCAATGTGTCCACTATTGTATTGTATTGTATTGTATTGTATTGTATTGTATTGTATTGTATTGTATTGTATTGTATTGTATTGTATTGTATTATTATAATCTGGATATTTTAAAATAAAACTACCATTGATAAAAAGAAAGCAGCATTGCCTTTGGAGGTACACTACCCCAACCCCTCTCTAAAATAAATCTTCTTTTTCAAAATGTGCCACAGGTTCTTAACAAGGTAGACTGGATGGCTGTGGCCACACCATCAGTTTCCTTGTTTTATTCTCATAACAGCATAGAATAGAGTGTTGTCATGCACACAAATGGTTTTACTGCTAAAGGCACAGTTCTTCTTTTCATACTATTACAGGAAATGGTTAGTTAGAGACTTCCAGTATTTTGCACAGGCCATTCTGCAGGCACCCTAAAGGCTACTATTATCTGAGTCCCCATTATTCAAGCCCAAAACATCACTCCAGCACCATGCTGATGTTATAGTCTTGTTGGGACATGGTGGCCACCAACAACCACCAGCAACACCATGGATCTGGGCCAAATAGTGTAGCACAGCATTCCTCAGTGAATAAAACTATTTTGAAAACTAGTCTTCATAATTCTGGGTCTTCATATGTAATTTCTGAGAGCACTGCTAATGTTTCTTTATGTGAGTATTGCTTAAAAGTGGTCTATATACAGCTTTGTACACCTGGATTGTCCTGCATGATGTGTCTTTGTAAGGTGTTGCTTATCCCAAACGTGCTCATGCACATATCAAATAAAGCTAGTACATCCGTCTTAAAGCTCAGAGGGTTCTCACTTCACATACTAAGTTGTTTGTCTACTAAGCCACACAATAGTAAAAATGGTGGGACAATTATGGCAGCTTCCATGTATGGGGACCCATGGCAAGTAGATATAAATGGTTCATTCTAACAAAATAAAAATATTATTTCTAATAAGTGATTAGATATCAATAGGAAGACACTTTATTATAAAAATATTAAATTTTTTTAATTGACCTTTTATTTTGTCACATGCTGCACCTTTAAGTTTTTGTGAAATGTCCAATTATCTTTATTTTTTCCTCAAGGCACTACACTATCTAATGCTATTCATGTTCAGAAAGACCCCCCCAAGACTACTACAAAAATATGTTTTTACTTAACTTACAGTTATGACTGTGGCCTGGAATGGTATACACCATTCAAGTCTCAATAATCTTAGCTTTCAAACAGTTTATAGTATGTGTTGATACTTAGAAGGAAGACTGAGTAAACTACATATTTATTTCTCATGCCCTGCCTACAAGGCCCGTGGGTCCAATAAGCCTAGCTGGGAAATTAATAATCAAACCTTTCTGAGACTGTTATCAGTGATCGAAACAGAAAGAAGAAACAAGTGTATATATTATAAAAGTTTGCAATGACTCAGGAACTAGAACAAAGTACTTCCAAAAGTCTGCCAAGAGTCCTAAAACTGCCTGCTTTGCAACACATGAGCTATTTGTCAAGAGATTTGTTTGAAGCCATCGACCTCCCTGATGCCACATCTAATTTCACCTGCTGTGGTGGAGGGTCGCTGCCTCGGCTGGTGAGGCGGCTCAGGATGCTCCTCTCAGACATCTGCAGGCGTGCTGACACTGGCGGGATCCTGGACAGCATGTTGGGTAGTCGTGTCACATCTGCTTTCATGTCACTCAGAAGCTCCTCCAGCTGGTTCAGCACTGTAGGAGCACAAGAACACACACCAAGTCAATCAGTGTCAACTGTGTATCACTTATGTTAACACATTTAGGTCCTTAGCACGTAGCACGGAGAAAAAAAAAGACTAGTGAAGTGAAGAGCAAGCAAAGTACATGAAAACTTTTGCAAAACTGAATTCAGAAATGCTTCAATCCCTAAACAATTCAATAAGCAAATTAACTGCATGAAGGAGGGTTTAAATTTACGAACTGGCAAGAACTAAATGTCATAACATTTTTCACTGGCAGATAGATCCAAGAGGGTCACAGACAGCATGGTTTTTAATACTGTAGTTTTATGAAGACTTCCTAATCTTTCATCCTACTAATTACTGTGAGCTAGTGATTCAAATTTACATAAAATGAAGCCACCATGTAAAACAGGATCTTTATTCAGTGCCTGTTGGAGGCTCTTCACAGAGCAGTGGTATGGAAACATCTGTGTGCACTTCCTCTCCACCCTGTGTCTCTGTCTGGGTGTATTTACTATATAAACAACATGTTATTAAAGAAAATGTTAGAATGTGATAAAAACATGTTTTCTAATCCCAGCCAGAGAAATATCCTTAAAATTGGGGTCATTTTGAAAAAAGATACAACACAGAACTTTCCCTTTATAATGCTTTCATGCAGCAAGCAAAAAAACATCAATTTATTTTCCTCATAAAAAGTCAATTTTGGGGGATTATTTTCACATTGTAACAGTTTTGGCTTTTGAGTTAGGAACATCTGAGTTGTTATTAGTTTTGGAGCTGCATCACAGACCTTTGTGCAGCACGGCATTGGCAGGCTTGTTCCCAGCCAGAGACTCTTTAGACAGGTGTTGATGAGACTCGGCCAAACATTCCACCTCAGCAAAGCGGGTGTTGAGAGCCATGGCCGGGTGACTGGGATCCTGGGTCATGTTGAGGTAAGCTGCCCGCCGAAGCTGCTCCTCAATCACCAGAGCCTGCTCTAGCAACTACAAAGGAAAAATAAAATGAATTAAACACAAGCGTCACAGTTTTTACAGGTTAGCTACATTTGGACTGAAGGCTTAAAAAGTCTCCTTTCAGTAGCTGTACTATTTAGAAACAAAGACTCCAAACTGCCTTAAAGCGACGAGCAAGAAACTTGTTCTTCATCTCTAGGTAGTTGCCCTTGTGCATCTCAGTTTTAAAGGGCTCGTTCAGAATCGCATAACGGGGATCATTCTGAATGTCTTGCCAGCGAGCATAGCCGTGTCTGAGAGGGTTTTCTGATCAAGGGAAAGAAACTGGAGGAGAGAAGCTCATAGAAATCCTAACAGAGGCCATAGGTTTGTGGAAAGCACAGTCGTAAATCACTCCTCATATTTTGCAAATATCAGCTATTCCTCTACAGCTCCTTCCTGTCATAAATAATTACATCACGCTGCGAAATGCTGAGCTTTTTGCTCTGACATGGGAAAGGATACGTTACGATGCCAGCCAGAAGCCAATAGTCATGGCGACGGTGCCAGATGTCGTGCATTTTCCCAGAAGACAGCGCCGCTCGCTCCTCGGTTTGCCAGAGGGTGTGCAGCTCTGACAGAGAAACGAGATATTTCTTTGTAAAAACACAAACAACTAGTCCACATGTTTACATATTCAGTTGTGTAGAAATGACAAACAACATCCAATATTAATACTGTCAATTTCCTTATTTCTTTTGTGAGTAATGATAAGTACACTCTACTGACAACCACATCAGGCTGCACTCTGCTTTACTTTGATACCCATAAAATTAGGATGATAAAAATAAACATGCAGTGTAATGGCTTTGAGTATTAAATGTGTCTTTATTATCAGTGACAGTCAGAGTTTAGATAAAGAAAAACTGTCAGTCTTTTCTGATTAACTTGAAATTCATGAATTTGCATTTTGAATATAGATTTTTACACTTCAATCAGTGGTCTGATCCACTACATCAGATTATATTCACTTGTACATTTATGTAAAGAAGGAATAAGAGGCTTCTTAGATCAGTGATTGGCTCATTAAGGTGCATTCTCACCTGTAAAACCTCCATCAGCAATATTAAACATGAACTTGACTTTGAATCCATTTTTGTCCTCCTTCCTGCTCTCATCCATCTCCTCCAAAGGGTCTTTGTCTCCATTTAATCGACTCTCTAACGCATCTTCACTCTTCACATCATCTGCGGTCGTTCCAGAAAGCAGGAACATTTCTCAAACAACCTTAAAGCAAGTTGCTTGCTAGAAATGCATTAATGTTTTGCCTTTTTCACTTATTCACATCGTGTACTGTGTACCTGACTTATTTTCTTTGTCTTCAGCTTTTTCTAGAAGACATCCAGCCTCTCCTTTTTCTGAGAACTTCTCTGTTTCTCTGCAAGCGCCCACTGAGGATAGCAGAAAAAAAACTATAAAACAAAGTGCAAAGCTTGCTGATCAATACTTTTGCAGCACATGAATCACGGACAACTCACTCTTAGGTGAAGTATGACTGGATGATATCTCTGTCTCTTTTGGGTTACCAGATAGCTCGGTTTTTATGGAGGGCAATTCATTTCTGCTCTGCTCATCTCCAGTTTTTTCCTCTAAGCTGGCCTTACTCTCTTCAGTGTCAGCTGCCTTCTCAGGTGCAGATGCTGGCTCTGCACTGGGAGCCTGCTGGGAAAATAGACAAGGCAACGGGAGGAGGAAGAGGAGTTTGCAGAAGCACAACTTAAAAGGTGACTGAGATTGGCAGCCCGAAGGCTCAAAAAGGAGTTGTGTTACAATGTGATGACTCATGAGAAGATGGACAAAAAAAGTTGAACAGAATCAAATTGATGACTTGCACAAGAAACACAGACTCACCTCCTGCTCTGATAGTTTCTTTCCATCTCGTTCTGTGGTCTCCTTGTCCTCAGCAGAACCCACCAAAGACTCTGTCTTCTCTACTGCCCAGAAATACAACAACTCAGCTCTCTTACTATACTATATTACTATACAGTCATTTGGCAGACTCTTTTATCTAAAGTGGCTTACATATGATAAGCATTTTAACCATAGCTATTAACCTAACATGCATGTCTTGTGGGTGGGAGGAAGCCGGAGTATCCGGAGAGAACCCACACATACATGGGACAACACTGGACAACACTCCCAGCTTGGGCTCGAACCAGCGACCTTCTTGCTGTGAGGCCACAGCGCTAAGCATGAGCATTACTTTTACATTCAGAGGAAAATCAAATATGATGAGTGCAGACATTATTCTGACCTGGTGGGATGGGGGTACCGGGCTGGGTGGCAACAGGGCTGGCGGGCACAGGGGTGTTGGGATCAGAGGATACACTCTCAGTGAGTTTCTTCAGCTCCATGCCAATGGGAATAAGATCTGGAGAGCTCAGCTTCCCATTTACATGCTCAAACTCTTGTACCTGCAGAAAAGAGATTGTTTTAACAGTCAGAATGAAAAGCTTATAACTCAAAGGGATGGTCTACTTTCTTTAATTAAGAGATTCAAATGGATTTCACTGTTACAATATCTGAGATTTACTGAATCAATAGCTACTACTACAATACAAACTACTGAACCACAGTGTGTCCATCAGATCAAGGGACACCTAAGCTGTGGGCAGACATCCTGATTTAGAAGGTGAAAATGCCAAGTTAAATTTTTCACACAGATCAGTGTTGGATAAGTGACCATAAAGACCGGAAGAGGAAACGTTAGGGAGAAATGGCAATACCATGAGGAGACGGCTAAGGAAGTTCTGAAGCCGTACCTCTAATAATCTTGGCCAACCTACGCTCCATTAAAAATAAAATCTGGATAATAAAGACACTCTAGCAGCCTGTTTTGGCTGCTGGGGGAGGGCACTTTGGACTCAGCGTGTTCTGTTACTATAGACTGTATTAACTTCTGTGTAGATTCTGTTCTATTCTACCAACAAAAAATGTAAAAGTTCATCCAAATAAAACTCAAATAACAGACACATTAAACACAAAGAACAGGGCTTTAAAAAAACAAGGACATGTTGGAGTGAAAAAAAAGGGACACAGCATCCAAGCATAAGATTAAGAAGAGGAAGGATGCACACAGGAGATGCCTGGAGGAATTGTTTAAAATGAGCAACCACAGGAAAATGTGGGACACCAAGAAAAATCTGGCAGGAATGCTAAGCAAACAGCACAGCTTGATTGTAACTTAAGAGGAGCTGGCCTCTACTGTGGAGCTGAACACCTTCTTCAGTAGGTTTGTGACGGGCGGAGTCAAATGGGGCTGAACAGATGTTCTGGGATAAGTGACTGTACGACCCGGGGATATAATAGAGATTACGGTGAGCCAGGGGGCCGAGAACCTTTGACATCTTAACTGATGCAATTCTCCTGGCCCTGATAACATCCCTGCCTGTTTTGAAGCCATACTGTGAGGAACGTACCCCGGCATGGCACCCATTCCAGGGCAACCCATTCTCCAGCAGTCACATATTTTCCCATCAAACTGGAAAATATCTGGACTGGATGCAATATTAAAGATGCAGTTGCCACACTCATCTATCTTGTCTCTAAAATCATACGCCAGAGTGTTATTTATTCTTCTGCCTCACATTCAAAACAGATTTATTTATCTCTAAAATGCTTCAATTGGACATTAAACCCCATCTCATTCACTAGTATCACTTCTTCCTCACCAACAGACAGCAGCTGGTAGGGGTCCCCTCTGGTTGTAACCAGTACTGGGGTCCCACAAGAATGTGTTAGCTCACCTTTGCTGTTTATAATCTACACCAGCATCAGTGCACCTGACTACCATCTCATCAAATTCTCTGATAACACAGCTCTGACACAGATCAAACTCTTTCTTTGACAGTGTGAGCAGCATACTACAGTGTGTGACCAAAATGCCCTCATACTGAATCCGACCAAGACAGTGTAGGTCATTTTTGGACCATGCAACACACTAGCTCCTATAATGGTATATAATAAACCCACTAAACAATCTGCATCCATCAAATATTTGAAAGTGCAAGTTAACAGAGAGTTTTCATGGTCCAAGTGTCATGTGACATGCAAGTCAAGTGTTGCTCTTTGGCACCTCTGTCCAGGTTCTCCAAGGTAGAAGGTCAACCTATGGAGAGCTGTTTCTTCAATGGCTGGTCTGCACACACTGTTAGACTGATAAATAAGATATTTGCAGTTCCACTTATATCCTATATGATGAGGATCAACGCTTCCCATCAGGAAGACGCTTTCGGGTGCTTTTCTGCAGAAGGACTATAATAAACATCAACATTCATTTATCCCACACTCCACCACACTGCTCAATCAGTAGCATTGTGACGTCTTCTCTACTTGGCTAGAAGTTTCAATGGTTTTTGATGGGTATGCTATGGATTTTATGTCTTGTTTTTAATGGGCATTTTTGCTTTGTCTTTGTCAGGGATGATCTGTTGTCTGTAATTATTGTTGATTCAGTACTGCAGAACAATTTTCCGTGCAAGTGGACAATAGAGTATCATCTTATCTTAATAGTTTTAATTTTAGCTGTATCCAGACAGGGTCTATAAGAATAAACTCAAAGGTATTGAAGAAAAAACTTGATTATTGGTGAAAAGATGGCCAAATCCATGTCCCTATCTGATGACCTAAGCAGTAAATGCACATATTCACCCACATAACTTATCTACTAAGCTTGTTTTGCTGATATTAGGAAAGCAAATGGCACATTATGCTTTCAGAACCATCAGAATGGTAACATTTTATTTACTGTACATGTGTTTAAATCAATATCTACAATTTAATTCATTAACATACAACATGTAACAACAGATTACAAAATCTATGCAGCTTCTTGTAGAACTGGAATACACTATACCACACTGTAATTGTTTCATATTTATGTGATATTGCACATATTACATAAAATTCATCCAATATATACCCATTTAAGAATGAAGAAATACTCCTACACTAAGAAGGCTATGAAATTACAGCTAAACTAATTTTATTTACCTGACAGTGTAAATGCATCTTAGGTGGTTGAAAAGAGAATAAAAAATATGTCTTAGACATCCTGATTGAAGACCAGCCAGATTTGAACTAGACAACCGATATTAATACTTACTGGGCAGTTTAAATGCTAATGAAGTAGGTATTGAAATTACATATCACACATCTTGTATTGAAAACATAAAATGTGATTGGGAAACTTAATCTTGCGGCAGAACATAAATCTCAAAGCATGGCAGTCTCTGCAGCTTCATGCAAGGTAGAGACATGATGTAGTGATTTGCTATGTATATAATTAATTCATGATGGCTGGGTGGTGCGACAGATGTTTGTGGAGTATAACAGTGCGACCTGATTGAAAAATGCCTGACTTTTCACATGCATCCCTCTTACCTTTCAGGTTAATGCATGCAGATCTCACAAATCCTTCATAGCATATATGAAGCTTTAAGCAGGAAGAGTTTAGATCCCAGTGAACATTTTTTCCTCTCTTTCTCTTCTTTTTTTTCTGCCCAGACATGCTGACCTACTTTTCTAATCTGTTAGTGTTCCAGCTCCAGAGTTAGTGTTGTGTGTAAAAGATGTCTCTGGTTGAATAAGCACTACCTTTTTCCTGACAAGCGACATGACTCCGATCCTGGTGAGAACATGCTGACGAGACAAGCCCTCACGTGGGACTCCATCAGCAAAGGTCTCTGCTCCATCGGCCCCTGGCTCACATAAATGTCTCATGAACAGAGACACATAGGCCCTGGAAAAAAACATAGTTAAAGCACATTGTGGCAAAATCCTTCTTTGTGAGATGACCTGTGCTGATGTCACATGTTCAAACTGTTAGCAGTTACACGGCAATAACACTGATAAATATAGATTCAGAGGCAGCAGTGGGTAGGTCTGTATAATTCTATCACTTATATTAAAATATTACTGCAACCCTATAAATTGTACAGTCATCTTCCAAGTGACAATGTTGCTGATGCTGCCAAATTAACGGGTTCAGGTTAGATATTTTTCACCTGTAAATCTGTGCTCTACTGCATTTTCCTCTTTCTTAAAATATATAAAAGTCATTAAATGTGATAAGCTATAATCCTTGAATTCAAATGTAAAATAATACATGTCGTAATAGTTCAAATATGATCTTTATTGTGCATTTTCCACTATAGCTAAGACGAGTGATAGATTTGATACCATCAGCCGACACATTAGTAAAAGCAGCAGCTCAGGTAACATGATGTTATACCGGTACATGTGGGAGATTTTATATTGTAGCTTTTAATCTACTGACACATTATGAGTTACACAAATGCTCCTATATTCTAACTTTACTCTTTTGATACAAGAAAGTATAGGATTTATGGTGGATTCGGTAAAGTTTAAGGATTCTTTGTCTGTTTCTAATGTTTTGGCTGAAAAATAACATCTAACTGCAGATTGTTGAAATAACATATTCTTGACATTACTAATGAAAATAACAACAGCAGTATCAGTTGTGGCAGCAGCAACACCTCAACTACAGAATTAAAACAAGCACAGGTTTGCACAGAACTAACTCAATCAATGTTGAGAAAAAATGCCAAGGCTTTCCCCTTATTATTGTCATTTAGAACCCCCTGTTGCATGAAAAAGCCTGGGTTTAAGTTGCTGCATTACAGTAAAATCTAAAATTATTGTAGGGCATCACCTGAACTCTCGCTCACTCTTCCCTCGCAGGTCCCTAACCAGCCAATGTGAGTTGAATGCATCCTGAGGAGGCATGCCCCAGCGCATGATGGCATTAAGGAAGGCTTTCCTCTGGCGAGCATTGAACCCCAGCACCTTGTAATGAAGACGTGAATGAAGTGTAAACATATTTGAAAGAGCGAGTAAACAAAGCATCCTCAGAAACAATTACAGCTTATTCTCATACGTATGACAAAATGCTGCATATCAGACAGTAAACAGCATTATCCTCATTGTGTCATTGTTTGCTTGATACACAAGGAAGTGAATCACAAAAGAGCACTGATGTTTCCTGGCATGACTCCCAGTTGTAGTTCTCCATCCAAACACTATATTTCTAAGCAATGTTTACAGATTTATCAGGACTACATAAATAGTCAGTATGCTAATTGGTATTACAATTTCTTAAAACCTTTTCAGTAATATCTTGCAAAAAGACATTTAAATTTCTTTGAATTCGTACCTCAATACTGCCCCCAACACGTGCTAGTAAGGGTGGCAGAGGTTTGTCCTTCTCACTCTTGAGCTGCCGGCGCGACTGTCTGCGTCCACCTGCCAAAGACCAGAGCAAAACTTTATTAGAAACATGTCAAATACAACAATTACATTTAACCCTTACTGACACTCATCTGTGTCATTCAGTACTATTGGAGACCATAAATGCAATAAGTAAAATATAATAATAGCAATCAAACGAAGATACCTTCAGGCCTCTCCTCAAAATCTTCGTCCTCATCCTCGGACCCCACGGAGTACTCCGACTGATTGTCTGAAAGATCATCCTGCCATTCTGAGCCACACATCAAAGAGAAACAGTACATTGCATTCGCTTCTGCTGGTGGCCACCTGAGGGCGCCATGGCACTGCAGATTACTACAGACCACTACAGAACTGCTGGGCATGCACACTATGCACCACTGTGCACCACTCAAATCAGATGAGAGTAGACTACTACAACAGACACTTTAACTTGGAGCGTACTCCAAGAACTGGGAGTGTACTTAGAGTGTACTCCAAGTTAAAGTGTGCTTTGAAAACTTTTATCTCTTAAAAGATCAACTACAGGACAAATGCAATAGAAAGAGAAGTTGACTATTAAAAATGAGTATTGAATGCTATTGAGAAGACATTAGGACTTTATACTGTCTCATTGGGTAAAAATTACAATACAAGAGTGTACACATCCTAATCTTTAAGATGATGTTTGGCAGATAATTAGACTGTATAAAATGGATGAATGCAGTCAGCAACATAAAACAAATAAAGACAATGCAGATGTACTCTGCACTGCGTTTAATGTAATGGCCAGCAGGTTGCAAATGAATGAAAATAGTCCAAATAATAAAGATTAAATTACACTACAGTATGGTTTAGATCAACATGACTGAAGATGATGTTGCTTCACAAACACAATGTCCTTGAGTATGTGTTTATAACATTGCATCAATCTAATAAATGTTTTTCTCCAAAGCAGCTTGCAAGACATGACTACAGCAGTATAGAGTGGTTACTGAACTGAAGGCGCTTGCGACGGTTTTTAGAAGAGACGACTGAAAATATCAACGAGTCATCATAAAAAATGAGACTGCATTAAAGTGTCTTTTTTAGAACTGTCTCCACACAGCCGGAAACTTCCTGGTGTGAATCCCGGATGGGTTTCTCATATTCTCCGCATTCATGTACGGGTTCTGTTCGGGAACTCGTACTTTATCCCACAGTGCAAAAACATGAATGATTTGGGATATTCTGAGCAACGTGTCCAGGCCGCACCTGCCTCTAAGTTCTAGTGGCCATTGAATTGGATTAAATTAATATACAAAATGAGCGTATTAAACCATAATGCTACAAAGCTCAACTCTGGCAATAAGAAACAAGTAAATAACTAAATTTAATAATTTATTAGTTATGCACACCAGATGTATTCTGTGAAAAAAAACAAACAAATGTAAAACATGTGGCATATAGGATTTATATTATGACTTGTGTGGACTTTAAATAACTTTATCCAACAGGAAAGTGTGCTGGTGTGTGCTGTTGTTGTTTATACCCAATGGGCCAAATCTACTAAAGGTTTGCGTGTACTAAAACGCGTGCAAACTCATTGCTCACGCTAAAAAGTACAAACTGATCTACTAACAGTGAGCAAAAGGGTTTGCGTCTTTCAAAGGCGCGTCCATCTCAAATAGTACCTTTGCCTCAATGAATATGTAAATTGGGACGTTCACACGCAATTTTGCGTGTGGTGGGAGGAGAACATGTAAATATATGATTTTAGCACACGCAAAGCGATTTATC
>JBAMHV010000003.1:9936934-9989429 GCA_037177535.1 Pseudomugil gertrudae | reverse complement strand
ATAGATAGATAGATAGATAGATAGATAGATAGATAGATAGATAGATAGATAGATAGATAGATAGATAGATAGATATTGTTTCTACCAATTGGTTAATAAAGTTGTGGATGTATTCTTTGTCTGATCCTGCTTGTGAGCTGTTGGATTGTTTCAGGGGTTTCTTTGCACAGTTGCACCTGGTGTCCAGATCTGAGCCTCGACAGTCCTGGCACTCACAGCTTGCTCCTGTGCTGCCATGATTAGCGCCTCTGTGCTGGTTGGACTTGTTCATTGTCCACTTTAGTGATCTTTTGGTGGTACTTTCCATGCAGGGGACTTTTCTCCCATGAAGGTTCTTCCTTTTTGCTCTCCAGGTGCATGAGACATTAGTGCTTTGTCCCTTGGGGCCATCTTCCCGATGTATCCAAGGAGCTTGGATGTTTAATCTTGGATAGTGGCCTTGATTCTCGCTAGTCCTTGGCCTCCCTCCTAGCACTTAGCGTACAGCCTCTGGACAGTGGATTTGAGGTGGAATCCTCCATGCATGGTGATCAGCTTCTGAGTTTTAATATGAACTTACTAGTATAAACTTCCTCCTTTAGGCAGCATATCATCCTGGCAAGGTATCTGACTACTTGCAGGTATAGCTGTTAATAGCACAGATCTTTTTCTTGCCATTGAGCTGACTTCTCAGTATTTGTCTTACTCGTTGGAAGTATGGGACTGTGGCAACATGCTTCGTGGTCTCTTCGTAGTTGCCATTTACTTGTGGTTTCACAGAAGTGGTATTCGCCCAGATTCAACTTTGAAAGGGGGCAAGAGTGTTATCTTTGAGAACAAGTAAATATGGTGAATTATTTAAATAACCACCGTTTTAGTTGATATCACAAAATCAGCATTCTTTATATCGCACAGCCACACTCTGTTTTGCACTGTCATGTTCCCATGTCCATCTGTTTAGCTAAGTTCTATTGTGTTGGAAGCATATGGCTTCACGGGTTCAGGTGCAGTTAGATAATGTCATCACAGTGAAAATGTGTGATAATGTGACATCACAATATTACATTTTCTACCGGGATCAAAAATCTACTGGTATTATTGCAAGTAAAATGATATTGCCTGCTGGGATAGACACCCCCCTCCTCCTTTCCTACAATTTAAGCAGCTAAAGAAAAGGTGTTGCTCAAATGACTTTTAAACAGTTAGTTGGATACTTAACATTACTGACTGACATATGAACAAACTAAAAACTCTAGTAAGTTACAATAGAGCTTGAGAATAGTCAAACTAAACATAAAAAATGTATGAACAACCTGACTGATGAGTTTAAACTTCAGCTATTGAAGTCAAAAGTGATTGTAAAAGTCTGCTTACACAGTGTGGACAGCTCCATTTTCCCTCTGGTGCCTTCTCCAGCTCAGGGTCAAGACAAACAAGGTGGTAAGCTCTGGGACAGGTGTCACACAGGATAATTTCTCCACCCTGCTGGCAAACCTCACAATAGTCCTGGTGGTCTGTCTCATAACCATCACCGTCCTCTTCTGAGGGGGATTAACAGTATAGTGTCAGCAAACAGAATCATGCCATTGGTTTAGTAAATAATACCACAATATACTCTTGGCATGAGCAGTTTCTAAAACTGAATGAGACCCCACACACAAAAAAAGAGAGCTTGTCATTACTTATAGTCAAACATTCTGGTTGTGAAGGATTTCTGTGGGATTTGGAGGGAAAAACAAACAAACCACAGAGCGTAGATATATTAGACTATAAACACACTTTTCCTTTTTTTCCGCCCACGTCTGGACTTTTTCTTGGTGGCAGCCCCCAAAGTATCAGAAAGCACAGAGGCACTGTGGATACTGATGTCATCAAAGTCTGAGTCCTCCAGGAAGTCCTCCTCACTCTGGAAAAGCAAACACACAAGCTGAAAAGCTCCGAGCTACACAAAGAAACTGAATGAACTCAGTCTCACAATCAGCCCAGCCAACAGTTTGGTCAATTTCATTGAACTAAATTTAAGGGTCTTAGAAGCTGTGAGAATAAATAACCTGAAGGCAAAGACTTGTGCAAAATAACAACACATACCGAGGACGCTTTCTTTTTCTTTCCACTTTGGCCAGACTTTGATTTGGTCTTCTTCGGCTTGGGTTTTTTCTTCACTTCTTTCACAGTCTTGCTTTTCTTTCTTACTCCTGGTCCTGAGAGAGGGTCAGATGTGTTAACCATGTGCTATTTCTAGCTAATATTACCTATAAAAAACACCCGTTCTGTCACATTTCAGCAGGCCTTACCCTTTCCTTCTTTGGTTTTGGCTTTTTTGATTGGCCCTAGCTGAGAACTCAGTTGGCTGCTGCTGATAGACGTTGGCTGAGCCACGGTAACCGTTTCCACGGCGGCAGCCACAGCAGCAGCCACAGCGGTGGCAGATGCGCCTTTGAACGGGTTATTGGCGCTGAACTCTCGCCACTTGGCCCCCAACACTGTCATCATCTTTGACATGGGAATCTTCGGGTTCTTCTTGGCAATGAGAGGCCTGAGTTAAACCAGTGGGACAGGAGACAACAGCAGTTTTATTATGTCATTCCTGTTTGTGTAATTCATACTTTCCTCGACACTGGAGGGAACTGGGTCCTGATTTGCTGACACTCCACTGCCCCTTAAGTTTTGTTTTCCCTGCTTTGCTCTGTGTGTGTCATGTTTGTGATTTGAAAGGGCGGCAGCTCGAGGTTTGGCACACTGGCCTGTGAAAGATAGTGGGTCAGAGCACTGAGTCCCAGAGCCTCCCGGCTGTCACAGGCATCCGGCAAGCAGCTGACTACACACAGGGGGCACTGCAGGAGCTCATGCTCCACTTTGTCAGAGCAGAGGCTTAGCCGATCCAGACAGCCCCAGGTGAGACAGACTCTTTATACCAACAGCCGAGCTTTCTCGCTCAAACAAAAAAAGCAGTGTTTGCTTGTCACACTACACTCTAGTTTCACTATGAAGTCTTTCAGGAAGACTCTCAGCCGGGAACTCCCGACAGTCCACAGAAATTGAAACAAAACAAAGCTGTTTTACACAGAAAGATTATGCCAACAAATTAAATTTCTTGCCTGAGGAACTGGCTGAAAGCCTTGTAGTTAGTGATGGTTTTATAGTCATCCTCTGTGAAGCCATACTGAACATCCTCAAGACCCCATTCATGCATCAGTTGACTGGATGATTTGGGTTCCTATGGATGTACAGACATAAGAGATCAACACATAGTGTATATTGGGTGCTGATTATGAATAAATATCAGCTTAATTCTGCATGACATCAAAGTATTCAATTCAATGCTACTGTTGAATATTGTGATGATAAAACAACTGACAGTACATGGGAAGTAATATTTAAGTGTCCAGTGTTTTCTCAGGTGTACCTAAGAGAACTGTTACCATTCTGCACCAGTTTTACATGTTTACATTGTTATGCCAATAATATTTGACTATTTTGCAGCATTATTGTAAGCACACACTCATTTTAAGCATTTATTACTGATATTCAAAGGTATGCTTTACCAGAATATGTTGCACTACTGTGCTGTATAGATGCTGTAGAGATGCTGAATTGGTGGTAAAGTTGTAGCTCTGAATCAGCAACAAAAGCATTTTGCAAAGCTAAATCAATGCTTTGTGTTAAACAGAGCGTTGGCACGGCAGAATGCCAATGCTGCTATAACGTCCCTGATTATGCTACATCTTACTGTATGTTAGTTACAAAAAAGTGGAATGCTTTTAGGTTACTTCGGTACTACATTAATGTCTGAGTAAGAAATAATCAAGTAAAGAAGATACATTTTTATGTGAAATCACAGATTTTTTGTAGTGCTGACAGCTTGAATAAGTTCGAGTCAGCATCTATTGGAAAAGAGAGAATGAGGATGCAATTACAAAATCTATTTAAAAAAGATTAGAAACATTTGATTGGGAAAATTTGATCTGCCTTGCAGTCAAGGAAGTGTTAAGAGGCTCAGTTTTATTCATTATTACAGAATATGCAAACTGCTATAATGCCATAGAGCTAACTTCAACTTCTTCTATCAGGTCTATCACATCCTGTTTTAAGTTTTTTTCTACTTTCATCTTTTTTTATGTCTTCAAGCCTGTAAAAAGTATTAAAAAAAACTTCAAAATTATCTTTATCCACTTAGCATATAAATGAGGGATAATTATCCCAAAGAAAAATGATACTGAAAAAGTATTATCTAATCTGTACTTTTATACACACCTCCAATTTAAAAGAAAGCCTTAATCTGAATTTAAAATCCACGAAGACAACAGAACATAACCAGTGTTTCCATCATAACCACAGACTTACTTTCATGCTGCCATCATCATCGTCATCATCCTCCTCCTCCTCATCTCTTTTCTTTTTCCTGGGCTTTTTTTCTTTCTTTTCCCTGGGTTTCTTTTTCTTCTTTTTGGAGGGGCCATATGCACTGCTCTCACTCTCAGAACCTATTTCTGGACATTCGTGCTCCTCCTCCACCTCTGAAGTCTCCTCCAGGTCGCTGTCCACTCTTGTCTGGAGTCCTCCCTTTGGTATTTGACAGGGACACACACATACAAAGCAGGAACATTTAAAAAGAAAACAAGGTTTAAACATGTAGAGATAAACAGCAGCCATTTTTTTTATTATACTTAATAGTTAATACTGCATTCTCTCATCTCTGATGCTGCAGCAGATAAAAAACAAGTATTTTCTTTCATTCTATTTGTCAAACAGGTACTTTTAAAATAAAAAAAGCACTGTGTGAATACAATTAGAAGTAAATAAAGCAAATAATAAGTAATTTTAGTAAATGGGAATTAGATCGGTTACAGAAGACACCCACACAAAAGCAAGGTGTTGCCAATGGAAAGCACTTCACTTGATGGAATTCATATAAATAAATAACATCATCTTAAAGTGTCAAAGCTTTACCGATATCATTTTACTGCATGTGCTAAATGAATCCAATCCAGTTGACTATCAGCAGTGAGCTGATATGGAGTCAAGTCGCATGAATTATGAACCTGTTAATGTGCTGATAGACAAAAACCAGGAAACAAGCTACCTCAGTCAGAGCAGCCAATCACAGGCTGGGTTGCATTCTGCCTGTTTAATATGGGACATCTGGACGGCTGTATGGATTTAACAGCTAACAGGTGTTGTTTGTGTGATCAGGGGTGCTGCACATGAACAAATCCACTGGAGATTGCTTATATTGTGCATGTGAGATAACATAAGTAAAATGTAAAACACTGTTTATCCTCCTCATCCACCTCACAGCTAATCACCTGTGCTTTTGTTCTAGCTGGTGTATGCGCGTGTGCATGACAATTTTCATTTGTAAATACATATTTTGTTTATGATGCTTTTTTTTGTGTATTTTCTTGCACGTTTTAAAGTGTATGTGCAGAATAATCAATGAATCCCCCCCACATGTGTGTACACATGCAGTAAAGTAAACAGGGGCTTTGTGCTCAGCTCGCTGCCTGTTGCTCAGAAGGCCTGTGTGGCTGCATGGAGAGACTTGCAGGCGTTTTGCTCTGTAGCGCAGAGGAAAGGCTCACGTTGCCGCAGCGCCCGCCAACCCTACCAGCAGCCTGGCTGTGTTGCCATGGTGACCAAATCTGAGCAGTGTCTGGCTCTCTCTCTGTCTCTCTCTCTTTATAGTTTTCATCTCCCCCATCCTCCTCTCACTTTCTCTCCTTCATATCTCATAGCTCCCCTCCCTCCCCTCCCTCACCCTTTTAACACATTATTTTTTTTCTCTCAGTCTATCTCTCAACTTCTCTTACTTTCTTTTTCCTCTCTCACTCTTTCTTTCTATCATGCCACACATATACAAGCACACACACATTATCACAGTGGCAACCAATGGAACGGCGCCATCCAATCAGACACGTTTGCATAACGAGCTTGTTATGCAGAGGCCTGTGGTTGCAGAGTCTGTGCTCCAGCGCACGTCTAGACAAATCTCATTTATGCATAAGAAGAAGGAGAGAGAGACAGAGTAAATTGAAGATTGGGGACTAGGGATGGGGGTGGAGATGGAGGAGGGAAAAGCAAAGAAGCAGAACCGCCACAAGGAAAAGGTAGAACTGTGCAACAACCTCACGGTGGCACAGAGTTCAATGTTAAACACATATCACTGAAGAAAAGAGGATACAGCAGCACAGAAGCTGAGACGATGCTTGTACTTTCCAGAGGGAAGAAAATCAGATAAGCGCTGATCATGTAATCAAATTAGCGGCTTCCCTATAATGTCTCTGCCTTGGGGAGATTGCGGTGGATGCCACAGAAACTATCAAATGAATGAAGAAGAGGATATTCAATAAAATGTAGCTCAGCGGAATTAAAAAAAAATGCTGCTGTAAAACAACGGCTCTTTCTTTTTCTCTGAATCAGAAACAGCTCTTTGTTGACTCACAATTCCAAGGAGAATAGTGAAGTTATAAAAACAAGGCGGCTCATCTCCACCCGACTGTATCTCAGTGAAATTTCAGCACAGTACAAGCAGCTTTCTCTCAAATTCATGAAGGTTTTACAGCAGAATCATCCTTTTCACCAGTAAAATCGACGGTTTTCTAATAAACGTCTATTCTTTATTAGTAGAAGATATAATTAAATCTTCCTTGGCTACCATTTTTCCTGCCAGCAGCTTTGACCTCAGACTGGGATGTGCCACTGACAGTTTCTGACCCCAATTGACTTGTGGACCCTGTCTGGCAGCAACCTTTAGGGAGCGATTGGAAGTGAATAACAGCAGCTGTAAGCTAAGAAAAAAAGAAGGAATAGTAGTATCACATAAAGTGATGCGAGATTAAGCTTGTGAGAGACAAGACAGGAGGAAACAAAAAGGAAAAAACAGAGACTTTATGACACAAAGGAGCAAGAAGCATTAGAGGGAGTCCCCCCCACCTCATTAGCTCAGAGAGACCCAACAGAGCTCAGTGTTTACCACATGCAGCTGAAGGGCCGGGTGGCAGCCTGACCAGTCAAGCTCCTCGCGGCACTGCTGGCAGCTCTAACCAGCAGTGGGAAACATTCTGGCCATTTCACTGACACAGTCAAATCCACTGCCAACACAAAGCGAGAAATTGCTGGCAATACACAAAATTCCTGTAATTACCAAGCTAGGGTGATTGGAAAATTGAGTTAGATAAAATGCTCTAATGAAACACTGACTTTTTGTATAATTCAGATCACTTCCAGCAGGTACTCTGAAGGAGATCATTTGCAACCTGAAATTGATTTGGGCAGCTCAGACACATGGTAGAAGTAGACTGGAGTGATCATGGTAAAAGAGATCATCGTGGCTTATACCAGTAATTGGGTATTAAGACAGATACATAGTTGGGGTGTTTAAAATGATAAAGTGTGGAAGCAGCAAGACTGAAAATCACATATAACACCACCAGAGATAGACTCTTTTTCACCTGTGTGCCAAAAGCTGCAACAAATCTAACACAATAAACCTGAACTGTAAACTGCAGCTCTAGCTGCCTTTAGCACCTAAGTGGAGTGTCCACTCTTCAAGCCAGACCGAATTAGATCAAGAGCCCTGTTCTGTGACAGTTATCCAGGTCAGTGTTCATAACTTGGCTTTCTTCAGCAAAGGATTTACCTAAATGTCTATGAATGCTGTGCCCAAGGCCAATGGAGCGATTATTACCTCCTTCAAAGTAAAGGTTATGTATCTGGCAGCGTTGGTTTGTCTCTCTGTCAGTTGGTAACACAAGTCTAAGAGTTCTGGATGAATTGATCATATTTTAAGGAAATCTCAGGATTGGAATAAGGAACAAATGATTAGATTTAGGGTGTGATCCGAATGTGATAATAGAACATAAAAATAAGGGCTGCACGGTGGTGCAGTTGGTTAGCACTGTGGCCTCACAGCAAGAAGGTTGCTGGTTCAAGCCTCGACTGGGGTGGGGGTCCAACCAGTAATCTTTCTGTGTGGAGTTTGCATGTTCTCCCTGTGTTAGTGTGGGTTCTCTCCGGTTACTCCGGCTTCCTCCCACAGTCCAAAGACATGCACCTTGGGGATAGACTGATTGGAAATTCTAAATTGCCCATAGGAGTGAGTGTGTGTGTGTGCATGGTTGTTTGTCTATGTGTGTTGGCCCTGGATGGACTGGCGACCTGTCCAGGGTGTAGCCCTGCCTCTTGTCCAATGTCAGCTGGGATTGGCTCCAGCCCCCCCGTGACCCCGTTCATGGGCAAGCGATAGAAAAGAGATGGATGATCATTGGATTCTAGAGCCATAAATGTGTAGAGCTGTTGTGGATCACAGGCTGATGCATCAGGAGAAATGTATCTTAGACTGGGGAAGACGGAGACTAGTAGGGCTGCAACCATGGTGACATGTAGATCTCTTGTGTGTAGAAAGAGAAAATGATGAAGCACTGGCCCAGCAATCAGGGAAGGTGATTCAAAAAATGGACACAAATGTATGGAATTTACATTTTCATTGTCACATTGGTATCAATTTGTTTTGTTTTGTTTGTGAGGCCTCATTTTCTGAACTAATCATAAAGCACATTATCTATGCATATAGATTGTAACCTGCCTTAAATCAAACCCAAACAAAAGAATACAAGTGTTGAATCTGTTTGCTGAACCCAGCTTCACTTTTAAACTTGTACAAACATCAACATAAGAATGAATTTACAATCCAGAGCAAATTTACCTAAAACCAGTTTTGAAGACTACAAGGCAGAGATGCTCTGCTATCGAAGCTGCTCTGTTCAAGCTTCCCGCTGTTTGCTTGGCTGAAAGTCTGTGCCTGTGACCCACAGTCCCTGCCATCAGCACCAGCACCACAGGCACAAATCCACACTTTAAACTGGCATTTGGTGCCCACTGCTTACACTGGCAGTAACAGTCACACCGCTGCCAGCCTCCCTTAGGCCTGAGACAGTCTACTGCTTCTCATTTAGATTACAGAGGCAGACCAGCAGCCAAAGCACACCTTTGATCCAACTGCAAAGACATCAAAAGAGCAACGGTGTACGAAAGAGAGCATTCGGGGTACAGCTTGAGCCAGAATTCCTGCCAGGCTGTTGAATCCGAGGTCATGACAGATGGGTCTGTGTGTGAATTACAGCTTACCTCTTTTTTCCTCCTCTTAACTTTGGGTAATTTCCCTTCTTTTATCTTTTTGGGCTTCTTTTTCTTTTGCTGTTTGAGGGAATCATCATCAGAGAAGAAGCTGGCGAGTGAAGAGAGGGGAACAGTGTTGTGCTCACCTTCGTCATCCTCATCTATAGACACAAAAAAGGCCCTTTATTGGCTTAGAAACAGAATATACATAATTTGCATCAAACTGTATACATCAATAACCAAATTATTACTTGATAACTAGCTTATATATTTTGAAAAAAATACACATATTCACTATACATTTAACAGCATGTAAAATGTGTTTTCCTGGCCTTTGTAGAATTTTTAATCAGCCAGGTATCCAACATGCACCCAACACTCAACATTGCATCTGTCTTATTTCACTAGTTTAGGCTGGAGATGCAGTGGTTCTGGGATTTTCTTGCCTTACTTTGTGCCCCTTAGTACAAACTGAGCATCAGTATCTGAATAGTATTGCTGACTATGTCTGTATGACCAAAGTACCATCTTCACCATGTGTTAAAGCTCAAACTGGTTTCTTGTACATGGCAGTGCATTAGTTTAGCTCTATAGCTCTTAAGCCAACAGAAAATCTTTGAGATTGTGATGAAACAATAGATTCTCATCATGGATATGCAGCTGACTAATCTGCAGCAACTGTGTGATGCCATCATGTCAATATGGACCAAAATCTGTTGAAGTTATCCCACCAAGGATTAAGATCTGAAGAAAACAGGGGGTCCAAGCTGGTATTAGCAAGGTACCCAACAAAGTTTTTTTTACCTCTACATATTTATAATCGATTCCTAATTGGACAGGGTTTCCTGGATGGACTGGCGACCTGTCCAGGGTGTACCTCGCCTCTTGCCCGTTGACACCTGGGATTGGCTCCAGCCCTCCCCGCGACCCCGCTATGGGACCAAGCGGTAGAAAATAGATGGATGGATGGACAGGGTTTGCTAAATGAGGAAATGTGAGTGAAACTGTAATAGAAAAGTGTAAGGCCCAAGGGCAGCACGGTGCTTTATGGTTTAGAGAACTTTTTTGTGATAGTATGGTTTGGAAATGTATTTCTAAATTAGGCAAAACCAGTAAAGAAACTTTACTGGCATGCTGCTCCAAAACCTGTTTGGTTCAGCATTAACAATGTACACTTACAGACGCGTGAGTAGCATTACGCATGTGTTGAAACGTGCATCAATAGATATCAATGCTAGATTTTAGCCATAAGGTTACGTGTTTAGATATTATTCTTGTTAAATAGTTATTCTTAGGTTGTTTAATGGTGAAAAAAGCAGAAATTAGTCATGTCTAAATTTAAGGTTGAACTAAACCCTGTGAAGAACTAGATGTGTAATTTCATCTGGAGTACAGCATGATGTCCCACACTGTGTCTCTGTGTTGATCTCCAGCATTGTGTTTACCAGCCGGTCTGGCCACCACGTGTTCATGTACGATCGTGTTAATCACAGCTTCCTCTGTCCTCTCGGGGCATTCGGTCCCCTCTCATGATGAAAGACAAGACAAGTGAACAGCGGCAGCGCAAGTTTTTCCTTTCATTTATTTTTTACTTAATTTATTCCAAATCATGTTTGCTTCCAACAATATGCTTGTTTTTTGCTATACTGGTCTGAACTTTTAACATTTTAATAATTAAATAAAAAATGAACCCATGTTTAAACATTTGGGTTTTTCAGGTTATTTACAATCCTTTAAGCACACGATGAAAAGAAATGAAATGCAAGGTTGCCTGTTTTGGAACAACCAACAAATCAGTGTCAGAACAGTAGGAACAGTTAGTGGAATAAATCACATAATCACACTTCACTGAGTGTGGATCAGCTTTAATTGTCAAAACACAAATAAATGAAGTGCCTGTCCTGTCGTTAAATGGCGTGTCCCTGGAGGACCACTGAGGTACAGAGTGCATATCTTCTGCCTTTACTGCTTGCTGGGACTAAAGCGACGAGCTGCTGCTTGTCAGCTGTACAGTCTCACAGCAGCTGTGAACAAACGTGCTGAGCGCTACAGACTTCACTGATGCCACAGTGGGTCACAGAGGAGTAACTAAGGAGGACAGACAGCCACAAACAACATATCACAGGAGACCCACAGAGAAAGACACATGTTATGTAGCTGGCCCACGAAGGGTGATCTGGTCTCATTTGCACGATGTCTTTCTGTCTCTTCCAGTCTCTCTGCTCTCTGCATCTCACACTGACAGACAGGAGGACATGAAATATGCAGCACATGTATCAGAGTCAATCAGCCAACACCAGCCCCGCAGTCTACCTCTCCCATGGGAAGCTGGAGTGAGAGACTGGGGAGGAGGGATTCCTGTAGTAGACACACAAACCTCACTAGCCACTTATCTGCTATTTAGCAGTGTTAGCAGGAGGTCCTCAGTGCACATACATACAGTACTGTAATTTTAAAGCTTAAATCAGCAGCGATGTCTAGCTCATTTGTTACCCCTGGCTACTGGGTGGAATGTGTCATTACATCTAAGGCACTAACTGGGGATGACTTGTACTTTATGTGAGCAATATAGTCTGATTAAAAGTGCTCACAGAAAAAAAATGCCATTAATTACTTACACATCTACCTAGTATCTCAATTACCCTACATACTCATATTTCTTTTCCTCACAGGCCAAAATTTACATCCATTTATTTATTTTTTTACTCTAAATAAAGCCTGGATGTTATGTGTTCAGTATTTCAAACAGGGAGCTCTTTTATGTCTCAGATGTGTGTTAGCTGACTGCCAGGCAAGACATGATGGCAACACAGCAAGCCTTACATCTTTCTTAGATGCACAGATGATGACATGGCTCAGATGCAGCAAGATGACAGCTTTGGATTATGCATAAAACCCAGTTGATCACTCTGCAGACCATTTTTGTTTTCTGTGAGAGAATGATGAATGACAGGCTGACCACACATCACTGATTAGATACGCCAGATGATGCCTGAGTGTGTGTTGCTTGTTCTGCTTCCTGTGCAATAAATCACGCAAACTAGACAGCGGGGACACAGTGTCGCTGGTGTAAGGATACAATATTTAAGTAAAAGGTACATGATGCAGAGCAGATGAGAGAAAGTTTTTTTTAAGCAGGCTGGTGATGATTAGCTGTTTAACCTCTCCAATAAAGAATGAAAATACACTTATTAACTTATGTATTTATTCATTCAAAAAAGGGACAATATTGTGCATTAATACACAAATGTAAATGTGTTACAGCTGGCTAAAGTGCACAATCTTAACAGCAATAATTAAAGTGCACATTTAATATATATGAGATTAGAGTGTAATACCAAAAATACAGGATGAAATGTAAACATAAAATAAATTGCAATAAAACGTTAGATTGTACTGGTGATTTTGTTTTATTTTGCTAGAATTTTATCACCACATATAGGAGTGCCTTGGAATTTAGCAAAGCGATGTATTTATAATACATATAAGGCTACCATGAACAGGATATTTACTTCATTTTCATATACTGTAAATAGGTGGAGCTGGCAATTATGTAGTGTAAGCATTGTATGCTTACAAAATAAGTGATTTACAACAAACATGGGAGCATAAATAAAATGTCACAACTGCTCGTTAAATCTCTAATATTCATCTACTTACATGCAAAAAGACCTTTTCAGCCTAAAAAGTTGTAATTGCATGATTACATTAAGGATATTTGATATAGTCTTTTTAACCAAAACCTGATATGCAGTATGGACAGATATATTGGACAGCAGCAGGTCCAGATGCCGTAACATTAGAAAGGAAGTAATAATTACTTTTGCCTATGCAACTGTACTTTGGTAATGTTTTAATTTCCTGTAAAATTAGGTTCAAAACAAAAATATTCTGAACAGCTCCTGTTTTTTTATATTTCTGTCTTACTGACAAATGCTGGCATGCGACATACATAACAGGTAATGCTAGTTACTATGCTAATATAAAACCAATACTAACAATTATTTTATATTAGCATAGCTCTTTTTTTATAGGAAATGCATTTTTAAGAATGAAGCTCATTGTTTGGAGGGATGTTATGCTTTTAACACCTAGATACTCTTATAATCTAAACCCTGCTTATGGTAAATGGCCTGTGAAGTCTCAGTTGGGAAAAGCCATCTGGGAAATGATTTCTGCTTGGTGAGTGGACCTGGTTGTGCCAGGTGTTGGAAGGAGGGAAGCTTGTTCAGTCATGTGATAAAGGGAGGTCTGGCACTAGACAACAAAAGCTCCACTTGGAAAACAAGTCATTTATAATATGTGGTGGAATGACACACACATTTCAGACCTTCCTGCAGGAGCTTGGCCAACAGACTGACCCATTTGAAGAGATTCTCAAGAACACTCCCATCTGAGCTGGAGAGTACCAGAAAACACACTGAGTGGAAATGTTCACTTAATGTATCAATGCTTTCTCTCACAAAAGCCATGGAAATACTTTGCTTTTGGATAACTGTAGGCTTTAAGTGCTTTCAGACAAAGATGAACACATCACAACATAAATCATCAATGGGACAAAAGGTTCAACCCAAAGTCGAATCATCTGAATCATGTCTCTTATAGGTTCACATTGGCTCTGGTTAGGGCCAGACAATGCCTGATCTGGAAACAGACACACACATTAAAACCTCCTCTATGCTTGGGCTATGTGCATATGCAGGAAAAAAATTGTGTCATCTTTCACAGTGAGGGATCCAAAAATAGAACCTTTTCCAATTGGGGATAACGTTTGCAGGCACACTAAATCCCATGATAATCTTTCAATTTTAGGGAAGAACAAAGCAATTAAAACAGAAAACACAACAGAACTATCTGACAGTGTAAGCATCCAGAGTAAAACAAAGGGGGCTTAGGTCACTCCATATGCCAAAGAAATTAAAGAGTGAAAATACAGCATTCAGGGGTCTACACTCTCAGGGGCTTCACATTGTATTTCACCTTCATGAAGAAATTCTGACCCGGATCCTTGACATTGTCTGTAACTTTTAAACCTGTTGATGAAAGTTAATTTTAAACTATACTTCCAGCACCAACATCACAAAGAGGAGATTTCTGACACTTTATCGTGGTCGGAGATGTGTTGTAATAAAACATTAAAATAAATTATATGTGTGAACATGTCCACATACAATGGTGTGAAGCTCAAGTGAGACAAAAAACTTCCAATTTTACATGCTCATTTTGAAACACCTACCATAAACAATTTAATGTGTCTTTTTGCACAAACAAATACCCGTTCCTGTTTATCCCCATCTTTCTATCTGGCATTTTCCTTCCCTACTGTACATCTATAAAAAATGTACTCAGCTAATCAAAATACTCTGCAGATATTTTTTATGGAAAGAAATATGCAAGTTTCTCACAAAGGGCGTGTAAAGAACAATAAAGCCAAGCAAAAGCATTTTTATAAATGTGTGAAAGTGGTAATCTATAATAAATGGTTATATTGCACTGATTGTACCATCTTTTTGTAAAAATGTGTGTATATTCAATGGTTTATTCACAATCATGCAAAAAAGATTTAGACAGCCAAACAAGTGCTAAAATAGCAATATTAAAGCACGTTTACTGGTATATTCCAACAAAGACAATCCTTAAGCTAATCATTTTAACCATATGATCACATTGTGCTTCATATTTCAATCCTCTTCACAGCCATGCAACTTCTCTACATTGTGATGTGAAAGTGAAGCAGAGGGCAAAGGCTGCATTATTAAAGTCTTGCCCCTGACATTAAACCATTTGATTTTCAGAACAAGCTGCAGGAGTCAAATAAATTAAACCAGCGAGTTCATTGGTTGAGCGGCACAAACGGATGCCAAGCTATTGTTCTGCCCTGCAGGATGCAACAAGGGGTCACTTCAGCACCTTAGCCTATATTGCCAGAAGACAGATAGTTGACAGGGGGTGAGGTTTTTTATTGTCAAAGGCTTGTTTTTGCATGTAATGAAGATCTTATAGAAGTTAAATTGGAAAAGGCATTTCCCCAACTAATCAGGTTATTTATGATGAAGACATGCAAATCTCAGGAAGTCACAGTAGTTTAAATGTAGCTACTTACAGGCCTGTATGTCTTTTAATTTAAACAAATAAATAAAACACAATGACTTAGATGGAAACTGACTTTTAAGAAGAGACAATGACACGTGGAACACAGTTGCTTCAGTGGCCATTTGATACATTTTAGCAGTCATGACACTTAAATTCATCTTTGGCTTTCTTTAGTCCTTCATGTAACTGGAATGAGCTTCATGTCACGTCAGGAACATGGATTGGATTACATTAATGCACGACCTAAAACAGAAGGGATGCAGGTAACTTTTATTTGTGTGCAAGCCATAAAACCCCAATTCTGATTTTTTCTTTTTCACTGTAGCCCACACGTGGTTTTTACACCTCTGCACCCAGTGCCAGAAAAAAGATTAAAGTTTGAGCAGCTTCCACATCGCAACAACAGCAGGAAAAGCGAATATTGTAATAAATGAACAAGCATGCCATCTCTGTAGCCTCACATGACAAATAAACATCACACATATAGCCTACCCTACCACTGCAATGCATAACTGCCACGATTTTAACATCTCTGTTGACAAAACTTGTCTTTTTTTATTCACTTGTACACGCATTCAGCCTGTGAAAGAACACAGCCCACAGGAACCATGCGGCAGGGTTTCCATCATGTCCCTAAAGCAGGCTGAATGTGACGAGAGCCGGGAAGAAATCCGAAAACACGTTTCCACCTTTAAGACAGCAGGTCGCACAGAGGGGGGAAACATGTCATGACACTGCTTACTGCACCCCCTCCTCCTCCTCCTGTTTGGTCTCAGGAACGCAGGACAAGCCCTTTTCCCCGCATTCAAGGCGTAGCGGCGCAAAATAATGTGAAGGACACCCCGCCTCTCCCCTCCCTCCCCCCTTTTCTCTCCCCCTCACCTGGCATATCGTCTTCAAAATCCATGTCGTCTCGTCCCTCGTCTTCATTACTCAGCGACCCCGGCATCTTTATCTCATAGCCCCCAAACCGCTTTTTAGGCTGGGAATACAGAAAGTTAACCCTCCAGACGCCGCAGCCGAATCGTCTTTCTTCTCAAAGAAAAAAAAAAAAAAGAAGAAAGAAAGAAAAAAAAACTATTCGTCGCTCATTTTTAATTATTCATTTTTTTTTTTTTGCTGTGAATTAGTGGCTTTTATTCCGATTTTTTAAGTTTGTTTTTGTTGTTATTTTTAAAAAAATAAATAAATTCTTTTTTTTTTTACATTTATATATATTTTTTTGCACTGATCTCTATCCAGGTCTTCCAGTCTGAAAAATAAGAAAGACAAAAATGGAACACACATGCCCAGATTGTGACGTCTGGTCGGTTGCCATGACGATACATCCCATAATTTCCCCCACAACTAGTTAGTCATACTCTCTTAGTTATCCTTTTAACTAGTAATGTTTAGGGGATGGGGGGGAGAGAGGCACGCGGCTACACTTCCTCGCCTGTACCCAGCACATTTCTGTTAGCAAGCCGGATGAAGTAGAAACTTCTGCTTTCTGCCACACCAGCCGCACAATACATCCAAAAGCTTTGCTTCGAACTGTAGCCTACTGTCTAATCTGAAGGACAATTCTCTGGAAAGGCAAACACTGACGTCGGAAAAACATTTGTGGTCTAATTTACACCTTTTAACAGTTAAAAGGTCGCTTCAAACTAAGTGGTCTCTGCAGCCTCTGAGGAGAAAGAAGAAACTAAACACAGGTTACACAGCAGTGTGTGTGTAACCTGCATGTGGTGAGTCCTGACTCCCAGTGATCCGTTGTCAAGGTTACCAAAGCCGACAGGATGCATCAGAGAATAAATTTCATCTCTACTTCAGGTATCAGAAGTAACTTGATAACAGATTTTCATCATGATAGTTACCTGTCATATTAAATCACTTTAACCTTACTTTTTCCACTGTCACTTATTGGATCTCTTAGAATAATAATTTGCATAACGGAGCCAAACAAAAATCACAAATGTAAAAAGTCTTCTAATTCTGCATCTAAATAGTAAGGTATCACATTTTTCATTGCTTTATCACATGAAACATCCAGGAAACAAACAAAAAAAGAAACAATGTTTTTGTTTCCTTTCTTTATTAGAATAGGTGTCGGTTCCTAATCTTCATCCTCCTCCTCCTCCTCATCCTGGTTGATCTGGAAGTAGCGCAGCTCATAGCTCTCCTTGGTGTTGGCTACAACCCTTAACCAGTCCCTGAGGTTGTTCTTTTTTAGATACTTCTTTGTAAGATATTTTAAATACCTGAAAAACATAAATTGAACAGAGAGGGAGACATCACCAACCAGTTCAGTGTCAATCTATCTGATGTTTGAATTGTGAAGATTCATTCAGCATCTTTTATTTCACATACGTTTAAACAAACATGAGCTGCAAATGAAGTCATTTCATAAAAAAATCACTTTGAGTCAAGATGACATGTTGCTTACATCAGGTTTGACAACATTCATGTCATTTCTTGAAGAGACCATTATAAGTCTTTAATTTGAGACCAAAGTGCTACAGGCGCCCCCTGGTGGCAGTGTTCTGCTAGTGTTGGTGGTTTTAGGAAACTCATAACTCCCTGATAATTGTTGCAATAATCCAAGTATGAGCACAATATATTGCCTTTGTATTGTGCACGTGTGTTTGTAGCCTACTGGGAGCAGTGTTGTTTATACAGTCTTAACTGCTGCAGGAAGAAAGGACCTTTAAAGTGCTTCTTAACACACTTAAAGTGAATGAGTTTGCCACTTCAAGTGTCATAAAAATCCTTTGAAATGCACCCTGATATACAAAGACACCTCCATCTCCTCATCAGGCAGCCTTCTTTGACCTTTCTTGTGCTCAGTGCTCTGTTTATTTTTAGGAGAGCACATAGGTACTTCCAATATGTCATCATCTCAATATCCATCCCCAAGGCAGGGTGATAAGAGGGAGTTAGTCCACCAGAATATATCCACCACCATTTCTTTGGTTTTCTCCATGTAGATCTGGAGGTGGTTCCACAGGTGATGCTAACAACCACAGAGTCACCAGAGAACCAGAGAAAAGGGTTCTTACTTCAGACGCAGTTGTTTGTGTATTCAGAGACACCGTGGTAAAAACAAATATGGCAGCTGCCACGTATGTGGACCTATGACATGTATTTATAAATGGCTGAGATGGTTACTTTGGTAATTTATCAAATGATACTCATTTTTCTGGTCACTGACCTTTGGCTTTGCCACAAACATCATATTCCTTAAAACACAGGCTTGTCAAATTATAGCAGCTTGCAGACCAAGCTAATTAAATAGAAAGATTTGCTCGATGGATGGATTACTAGATAAATAAAGCAATAGCGCCTCATTTTTCCCTCTTTACACTCATTATAGAAGCAAATTTCAACAATATTTCATTATCTGTCAATTCTAATACCATGTCAAAGAATCTGTAAAGAACAAATTTCGTTATATTAACAAAGTAAAACATTTTCTTGTTGCAGTTGCCAGTTGGGTGGCGATGAATGTGTTTCAAGAAGTATATTGTAATAACTATACTAGCTGTGATACGGACACCATTAATGTGTAAGAGCAGGGTTTTAGAGATGCAACAATTATTTAGATGATCAAATTTTGTTGACATGATCAATTATTGGATAAACACTTGTACCTTTATAAAGAACAATGATAACTATTTAAAGACAAGGCAGATCTCTTCTGTCTCCACTACCAAGGATAAAATATATCTCCATTCGTTCCTGTGACATGGCTAAAACAAATGGCTTTTTAATAAACAATCAAAGCAGCAGAAATCCTAATTGAGTACCTTATTTATCATTTTCAGTTATCAGCAGGAAATCTGAAATGGACATTCTAATAAATAAAAAGGTAAAATGTAAAAAGTAAAATGTCCTCAGACAGAATCACCTATTGCCAGGTTAGTGATTTATCTTTGCATGTATTTTCATGTAAAATGAGAAAATCTGTTTGAAGGCACACTTTTGGGCTTTCAGCGGCTGCAGCTTCTCATTCATCAACTAAGCAAAGCTCATCGGCACATAACACGTGCAATGTTTGGTGTTATTCTTTCTATTTTTAAATGAACTTTTATTCATACAGGTAGTCTCTTTGAGACATGCAGTCTCATTCACCTGTCTGGACAGACAAGACATTATTTAGTTAGCTGGAAAAAGCTACAGGACCTCTACCTTCTTTCTGTAAACTACATCATAAATATATTTTTTAACATTTTTCTTGAAACGGAGTATTTAGAAACATAGAAAAGAGCATTTAGTTTCTTTGACTTTCAGTATTCCTTTAGCAGAATAGCAGCTGTTTAAATAATAATTCATTTTTGAACAGGGAAAATAAATGAACAATCATATATCTAAAAAGAAATGTTTTGCCTGAAGCCCACTTGCACACTGACGACACGGCATCGACCTCACGCTGAGGTTTGATAGATGAAACTTTTTTATCAATGTAATGTTACATTCAATAAATGCTGCTGAACTAGAACTAACAAATAACACAATGTTTCATTTCTATGTTGTATTAGCTAAATATTTTGAGCACTTTAGAGTAAAAAGCTGGTGGTCATCCTGCAGGAGTGAAATGTACCCATACTTAATGCATTTCCTCCTTTCTTAACTTTGTATATCATGCTTTACAAGGCAGAAAGCTATCCTCCAAATTACCACCCTGGTCTTTTATAAAATAAACCTGACAAGGATTGCCTAAATCTATTTATCTGGTAAAAATAAGTTCCTCTGTCATATTTTCCCGCTCCTCTGCAACTTAACAGGACTAGCGAGAGTACATGGGATGTGCATGGGACTATCATTAACCCTTTTACACTAAATGTCAGTTATATCGCATTTGTACCTCTTTGAGAAGGGAACTTCTGAATTCACTGCTATTTTACTCTTGCTCCTCTCAATGGATACCACACCGCCACCCAGGTTTCCAGCTTTCCCATTCACCTTGATACGCTCCTGCAGGAACTGCTCCTGCAAATACAGACAAGGTTAGTACACATAATCCTTACAAAACACTATCCTATAGACAGAAATGTGTGGTTCTTGCAAGCACCAACTGGAGATTTGCTGTGAATTATACATATAGGTCCAATGAATGCCATTAAAAAAATCCATATAGTTTTTTAAGCTTCACAAAGGAATATAACTTCTACATATATTGGGAATGAGGGGGATAGCAATGTTTCAGGAAGCTGTTTCTTATGACAGCTGCTGCTGCAGTCAGTGTGACATCTTATCTGAAGTGATCAACTTACAAAGTTGGCAGCATCCATGATGCCATCCTCTACAGGATGAGTACAGTCCAAGGTGAACTTCAGGAGTTGTTTCTTCTTTTTCCCACCTTGTTTCCGGACTATCTGTTTCTTCTAGGACACAAATAAAGAAAGCTGTCAATCATAACTAGCTCATGTATATAAACCAACACATTTGATACTGGTTTCCCAACACCATATAATCCTAAGTGGTTAATTTTAATATGTGTTGTAGGCTAAGACAAAGGGACAAATATTATATTAGGTAAAAAATAAACATTTAAAATAAGAAAAAAGTTTCTACCAGTGATGTTGGCCACCGCTAGCTAAAATTAGCACTACCTATTAGCTCAACGTGTTTATTGCCAACACATTAAGTATGACTTATAAAACAATAATACGTGTGTGATTCCATAATTGTTGTGTCCCAATTATATATATATACCCGTGGGTAGAAAGAGACAAACAAAGATGTGTCGTAAAAATACACTTTATTTGATCAGTACTACTCACAATTGGAGCCATGGCTGACACATTGAGCAAAAAGAAAAAGGTAACGCCTGCTGCGCCTGCGCAGGAAGTCAAGTAAATCGATCGAATCGAGCTATCTGGTGTCGATTAAGCAGGCTGACATTTTTCTATGCACCTAAATAGTTAATAATGTAATAAATTTACCGGCTTTCTTAGTCCGTGCTCAAACTTTACTATTAGGTTATGTTATTCTTCTTCTTTGGTCTGTAAAAAGGGTTCAAACATTTTTTTAAATCATACTGTCATATCTTACAAAAACATTCCAGTAAATCCATATAAATTAGAGTACACATATTATAAATTGCAAGTGTTCACATAGAGCATAAATAAAAGTTTTATTTTAAAACTATTGACAGCATGACATTAGAGATAGGACAACAGTATTTGTAGTCTGTTTGCGAAGGCAATATTAAATGTCCCTTTTGAACTCTGGCAACACTTGGGGGCTGGCATGAAGTGTGTGCTGTCAGCTGCCTGGTGGACAGACCCCATCGCCCTACTATAGAAGAGTTTCTGCATTGTTGTCATTCCTGCAGGGGGTAACTGATATCACTACAGAAAGGTAAGACAGTGGCTTTCTGTTCTTTCTGCAGACTGGCCCACAACATTTACAGTGGGTTTGGTTTTGTCTTGAAGTGGGTGTTTATTATCTGTGGACTGTGTGTGGTAACAGAGTCTACAGGTTCTTATTTCATGTCTGACAAGGTAAGATAAGAAAAAGTTCTGTTTGTTTGTTTACATCAATATCTCACACTTTCAGTATAAGTGCTTCATATCTCTGCTGGCTTAGCCTCTCTTAAAATAGCTGGGATATTCGGGCAGTAGTTCAACACCACAACACATTGTTTTTTTGTGAAGTGATGTCATGATGTGGGCTTTAGAGGACTATAAGCAGTACATTCACAATTTGTCATTATCCACACCGTCTGTCCTCAGATGGCAGGAGGAATCTTCTCCAACTTGGGGAATCTGTGTGATGCGGATTGTGCTAATGTCCACCCACTGGTGTGTCACCTGTGCCGCGAGCAGTACAAATCTCCATGTTTGTTGGACTGCTACCACATCTTCTGTGCCCGCTGCCTGCGAGGTCGGACCAATGACAGCCACCTCAGCTGCCCCCTCTGTGGGTAAGACATTTGTGGTTGGTCAGGCTCAGTTAAGGATAAGCTTACGCAGGTCGGGTGCTGTGTACTGTACTCTTAATAAGAAATTATTCAAGCAAGTTTCTAGATTTATATGGTTGGTACATCAGAACTGATTACAACCCCATCTTGGTTCTCTGTTGTTTTTTGTTGTAACAAGGTGTGGGTGGGGTAGGTCTGACTGGCTGGAGCAGCTGCAGAGTCATCCCACTCTTTTTTTTTTAATCTATGGCTTCAACGCTGAAAGGGGCTGCAAGTTCCATTAAGGCCAGTCACATAGCCTACAAAGCATACTGGTATTTGGCAGCGGTGCCAACAGTTTAGAGTCATCAAAAGTAGTCACATGATACAAATCCATTTCATCCCTTGTTAAGGAAGAACTCGTGATTCAGTCACCTTCAGGTCTACCATATCAACTTTCCATCATTCAGGCAGATGTATTAAAGAGGCCTAACATCCATAACACTCATTATAATTCCACATTATGAAGCGCTTTAAAAACCAAATCATTGTGGCTGTTATATCAGCAGTGAATCAACCAAATCATATTTATGAACACAGTATAGACTATTGAGCCATAAAATTAAAACCATCTCCATAATGTCATGTAGATCTTTAGTGGTGTCTGAAGACATCTGACCTGTCAGGACTTAAGTCTTATGGGGTCTGGTATCTGGAAACTGGCAGTGGTGGTTTGGGTGATCTAAGGATTAGGATTATGTTGCCCTGGGTCAATGCTTTGGGATCTTTGTGCAGTTTTTGCATTTGATGAGAGGCTGGAAAGGACACCTGAAAATTAGGTCCGCCAGTGGAACATGTAGATTACTGTCTTTTGTCTTTTTTTTTGTATCTTTTTCACTTAAACTGACATCTGTTTTAAAAGTGTAGCAGATCTGTAAATCTTTAAAAAAAAACAACTCAATTTTAGAGTATCGTTTTATTTTCTATCTGTCCCACCTCTGCTGTGGTAATTTATGTTTAAATGCAACACAAGGCTGTTATCCAAACACTGGAAATTTAGAAAAAGTGAGAAAATGACTAATTATTCTATGCAAATGACCTCAGAGGCAGCTTCTGTGCTTTAAGGGTCCAGAATATGTGAAGCCACTCCCTGGTACTGTGACTTCTATTTCCATCTGCATCCTCCTAACAGCTGCTCACTTAGGGGCTATTTAATTTAAGAGTTCAATACCCAGCTATTAGTAGAACAGTCAAATCCTGCAGCTATAAAAACTAGATAAAACATCTTGTGCTGAACGTGTAACTGGTTAGCTGTCTTGCACTGGATTCAGCTATTCCTAATGACACGTTTGTGTTGTCACTTTACACTTTTATTTGAATCAACTAAGCTGAGTTCACATAAGTGAATGTTGGATATAATAAGTGCAATTAACAAAAAAAAAAAATCTGATGTCGCCTTTTGAGCCATCCTGGGAGTTAAGGTGACACTATTTAGATGCAGACCATCGGGCTCATGAAGTTAATTTGTTGCAGTGTCTAATCTTTTAAACTGTGACAACAGCACCATCTTCTGGAAAGCCAAAAATCCAATTAATTCAGTTAAAGAATGTATTTTTATTGAATGCAGATTACACATTATACAAATATCCATTTTTATTCAGTACTTAATTTCACTATTTATTAAGAAAACATAGAATTCCTCTCACTGCTCAAGATGTGAGGCCCTTCGGAAGTAAAATTGAACCCAGTTTTTAACTTAAAAACTATAAAAATGGCACAAAATATGGAGCATTGTAATTACACTGGGTTTATGCCAAGACATTTTTCATTTTGAACTCATCAAGTCATTTTGGTTGCTTTGATCAGTTCAGTTGTCCTCTTGGTATCCTTCAGTCTTCATGTCATTCAGACCAAGCTCGTCATTCTGTTCAAAAGAGCGAGTGTACTTCTCCATAGTCATCTCAGGGTCTGGCTCGGGGGCGTAGACATTTTGCAAGTAACTGTTTCCTGCTGGGTCATCCAGAATGACGTGGACACTCATTCCTCCAGAGATGATTTTGTCTATCTTTTCACCAAACTCGTTCAACTTTTGAACCTGATCCGTGCTGCTGCTGTCACCACAGACAAATGGGTTTTTAGAGACGATGAGCTCTTTGATGTCTTTCAGCAGACCCTCCAAAGTGGTGAACTTCCCACCCAGAGCTGCCATTCCCAGCTCAAACTCCAGCTCAGGGATGATGACGGAACACGTCTCAGACTTGAGCAAGTCTCGAGTCATGTCTGAAGGGTCGGTGACATGCAGAGTGATTTTGGTGCCAAGCTCCTCGGTTGCTCCACCTGATTTCACTTCATTAGTCCGGTGGCCACAGCCGTCACAATTAGTGGCCATGATGATGACCTCTTTAAAGTGGGGTATTTGGACAAGTTTCATGTTGGTGGAGGCTGGTGCGTTGCATTCTGGGCAGTTTGTGTTGAACACCAAAACCTCATTTCTCATAGTGTCCAAGTCATCACCTGCCGGTTCTTCATTCTGGTCATCATCGGCCCGTATACCAAGCTGAATGTCCTGCTGGACTGTCCTCTTAAACCGAGACACGATGAGAGCCTCATCTTTTTGAGGGGCCACTGGATTTTCCACAAAACTGTTTCCAGATGGATCCTCAATCACCAGTGTGAATTCATTCTCAACCTCTTTTAGCTTCTTCAGTTTCAAGATGAACTCCTCTATTTTGTCAGCCACCTCCGGATCTGCTGCTCGCCTAACAGGCTGGTCTTGCTCCAGTCCTGAAACTGCTCGGTCTAAAAGACCCTCGATGGTAGACAGTGAGCCTTTCTGAGTAAAAGGGGGGATTTCAAAATCCAGCTCAGGGATTCTGGTGGTCGCACTGTCTGCTTTCACAACCTCCCGGTTCAAGTCCTGTTTAGATTTGACTTTCAGGGTGTAACAGACGCCTTGATCTTGAATCCGGCCAGCGGATTGGATTTCAGTATTTGACCAGCCGCAGTTATCGCAGCTAAAAGAGCTGACGATTATTTCTTTGAAGAACGGTATCTTGGTCAGTAGCAAACGTGTCATACCGTTCTGGTAGCAGTTCATACACAGGCTCTCGATCTCACTGGGCTGCCAGTCTTCGTCGTCGGCACTAATATCCTTGAAAACGTTGCCTCCCCGAACATTTTCTTCAGAAATAACAGACATTTTGCGATTAATTTTACTCTCCGTCGGAGAAAATTCTGTTCACATGCACCTTGGTTTAATTTGAAGCGATATCTCATGCGAGAACTTTCTAGATAACTGTCTGCCAAGCTTAGACGACACCACACGCTTGTTTCACAGTAAACGTCAGGCACTTCCGGTCTTCTTCTTCTTCTGCTTCGATTATCGCGCTATTGAAATCTGGGCTGCCCCCGTCAGGCCTGTGCCAATACTACGCCAACATGATTTACAATGTTATGGTTCAAACTAAACCCCTGTAATGAAAATATTTGGTTTAACAATACTTTCTTAGCTCATTTTTATTGTCATACGTGTTAGTCGTTTTAATGCTATGATTTTCTTTTTATTATTTTATTTGTTGACATAGTTTAGTTGAAAAATGTGGAATTTACTTTTAGTTTTATAATTTATTCTTCATTTAATTTTTTGTGTTTACAATTGCTCCTAAGTTTATTTAGTTATTCAGTGATTTTGGGAGTTTTCCCATTATCCTATACTGGTGATCCAGTCTGTGAGTGAAAATAAACATTAGTTCAAATTTTGCACATATAAAAAGTGGGGCACTAGACAAAGCACAATTGTACAAAACAAATGACTGTTTTTAGATCACCATTCTTTAATTATTGTATGCAGTTTGAATTATTTACTGCTTCTAGCTTTTGAATGAGCATGTTTATTCATGTTTATTCAACTACCTTTTATGATGTATTTAATAGTTTCTCTTAACTCACCCAAAATGTCTTTTTTCTTATAGTTACCATTCAGTAGTAAAAGCAAATAACACTCTCCCACCTGAAGATCGTCTGCTGAAGTTCCTTGTTGACAATAATGCAGATACTGAGGAGAAAGTACAGTGTGCCAATTGTGACCAGGAAGGTAACAAAAAGGTATCAATTGAAAGATATGAATTCCTACTTGACCCCAGAAATATATTATGCAAACTCAACATATTCTGTTCTGTCACAAAGAAAATAAAGTTGAAAATACAAATTAAATCACAGGAAGTCTTGGTGATAACAAACTTACAATACAGATGGAGGGAAAGCAAATTATTGCTCCCAGAAATGATTTAAGTGACTCTGGGGGCATTAGAGAGAAATGTGTTAAACAGGGAAACCACTTTTATGATCCATTTCATGTTTCTGTTGGGGACAGTTTGTTAAGTCTCATACTTTATGAGCCTTAGAATTTTTCTAGTGCAAAGGAGACGGGTTAATAAAAATGAGATTAATTGTTAAACAATTCATTTGATACCCTTAAAAGCATGTTCCAGGAACAAAATGGCAAGAAAAGTATTTTTTTAACCAAGAAAATTTCATATGACTCTTTAGCTAAATTAAAGAATAAAAATTTATAATTTACAAAAATTAATTTTTGAAAATGTAATTTTCACAGTTTTTACTGTGTTATTGTAATGCTTTTTTATATCCACCAGTGAGGGGAAGGCAGGTTTCTGATCATGTTCAACAGGGATTTGAGCCTAGATTTTACCATCAATTTAAGCAAAAGCGCTTAAAAAATTGTTTTGTATTAAATATGATATATGTGGTATTATAGTCAAGTGAAAAATTAAAACAATGTTACCTCAGTCTTGTCTATTACTGTGATAACAGACCTGTTTTTACATTATCAAAGTCCAAATTATTAATTTAATCACAGACACATTTGTTATTTTAATCAAAATCATCTTTTTGTAATTTTAAGCATAAAAAGGAACAGATATTTTTTAATCCATACCATGTGTTTGTGTTTAGGACCCAGGGGTGATGTTCTTCTGTAACACTTGCAGCCAACCTCTCTGTGCTGCCTGCAGAGAGCTGACACACACGGCCAGAATGTTTTCCCATCATGAGATAGTATCGCTGGCCAAACGCACCAAGGCCAAACACAGGAAATGCTGTGAGTGCCACCTGCAATTTATTCCAGAGGGATGACACACTGGCAAGACTGGTTCTTATGAGAATATTTTGTTCCTATACCCTACCAAAATGTTCTCTGCTTCATACGTTTTGCTGTATACAAAGTGGTTGCCATCTTTTGAAAGTATTCAGGCTTAATGTGAACACTTAGTGCTATACTTCTACCAATGTGAGAAAAAGCTCCCAATTTTATCTTCCCACCCGTGTTTGTACTCCTGAGCTTTTTTTTGTCTCAAACATGCTAATTGGAACAGGATGCTTCAACCCTGACACTCCTGTGGGCTAAAGCTTAAAAGCATCTGTATCTCCACAGCTCTACACGAGGAGCCCTACATCCTTTTCTCAACAGAGAATAAGTCTATGCTGTGCATCAAATGTTTCAGAGACATGAAACTGTAAGTGAATGTGCAATACAAAATATGATAGTCAGATGCTCTTTCTTCCTGTAATATACTTTTTATGTCCCCACAGAGAGAGTCGTGCTCATTGCATTGATATTGAAACAGCTTACGCACAGGGGTGTGAGATGTTGGATCAAGCTGTGCTGGTGAGAGACTCTTGTCTCTTCATCTCTATATTTATGGCATAAAAGGGAAAAAATTAAACTAAGATTGCATGTAACTGTAACTAGAAACGAGTCTCTGTATTGTAGGTGGTGAAGGAGCTGCAGACATCAACTGGAGAAGCAATCCATCTGCTGAGAGCAATGATCGGGGAAGTGGGTCTCAATGTGGAGGAAGAAGAGAATGCGATTTGTAGCCTGTTCAACAGTTTGCAGGTTATATAACAATTGTTCTTTTCCCTTAACCATGCTGCTCAGTATATCCTGCAACAAATGCAAATTAATCTTAAGTTACATATGCACAAATACTAACAAACTGATAGGGATATGTTTAAAATGTGGATGTTAATAATATGAAGCATATGAAGGAGTGTACGTGATCATGCTTCCTTTATGTCTTAAGAATTTAACATGTGTGATGCATCCAAGCTGCTTAACTAAATTTGAGAAATGGGTATTTGAAATTAAAATGTGTGGTATGGTCCAATATTTAGTTGTTTGGATGTACTTAAAATAAATAATATTACATGCTTCAAATAAATTAATATTTGCAAATATGTATGTTAATCTTTGGTCTAAAAATATTTTTTTACATAAATGTTTTCTGCTACAAGCTTGTTAAGTATCTTTCCCGTGAATGTGGACCAGCCTCATAATGAATGAGAATGGTGAATCTCACTCACGTACCCAAACAAATTAAGCTTTGAATGTTCCCCGTTCTCTGCCATGCACAGTTGCTGTACCCTCCATTAGACTCCATTAGCGCTGCTTGGCCACTGGATGTCTCTGTTAATCTAATTGTGAGAAAAGAGTGCATTCCCACTGCAGAATGAGCAACAAAGCAGAAGACACCAATCTTCTTTCACAATCTTTAAAATTCATCAGACATTAGAGAGCTCAAGGCCAGTTTTAAGTGTGAGGAATAAAAGAGAGTGCTTTCTTTTTTTTATTTGACAGGAAAAACTAACAGAGAGGAAGAAGATTCTGCTGAAAACAGCTCAGAGGTAAATGGACTCCATAAGGATTTCAATTTCCTATGACAATATAAAAAACAAAATTGTGTCACAGAGGTATTACCCTGCTCTCACGAGCTGTCTTGAAACTTTTTTTATTGTACCATATTGTGTTGTAGTCTATTCAGAAGTGATGACTAGTGCTCTGCTTGGAATAATCTCTTTCTCCACTGAACTCAGGGTTTTCATTTTAAGACCTGTGGTGCTGGAAACACAACTGGAAAACAGTTTCCACACCGATGTTTTCCAGCTTGTGCAAGAATCAGTCAAAGTGAAATGAACAGTACTTGTACTGTATCATATGCAACTCAAACCTAAATGCTGATTGTGGACATTAAATATTTTTACAGCTCTGAGAAACCACTTCTTCATAGCAACCTTGCAAAATCCCACCTATGCAGTAGAGGGTAGCTTTCACAGGGGTGTATTGATACATTGTTTAGCATTTTAGAGTTACCCGACAAAACAGCTTGTAAAATCTAGTAAGTAGCCAGCCACGGGAGGGGAAAAATATCTAAAAGTAATCAATGCAGAAAATAATGATATTTTCCTTCTTCATTGTATGTGTTATGTGTGTCTGTGTGCAACTGAATGAGAGCAATTTTGTGTACGTATGTATTTGTTGTCTGTGGGATCTTTACAAGATTTTTTGTGACCAATGTCCTCCATCTCTGTCTGCCTGTCTCACCATTACCTGGAAGGCATCCAGTGGCTCGGTTCCCAGAAGGACGTTAAAGGCTATTTATGACATGCTTTGTGTGTCTGTCTCTCTAGTCTCCACCTGTGTGTTTGTCACAGGAGAAGACAGATAGATTAGCCCCTGGAAATACTGAGTATGTTGTTTGTGGGTGCACTTCCTGAGCTGAATCCTGTGTGTGTTGTGGAAATGAATGCGAAGGTGTTGTCTTACCTATTTGTGTTTGTGTGTTTGCAGTCAACACGAGGAGAAAGAGAAAGCATTAAAGGAGCAACTGTCACACCTTACTGCTCTCCTACCAACTCTGCAGGTGGAAAGCAGATAGCAGATAAAACTCACAATTTACAATACCACAGATGCTGCCACGTATCATGAACTGTTTTATAAGAGATGGGGCTTAACCTTAAAATACATCCCACTTCAATGAAAAGTATTTGAATCTAAAATAAATACTTATGAATGAATTTTATTTAGACTTTAAAATGTGTTTGTTTGCTTGTTGGAAAAAAATGTGCCAGTGTGCCACCTTTTCCTTAGTTTAGCTAAATTCCCTCCCATAGTACCATTATGAGGCTGTTCATTCCCTTATAAACTGCATTTAGCCAAAATAACCAAATATATTTGTTTTGCATATTCAGACTAGGCTTATTCTTTTGATAAGATTTTTAAATACTAGTTGACTTTATTAAAGCAAAAGGCAATGTTAATTAATGTAGCTGCAAACACTGCTTATAATTCAGCTGAAAATAGTGATTCTTAGTGGTGTTCAGAGCACTGGGCTGCGTTCACAGATCCAACTAACAATGCTGAAACATACTGAAAGAAAAGGAGAATAACACTGAGCTCATATTTGTTTTTTCTCCTTTAACTTTACACCCACTCTGGAGCTCAGTTTTCTCCTAAATTAAGCAGACTAAACACTGCACTGGTTTAAGATTTATAAACAAGGCGGTCACAACATTTAAATGCATGTGAATGGTCTTTATAGCCTTGTCTGCAGTTCTGGATGTAAATGGGTCTGCGCTTTGGACCAGTAAAGAATAGGTAAATGTAGCATAGTTTACACAGCCAGGGTTATGGCAGCTGTAAAAGAAGGATTTAATTTTTTTCTTTTATTTCTACAGCAGAAGGTTGAGAGAAGGTTTGAATGTCAACATTTAACCTGATGTTTTTAGGTCCACCTGGTCACTTGCTCAGCCTTCCTCAGCTCTGCCAACAAGTATGAGTTTTTGGATATGGGCTATGTAAGTACATTAATATAAAACATTAATGACATCTTTATGACATATTTAAGTGTAGTGGCATGGCAATGCTGAAAGTGAATGAGTGAAAAAGGAGAAAAACAGGAAAAAACTCAACATGATTGTAATTAACTGGATAAATAAGAATGAATGTATTGACTAAAAGATTGAATACTGTAAGTCATCATGGTACATATATAATTAAGCCTCAGTACACAAAGAGTTTATTGTTTTCTGAGGAAGTTTTGTCTCGCTGAAAGAACAGTTACTTTTATTTGCTGAACTAAAATGGTTTCTAAATGGAAACTGTATAACGTCTCAGTGAGGTGAAACAGGTCACTGAATCACACGCGGATATTCTTGCTTACACAGCAACTCATGGAGAGGCTGAAGAGGATTGTAAAGCTCCCTCATCGACTGCGACCAGTGCAAAGCAGCAAAGTGAGTACAGTGGCGTTCATGCAGGGCTGAAGAAGAACACATTCAGGATGCAGGCCACTGAACAGATTAGTTGCTCTTTCTCAGTGCAGTTTTATCTGCTTCCTTTTGCTGGTTCAAACCTTTTAATTCATATCTCATCTGCAGCTCTTGGACAGATTGTGCAGAATAAACAGGACATCTAAAATGCAGAAAAGCAGCATGAACGCACACAGGATCCATATTAAATGAAAGGTTACCTGGAAGGATATACGAAACAGAATTGCAAAACACTTTTCTGAACAGTCTTTCAAAGAGCCTCACAGAAATAGAGAGCGAGTTTTATTATAAATAAAGACACAGATGGAGGACTGTATCTGCATTACATGTCTTAGACTTAAAACAATAGAATGTAATGAAAAGACAGGTAGGGAAGACAATGATGAGATATTTGTCAGGCCAACTTTAAACCATTTTGCTTGGTGTAAGGAGTTTTTTAACCTATGCAGAGTAACAACAAACCCTTCAAAATGCTCTATGAAATCCTAAAACTGACACTTTAGTGAAAGCATTCTGATGCAGCAACAGCATAACAAAGAAGTGAAAATGTGTTGTTTTGTCAGCACATCCTTGGGTTAGGATAAGCTCAGTTCTTTTGAGAAGAAAAAAGAGAAATGTGTAGCAGCCAACAGAACAGATAGAAGTCTTAAAATGATTTTCTTTTTTGTGTGTGTACACTAATCTTATTAACTTGTACGTGTCAGTGAGTGAAATGCTCTTGGCAACATCAAGTATGCCACCACATATAGATGAATGAAAAACACGTGGAGTTAGCTGATAAATGGAGAATATGTCATTACACATCTTGGATGAAGTGTCAATAACATGCTGCCAGGAAAGCTTTGGTGCTTCTTGGAGTGAAGCAAGGCAGGGGTGATATGGGGCAATGCTCCTTCAAACAAACACCCAACTCCCTTAAATGGTTTTAAGGTTTTTAAGTGGTTTAATTTAAATGGTTTTAAGGGAGTAATTTTAAATGGTTTTAAGATTAAATTTAAATGGTTTTAAGGGAGTAATTTTAAATGGTTTTAATGGAGTAAAGTCGTCATTAACAAAGTGTTTTTTGTTCAGTTATGATGCATAAGAATCCCCCATAGTGATAATTTGGTTTGAGATACCAGAATAACAGAGGTGGGATCCTTTTTCTGTCACTCTCATCTAGACCGTTTAAAATTGTGTTTACATCTCCACTGTTTAATTGATCTTAAAGCATTTTGCTATTAATTGATCTGCATCAGAAACACAGTGTTTCCATTTGTTAAACGGTATTCAAATAATCAATAATCAATCTTTCAGTATTGTCTTATTTTACCTTTATATAATGAACTCTTTGTCATGTGGCTAAAGGGACTTTATCTCTGTTAGATCAACACAGATTACAGAAGTGAATTTGCTCGCTGTCTGGAGCCTCTGCTGCAGATAGGACCGCGGCGTCCTCCTTCTGTCACCAGTTCCACAAATGTTGTAACAAGGTAAGATCATTTACATTTGCATGCCTGCTCCTGCTGCCAATGAGTGCCATCAATAAATGATTTCTTCCATCAGGGTTTAATTTCCCATGCACTTTTGCTGTCTGAATGTGCCAGTGGCGTCTTTTGGATTCTTCAGAGAAAGCCAGAAGTCTAGGAAAAAAAATCTCACGCTTGTGAAACATCCAAACATAAAATCCCCAAATGGTTTGCAAGTACAGATGGAGAGAAAAAGAGGCGCCATGCTGAATCCCACTATGTCAGTTATTCGGTCTGTCTGGAGCTTTGTACTCTGATATGTTTACGTAATTCACCTTGTTGCAGGGGGCCTGAAGAGGGGGATGCAGGTCATCCCGATATAGAAACCCCTGGTGCGGGTGTAGCCAGATAACGTTCAGGTGATGAATGGAAGAGTGTTTCCACATGGCCGAAGTTTCTATACAGATTTTCAGTTTTACTGTACATTACCAGATGCTGTTTCAGAACATTAGTTAGTCTCTTAAAATAAAGTTTCAGTTTATAATTTCATCAAATTAACTGTGTGGTTTGTAAAACATAATGCTGCCTTTGTTTCAGCGAATCTCGTGACTAATGTTTTTCCACATCAGTGTCTCCCAACTATTCACAGGTCCTTAAGCCTGCAAAGCAATGCCAGTGTACTGACAACTCTTCTTTCCAACATGTTTAACACCCTGTCAGTGCAAGACGCAAAGTGGGCAGGGAATGGTGTCCGGCCGCCTGGCACTATTTTTATCATAATTTCACAGAACTCTCCAGGATTCAGCTGTAAGTTGGCAAATGGGAGTGGTTGGGCTGTTTTGTTCCCAGCCACTGATGTCACTGCTGTAGCGTGGGTAAAGTCTTTAACTGGCATCGCTGCTGTCAGAACAAATGTTGTGCAGAAGATGATATGTGTATGACAGATTGAAAGGGATATATTGTTTAGACGGATCTAGCGTTGCACAAACTCTAGACAGAACGGGGGAAGGAAAGTCCACCAGATCTGAGGTAAATTTATGCTTATTTTCTTACCATCTTTGTTTTCATGATAATTGCAGTTTTTACGATTAGAAGCAGTGACATGTTGCTAACTTGGAGTGTCAACTCAATTTCCACATATCTTATCCAGCTAGATGTCTCACAAATGAAAACAGACTTTGTTTTGTGGAGTTTTTGTTTACCTCACAGCTAGCAGCATCTCTATTTCCATTGCATTCCCGTTGAATCATTAAACGTTGTGGGATGACAGTTGTAAATGCATTTGACTCCACATCTTATCCTACTTAGTTCACAAATAAGAAAAGAAAATGGCTTGACATTAGTGTTTGATAGTTAGGAATATCACTCTGCAAGTTACTTTGTTCTGACGCATCCTCAGTGGGTGACTGAAAGCATTGTCCCTGCAGGTATTAATGTAGGATGCAAAACAGGCAGACATCAGTGGACAGCCAGCTGCCTCATCCTGTTTTTTACACATTTTGATAGGAGATCAGATGATGTATCCCAAATCCTACTGACATGAAGATTCCAATTGCTTTAGAGAAAACATTAAAAGTACTTTGTAAACATAAATAAAAGTAATTCAGAAACAGAAAAGGTCAAACATAATTAAATAAAATACAGGAAATAAAACAAAGTGAGGGAGGAACAGCTGATAAAAGGCAGAAGCAGAAGAAGATTTTTAACTTTTAATTTAAACCAGCTGACCTGCAGTTTTCTTGGAGTTCGTTCCACATGTGAGGAATATGAAAGCAGGATGTCACTGCTCCATCAGTTCTGACTTATAAAACCTGACGTGGTTGGTTTATAACAAACCAGTAATTCTTCATTGTTTTTGGGCCCTAAATCATTCAGTACTTTGCAAGTGAAGTCCTTTTTTAAAAAACAGGAAGCCATTGTAAAGATGTGAGGAGTAGCGTTATATAAGCTTTAGTGTAACAGAGGTGAATTTAGCATTAACAAAATCTTGAGCTGAATGCTGAAACACAGTGTGGCTGCTCAGAGGATATTTTTATGGAAGCGTAAGAAGGATGCACTCACTCATCCAAATGTAAGCTATTGTTTCTTGAACATAAATAGCTTTGAATTTATGATTTCTAAATGAAAGCAAAAATTCATGGTAATTATCAGCTTATTTCCCCTTCTTTTATTTGCACATTAGCCATTTCTGTTTACCTCACAATTGACTGCAATATATACTAGCATATTAAAATATTCATGCATGTTAGGTCATGTATATTTGGTTGACATGACGTCTGAACACAACAGGGTTTTCCCTGAGTTAAATGTGGAAAGTATTGTCACAACGTAGCATTTTATGATCTTTAAAAATGGGAAAAAATTATATTGAAGATGCCATATCATTTCTTTTTAGCAGAATTAACTAAAAAAGCAGCACAAAGCAGAAAGGGAGGAGCTTTGTAAATGTTCATGGTGCGTGCCTAATTGAGAGGAGAAATGTTGTGATGATCGTTGTCCCTTCCCTTCAGGCTCCAGTCCCCTCTCTCTGTAACTTGCCGCTCCCCTTCTCTCAGTGAGATGCCGCTGGGCTCAGCATTTGGGCGAAGGCCGACGTCTCATCGTAACATCTGCACAAAGGTCCTCCTGGCTGAAGGCAGAGAGACACCTTTCACCGAGCACTGCCGTAACTATGAGAACACCTACAGGGTGAGTGAAGTGTGTGACCACAAGTCCCAAAACCACAATAAAACTAAAGACAACATATACCAACGTTAGACTTACTCCTTCTTTTATTTGGGAAAAGTTTACAAATTTCTATATCTGTGAGATGGAAAATAATGTGAACCTGTGAGATCAGGAGATCATTTGATCATCGTCATTATTGCAACAGCTTATCTTCTTGGGATTAACAAAGTTTTACATCATGATGATGTACTAAAAAGGACATAATTTCAAGTCAGATGGGGACCAGACAAAACAAAACAAATAGATCATCCTTAAAGGGACATTGTGTAAGAATGACCCCATCTAACACTGAAACCGTGCACCGATTTAAAAGAAATTATGCATAGTGTGTCACCCTTTCAAACCCCTATTGTAACAGTAGTAGCTGCCTTTTATCAAAAAGCCTAAAAAACGCCTCGACAAGTCATATCCATGCCGTGTATTTGTTTGGCTCAGCCACTGAACCTGGTCAGTTTACTGTGCTGACTGAAATTACTGGTTTAGTGCATGAAATGAACTAATTTGTAGCACGGTGATGACTTATGGAAAACATCATTTTAAACTTAGCTACCCAATAAGTACACACATAACAAAAGACAATACTATGAAATCAAGTTATTCCTCTGGTGAAACTGTATGTTTATGTAATTTTAGTCACTGTAAAATCTGCCTAAAAGTCAATAGGAAGGCTTTGTGAGCTGCCATTTGCTGTGACAAAAAGCCGACATTTACGGCAACTTTAAAAGTTACTGAAACATAAACATCTGTAACAGTGAAGCCGGTGTGTTTTAGAAGGATCTACTATTATACTGCCTATAGTGATTGTAGGAGCCATTATTGAATATCTTTTATTGTTTTGTGTTTGTTGGGGTGTGCACACTTAATTGGTATTTGGGAAGTGGGTGTGTCACTAATTTATCATGAAGTTATAAATGGTGGGAGTCACCTGGGTGAGTGGAGAATAGGAGTGGGGTGAGCTCGGGAGCAATAATTTTTGTTGACCGCAAAGACGCAAATACGCAAAGACTCAAATAGATAAGATAAGAAATTATTGGTTGTAAGTTATTTATTTTTTAGAACTGTAATATTGGATTACATGAAAGTGAGGAAATAAACAATAGTGAGCGCTGACGGTATTGTGTGCGCGTCATCAATACATCTCCCGTGTTTATCCTCCCGCGGCTGATTAAGTTGCATTGGACAATTAGCCGCAATAGTGATGAGCTACACTGTATAATTAAACCAAACAAGGAGAAAAGTTAGTTATAGGATCATTTCGGCAGTACCATTTCTTACTTATCAAAGAGAAAGCAGACTAAAATACATCCTTTCATCTGAGGAAGGCAAGCTCAATGTTGATTCTACTTTTTTGGATGCTCCTGCAAAGTTGTCTTTTAAGTGGCCTTTTTCGCTCTTCATGGTGATGGTGAAAATGTTTACTGCACTGCTGCGTATGCATGGTCCTGCATTTTTGCAAACAGCGACTACGGTAAATAGATTTTTGCCAGGGTAGTAAACCTCTCTTGCTGATCTTGTCCTTTGGCATCTCATTGACGATGCTGGCTTGGAGGGAAAACATATCTTTAATTGAGTGTGGATGCTTTTTGTCACTTACCGGCACCTGTAGTTTCCTACTGACCTGCTCTATGCATAAACAAATCTAAAATTTGTTTCTCACAAAAAGGTATCAGATTATTATTGGAAATCATAATACACTAATGATCACACTAATAAATGCAGGTATGTGTTTTAGCAAATAAGCAACATAAGATGTTACACAATGCCCCTTTAATAAAGCCTATTACCTTATTAACTTTTTTTAGGTTACAGGAGTCGAAAACCAAAATTTGGATCTGTGTTTGACTGGAACATTTAGTTTTAAAAAAGCAATGTTAACCACAATTTTTATATATACATATATATTTGTATATATTTTTTTAGTATTTTTACCCCTATTTAAAATTCCTGGTCAGAAGGCCAAATGAACAAGACTGGAAAAGAACAAAAGAGGGAAGTCCAGGTAAAATCTAAGTTCAGGAGAAATATAGTGCCACACTGTGCTAAAATGACCACTTTGGAGATCTGTATGTAATGAATGTCTCTAATTTAATTTAGCTTCACTTTATATATGCACAAATCCTTAATTTTGTAGCACTGTCCGAGAGAACTAAATGTCCACAAGTGTCCTTCCATTTCACTTGAGTTTGTGCTAAAAAAAACGTCCATTGTCACAGCTGTTACACATCATTTGCCTGTAATTGGTGATCTGTGCATCACATGCTGAATGCAGCTATTCATACCAAACAACAAAGATACTGTCAGAAAAATATCCGGAGCTGCTACCTCTCCTGTGATTCAGGATCCAGTGAATGAAGAGTAAAGCTGTCAAAGCAGCAACAAAAAATCGTCCAAGAGCTCATTTTTAACCTTTGAGAGGAACATAGCTTTCATGCTCTGATCCACTTCCCCACGCATTTATACACTCATTATTTTAAAGGACATGTCTTTTGTGTGTGTGTTTACAGACTCTCCAAACAGAAATTCAGACTCTGAAAGACCAGGTCCAGGAGCTGCATAGAGATCTGACCAAACACCATTCCATCATTAACACAGACAAGATGGGAGAGATCTTGGACAGATCGCTGCACATTGACAGTCAGATAGCCACTCAGTACTCAACTGTGGAAACTATGAGAGTCATGTTTGAAGAGGTGTGTCAGCTGGTGCCTGACCTTTACTTTGAACCTGCATCTGCCTGACGCTTCCTAAAAAATGTTCTTTCAGTTATACTAGACTTACTAATATCTCTGATAAGCCAGTTGAGACTGGCTATGAACAGATAGAAGAAAAGAAAGGGAAAACAATATCTGCAGTCAATCAACTGTTTATATTTGCTTCATTTAAATCAGCTCACTTTGTACCTTTTCTTTACAGATATGGGATGAAACTTTTCAGAGAGTCACCAATGAGCAGGAAATCTATGAAGGTTTGTCTTCAACACTGCAACACAAATTCACATTTGCTTCTAATATCTTTTGACGTAACATGGTTGTCTTTGCTCTCTGACTCCAGCCCAGCTTTATGACCTGATGCAGCTGAAACAGGAGAACTCGTATTTAACTACTATCACCAGACAGATTAGCCCCTACATCCTCTCCATAGCCAAAGTCAAAGAGAGGCTTGAACCCAGGTTTGTTATTCTCACTTTATAAACACATCTAGTATATCTTCACCGCTTATTGATGCTATTGTTTCATGAAAGATGGGGTAAGGTGCCTATATTGTGCACTGTGGTGTTCATTATCATGTCTGTTGACGAGGTAAATTATCTTATTTTACTTTACTCCTGCATACACGTTCATGCTGCAGTTCATACGCAATAAACTAAATTTGCTCAAAATTACATTAGAATAATTACATTAGAAATATTCCCTGAATAACCTGACTCATCACTTTTGTTTGGCAATATAAAATCACTACTGCCACTGTACAGGTTTGCACTATCATGCCAAAGAAACTAGACACGAGAGGCAGAATTTACACTGACTTTCTGTTAAATAAAGCAAAGAACAAAACAAGGGAAAATATAAAACCCATTCAGGACACGTGTTTCAGCATTTCCTGTATTTTACATTTATATAGAAAACTCACATATCTCATGTAAGGGATTAGCAACCTCCTCTGTTGCCTGGTTAGTTAGTGGTTAGTTTAACTTGTCATCTAATCATTTTTACTGGTCCGGATACAAACTGTCACTGGTTGCTGGAGGGCAGACAGCAGCTTTCCTTCTCCTAAAATATTTAGTTTCAATAAAAATGTGCTTTGATAACCTATGTAAAAACAAATAAAATTCATTTATTTTAGATTTCAGGAGCCTAAAGAGCAGCTGGATGATCGCACAGAAACAATGCTGAAAATCTATGAAGACAGCACAATGACAACGGAGAATGGAGACAGGTATTAGTCTTTACTCATCTTGATGTTAGTAACACAGACACGCTACTTAAAAAGCCACCACGTGCCAAATGTTTGTTTATTTGAATAATTATGATAAGAGAGTAATTTTATGCAAATTAAAAAGCATTAAAATGATTACCACAAATGTTGGCTATAAAGCTGGCCAAGATTTATTAGGTTTTAACATGAAAGTGACACTGTTTTGCTATACTTTTCTTTGTGTTTAGCTTTGGAGTGAAGCTCCTTATTTATTTTTATTGACAGCAACAACCAGGGTTGTATCAAAGACCAAGACAGAGACAAGAACAGTCGCCCGCTCATGCTGGAGTCCAGGGAGAGTTACGTCAAGAATAATCGCGCAGGCAGGCAGAGGTGCCCTGTGGAGACGTCCAATAATAATGAAATTCCTTCATAAACAGCACATCATTTGATTTCTGAACCCCCCTCCCTCTCTGCAAACTGAAACATTGTACATTAATTTAGCCATAACAATCCCCGGGGTAGTAATGTGACTTCCCTAGCTGTCCATTTACAGTCCAATACATTTTCTCATCAGCTGGGAGATGTCAACAGCTCCAAGGTGAGGCCTTGGATTGACACTAACTGGATGCACATGAAAGCCACAGACTCACAACTGTCAAAGCATGTCGTTGACATCCACCTTTTTTAAGGGCGCTAAGATAACAGAATCATAGCAAATTGCTTTGGTGTTATTGCAGAACCAAGGATGAGATTAATGAGACAGCAGAGGTAAAACCATCTGACCTCAATGGATTGTCGTTTTTGTCATTTTGTTTGTGTGTTAATTTGACTATACTTCTTAGCGTTGGCATTGTCACTTTTCCTTTTTTTAAGTGTGCATGAAATGACTTTTTGCACAATCCATTCCTTGCACTAAACAAATGTGGAGGCTGTGAGTGGATGATGAACAATGGCCAATGTTCGACTCCCCAGAAGATTGTGTGACAGCACATATGGAACACAGCAGTTGCAATGATGTGTGTTTCTTTCTTAGGGTAAGCAGAGGTCACATGTTGATACCTGTCATGTGTATCATTTCCAGTGCTTTTTTTCTTTTTGAAAAGGCACTGCGGTGTCTGTGGTCAGTTTTCCCTACAGTATCTGCATCTACATAAGACTGTGAACAATCCAGCTGCATCTCCTGTTACATTTTATGGCACAATACTCATCCTTCCTGCTGTACAAGCTGTCATAAATGAGAAATATAAAACTCAGTTTTCTAACTATGTAAAGTTTGGTGCCTTATTTAATGTTTTGAGTGTTTGCACTGCCAAAAGGTGGCAATTCACTTCGATTCTGCCTTTTTCTCTGTTTATGTCCTGATTATGCATCTTCATTTATAGTCATTTAAATTGTTTGGTTTTTTAACCTGACAGGAGATGGAACTTAAAAGTGTTTACTTTTCACTGCATACGGTGATTCGGCTGTAAAATCTTCTTCGTCTGGGTAAATACCTGCTGAGTAAAAACTTTTGAAAGACTTTTTCTTCCGTGAAAAAAAACAGCATATGTGAAGAACCCAACTTTGCACACAACGGTGATTTAAGGTGAACCTTCCCCACCTGCTACCAGCATAGAAACGAGGGTGGCCCCTATTCTAGGCACAGATACGAATAATAATGAAGAGGTAGACTGATGGCCTCAGCAAACACAAGGAGAAGGTTATTTACATTGCATAGCTGGAGTGGGTTTGTTCTGAGCCGCCACTTCACAGGAAATATTGGGGTCATGGTGGCCTTAAGGAGGACTCTAGCTCTGCAGAGGAGACAGAGGTGTAGATTCATTAAAAATACATTTGTGACAGCAGAGTAACAAATGGCTGTGCCTGTGCTCTGGGTCCTGTACTCCTTCCCCATGGTCATTCATCATCTGCACTCATCGAACTACTGGGTTCATGCTTGCTGTTCATTATTCTCTTTTTCGGAGTATCTGCCGTTCCCTCACCTACAGTGTGTGGGAGGGGTGGTAAAACAGTAAAGGCTATATCTCCTCTTGAGAAAAAAATATTTTAAGCATTAATGACACTTGTTTCTCATTTCTTTAACAGTCAGACACACATTTGCTCCATTTCTTTTCCAGCAGGTAGTAAAGGAGGCACTTGATCTGCTGCAAAAGGAACAAAAGCTGATCATCATGCAACTGGAAAAAAAAAAACATTAAAGCTCGAAAAGACCAAAATACGATCAAATGAAAGTTTAATGATTTCATGAAAAAAAATTAGGCCACTTGAGAAAAAAAGTATGGCATTAAGATTAATACAATTAAATCACATAGAACACAGTAATGATGAAACTGCAAGGGAATATGTAATAAGACTAGAAATGCACTTAGTCCTAATAAATCCTAATAATTCTAAATACTAAACTACACTCATTACTATAAATAGCTTTAAAGATTTACTGGCAAAGAAAGATTTACAGATAATTGTTTTAAATAGAATATTGCAGTTTTTTTCTTTTTTTTGGGGGGGGGGGGGTATAGAAAAGCATACTTAACTATCTATTTGAGTGTTATGATGCAAAATGCAAAAATGTGTTGGCTGCGGAACCTAAGGCACTTCTAATGATAGGTTGGTTTTATTATAGTGTCTGGTTTCAGAGCAGTTTTAAAGCTATACAATGGCATGTGAGAACACATGTTTATCCACAATGCTACTAGGAGTCAGAGGAACACTAGAGCCTGGTATTTTTTGGTGTATAGGAGAAGCTAAAGTAGACAGTTGGTGAGAGTGCTTGTCATGGATTCTCTCTCAATACGTAAAAAAGGCAACATCAAGTCAAACCTCTTGTAAAAACCTTTTGCACCTATATTTTGATGGTTGCTGAACATCATCTCACTGACCAGATAAAATGTGTCCCTGAGATAGAGTTATATTCAGACAAAGATTATGGGCAATTTACAGTAGCCCTCAGGTTGCAAATATGAAGTGGATCAATGCTTTATGGCCCCAATATGACCTGCTCTCTCTGTTATGGTTCTACACATATTTTTTTTAAATGACTAAAATGATTTTGTTTATAGAGACAAAAATCTATGCTAAATCCAGTGTGCACTATTCACCCTTTGATCCTTTTCCTTTTTTTTTTCAAAAGATGTACTGATGTGTAAATATCAGTGTTACTGGTGAAATATCAATGAAGATGGTGCACAAGAGAAAAGGGTTTTAGATTCACCTAAAAAGAAAAATACTCAGTATTAAGATGAATGCACTTTGTAATGATGCAGCTTTGGCTAAAATATGAAGCAAAACTAAATTTAAGAAAGCAGAGCTCCGAGGAGGTTTCTAGAATGGTCGTTTTGGCACAGCTTGGCACTGCAGGAGATTAAATTTCATCTTTCTCACAGATGTTAGATGTTAAATGTTAAGCTAATGTTAAAGGAATACAAGACTCATCGGCACTATGGCTCTTAGTCAACCTGGCTGCAGTGCTGAAGAGAAACGAGGTTGTTCTTGTTCTCCCCTATAAATGATGTAAAAATGGTCTGTTCTTGGTCTGTACTTTTAAACTTTCCTTACTAAGTGAGACTCTGCCAGACAAGATAAACACCATTTCCTTTTCAAGTGTTTTAATGTCTGGTTGAAAGCTCAAATTAGAGACAATTATTTTGGGTTTTGGGAAGAGTGCTAGCAGGTGGGAGACTATAGAGATGAGTGTATGACTACAGTTCTTCTTCCTGGTCTCAAACTTCAAATTGTTATGGGTTTAAATGACTAATAACACTGTCCATAAAGAACTGAGAGCTGCTACATTCAGAGTAGAATGAATGCTCTCCCAACAAGATGAGGTTTTCCCCAGAAACTGTACCATCTTTATCTATAAAGCCCACATGATGCTCTGGGCACCAACTACACAACCAGTGGTTGAAGGATGACTTGTAGCTACACATGTCCTCACTGGTCAGATTTGGCAGGGGTCAAGAGAAAATTATATAGTCCAACATGTTTTAAGCAGTCACACACTCAGGCAACATTTACTTTAGTGACCTCTGATTGGTGTAACAGGGTGTCATGTCCACTGACATATTCTGACTGTATTTACATTTATCCTCAGCCAGCAGTTTTAAATAGGATTCTTTATCACCTCTGGCCCCTGAAATGCATTTGACTATGATCCTTGGTGTGTCTAATGCCTCATATCTAACTATTAAGCTCAATCTTACTTGTCTCAGAAGCGAGTCTCCGATTATCAGTTTAGTGGGAGAGGCCTTTGACAGAGACCTTACCTTAGTTGATGGCAGTGATGTAGAAGGGTACTATGGGCAGGGGTGGTAAAAAAATAACATTGACTTAATAACCTTGATGCAAGAGCACTCTGGCACAAGAAGAGAAAAAAACCCAGGCGGTCAAAATCCTCAAGGCTGAGCAGGTCAAATTTTTTCTTAAAGTGGTTGTTATTGGTGGACATGTACAGGAGTGATGCATGCTTGCCCACATTAGAAAAATAAGAAACCAAGTTCCTGATGGTGTGGAACTGACCAGGACCTTGAGTCTGCTTTTGAGATGCATCCAGGCCTCATGTGTGCTGGCAACCTGTGGAAGGTTCCATTGATACAAACAGCCCTTCTCCTCTTTTAAAAATGGACCTAAAATAGCCACTGCTACGAAGATTGCATTTTAACCCACTGCCAACGTGTTTTTAATGCATTCTGAATGCCCACCACAAAGACGTTTGTACGAGGCCAAATCATCCTGCACATCTGCAGTTCCCAAACTGAACATAAGTGTGTCTGAAAAATGAACAAATATACTCCAAAACACTGGCAACACAGGGTTCTCTGCTACAGCAATGGCTGACAGGCAATGTGTTAGGTAGCTGCTAACACAATGCTCTAGTGCCTCCACTTATTTCTCCATCCCTTTCTAGTTGTGTTAATGTGTGTGCCTGGCTTAAAAAAAAAAGAACTATAGATGGATATCCAATTTGCATTGGATCCATGAGGCTGAGATCATGATGGATACTATTATCGTCGGTGATCCACAACGGGAGTCCCATGTGCCTGATGTTAATGCTCCCTGTCGTGCATGATACAAAATAAAAATGTAAGAGTTAGAGGAGACGAGCTGACTAAGATGTAAAACACAGCAAAAATGTGCAGATGATTCTCCCCACAACACCAAAGCTTATAATTGACCCCTGGATTTGATCTGAAGGTCACATTCCTCTCTGGCACATGGAAACAAGTCAGTAAGAAAGCATGCTATTTGCATTTTTCTTAATAATTATTAATTCATAGTATTTAAATATGCAAAGATATCTTGGGAGTCTGTTTTATGCAAGACTTTGTTAGTCTTTCACTCAGTTGTTTCTCTTTGAAAATCAAGAAAGACAACAGAGGAATATGGAAGGGGGGAGTTAGGGCCATAAATTGTGAATTAAGGCAGTGGGATTGTGATGGTTGCTCTTATCATTTTAAAGTGACGGGAAGAAACTTGGAACAAATTGCTGGTCTTAATGTCATTTGTGCAATTGTTCATTGTGACCGTAGCCAAGTTTGTCTGTCTACATTTTAAAAACCTACATTTTACATGAATTTTCTGCATAAAACCAATAAAAGCGTATAGGCTTTTCTATGTGATTGACAATATTATTTACTGAACAAAAGATAGATTTAATTCAAGAATTATTGGCCAGCTTCATTCTCTGAAAGTAAGACAATTCTTATTGTGTTTGGAAGCACTCACACCTGACGCCCGCGCATGTATTCTCTCAGACCTCTCTGGGGATGTCACTAATGCAATAACAGAGCTGACAAATTGAGTTCCTCTTACTGCATCGAGTCACAGTGGCAGCCAGTAAGCGTGTCCTTGACTCAGAGGAATCACAGGTGTAAGCCGGAGGATGTGTCAATGCTGCATGCATGCAAGACTCCAGAGACGCAGCCCAGCAGCTCCTTATTAATCAACAGCTTGTTGAGCTGTTGGCTATGCCCTCCTCCCCCTACTCCTTCTGTGCAACTCACCTTCACCCTCCACCCCACTCCTATCTCCCTCCTCCATCCCTTTTATTTGTTTCAGAGTCACAGTATCCATCTCATTCTATAAAGCAGCTCAGCACAAATGAATCATTAATACAAATGAACTATTAATTGAATGACTCACCAACTTAGCTCGACACTGGTTATTAGAAAGCACAGGGATTATATTTTTATATGGGTAATCATGCTCATCTGCTTTTGGCCGGATTAGAAGTAACACATGGCGACATATGAACCCTACCATGATTTACATGACCTGCTGTTTTCTCACATCCTTGTGGATGGCACACACCGTGTATGGTAACATACTGTTAATAATAATATACCAGTTAATTTTTTTGTGATTTACTCTGTTTGTTTTAGATTTAGATTCAGAAAAAACTTAAAGCAGTGGAAACAGTGGGAACAAAACCTTAAAATATATCAATACATTCAAAATATATATGATAGACAGATATATAGAAGGTGTGAATTTGTTGGGATTTTTTTGTGTGGAAATATATTTAAATATATTTATTGTTTTCAATTTTTAAGCCAGAGGATTACGTTACAATGTAAGCTTAGAGAGACATAATGTGCAAACATAAACATGTAAAAATATTAGGCTTTAAAATAAAGGAGGACTGGTAAGTAAATTGTCAGGGTTTCTGTGTTAGTTTTCTGTACTTCCTGTTTTATTTTGGTTTATTTCCTGTTTTGTCTTTCGTGTTTAGTTTAGCTTTCTTGTGTTCCTGTTTATTGGTTCATTCATTCCACCTGTGCATAGATCTCTGTGTGTATATATATTCCCATTTTCTGTTTCATCCTTGTGGTTCATTAGTTATTTTGTAGTAGTAGTTAGTCTTGTTTCTACGTATGTGATCTCTGTCAGTATCCTCAGTTTAGTTTATTAATAAATATCCTCATCTGCATTCTTCTGCCTCCTGCCTGCCTTGGGTCCATACATCTCCTCCATGCTTGCTTACCCCCCAGGACTATAACATAAATGGAGATGAGAAACAAATGATTAAACTTTTTTTTTGCATTTATACACTGTTAATAAAAGCAGTCACTAATAACATGAACATACAAGTATTGTTTACATGACCAGTAAAACAAATAACAATCCATTATTTCTTATGTCATAGTTATTAAAAACCAAGTTACTACAACATAATAACATGTATGCACTTTTAAATCTTCTCTATAAAAGAAAAAAATCTTAAATTTGAAACATTTACTATGATGACTTTTATAACAGATTATATTAAAATCTTTCAATTGCCTAAATTGGTACTTGCATACTTTATTGCAGCTTCTGAGAAAACATGGAAAACACTCTTGCTTTCAGATGGACCACCACTATCATAACCAACCACCAGCATTTGTGGTGACAATCTGTATGTTTTTCAGCTGACAATTTTGAGTAGGAAACAAAACACTGACAGACAGTACACATCAAAGCGCCTAAACATGCACTATAATGTAGTGTTAAAAATGTGGCTGTGATGAATGGGAGATAGATGGAGAGTGTGATGTATGGGTGAAGAACACTGCAGCTGGAGTAACAGAACTTCCACTAATGCTTTCTCAAGAGGCCTGCAAGGTAGCATAATTTAGAAATGGATGACAAGGCTCTTACTTCAAACACAAACCAGGGTTACAAGCTCTCATGATAATAAAAGCCATTGAGGACAAAAACCAAACAAATTTAATGCAAATATGCAATCTGTGTCTTCTAAATCATAAAATCGCTTTCTCTAAAGGTGTCGATAAATAAGAAACACATTACTCTTGTCACATTTCCAAAAAGATAAGCAGTAGAAGATGTGTTTTTCACACATTTATAATTCCTTTTGATACTTCTAATCTTTTAACGCTAACTGTATATAGTGGCTGGGCTGAGCTTCAGCCTTGTTTGTTAATGCAAGAGAGATTTGAAACTAAAGGTACTATGGGTCTGTAAGAAAGCACATTGGAGAGTTAACAAGGTTTAATACCCTGCAGAGAAGGCAGTGTTGTTTAACAGTAAAAATATTGTGAGTGGATCAAAGAGAAAACAGGGGTGGAGATTTTAAAATACTTTTTATATTAGTGAGAAATAATAGAGACGAATCAGTCAAGTTCCATAAGAAAATGTAAGCTACATCTATATTTATCCATATGTCCAATACAATGGTTACGTCATGACAGCATTCATGTACATATGTTGCAACACATGAAATAAGAGTTTAAAGTACATCTACATACAATTTTGTAATGGTATAACCATGCATTTTCTAACATGCAGACCTTGTACATTAACTCTAACCTATACACGTACTGCTTGGCACAGGATTGAGAGCATAAAAGGAAATGAGGAACCATAAGTGAGTGGGTAAGTGGGAGGGAAGCAAAAAAAATATTGTGTAAAACAAAAGTGTGTGATTATCTAAGTGTTCTCTCCCACCTCTGTGTCTTTGTGTCCAACTCTAGGAAGACAAGGGGAGTGAACGTAAACTTAAAAAGGCAGGTTGTTTCATGCATGGGCCGGTCCCTTCCTGGTTGATTTTCTGCCAAGTGTCAGGAAACAGGCAGACACTGAATGGGAGAAGTCATTTTAGGAGGTTGTATGTGTGAATGTTAACAAGCCAGCAAGTTGTAACTTAAACTGCACGTGCACAGGAAATGGAATAATGAAAATTTTGCATTTATACAACTTCAAGGCCTTTATTATAAAATCTACAACAATATTCATTGTGTTGATTAATTGGAAATGTTTTATATCACAAGGTATCAACGTAAAAGGATGTCAATAAATATTGAAACGTTTTGTACAAATAGTTGTAGACTGTAGACAAATAGACTTTGGCTTGAATTTGTTCATTTTAGTCTTTACAGATGAATAAAAAATCATTTAAAAATGTATTTTTGAAAAAAAAAACCTTTAATGGAAACTCAGCAACACACACACACCAAAACAAAACATGACAAATACAGTTTAATAAGTTTTCTGAAAAATCTTAAACAATTTGGATCAACGCTGAAGTAGAGTTTCTATCTCAAATGAAGATTTACACATTACAAACAAATGATATCTCTTTATCCGAGGCTTCTTTCTACAGCAGGGATAGTTATTTACTGATAATTTGACTTTGCAGTTAATTACATCTCTGTCCTAATCATCGTGATTTCAAAACAGGAACTACAGACTAACTACTGTTGTGCAACTGGCTCATGAAAACTGAATGCTCACTCTCACCACACGCACATACAACAAAATAAAACATGACAGATAAGTATTATGACCAGCTTCAAAGTTGTGTTGTGTAAACTCAGTTTAGGGTCTGTGGACTGTATTAATTTATACAGTATCAGTGGAATCTGTCAGTGTTTACACTGAAATAATTCAATTTAGGATGTCATTCAGTTTAACTTAGGGATTAAAGTAAAAATAAATTATGCTTGAAATGACTTTATTTAATTAGGTACTGTAATTGAGGAAAAAAAACTTCTCTCATGTTGATTCAGAGGTTTCTAATAACACTACCTCCATCCACATCAACTCATGCATGTAATACATATTACAATCCTGGTCTGCTGTTTGAGAAATGTGTGTGTATAAAGCTATATAAGTCAGCATAATGGTAGTATTGTTTTTGCTACAAAAGATCACTGGTTTGATTCCAAGTGTGCAGCTGAATTTTTACATGATTAAAAAATAAACTTATAGATTCATTACTGGCTCAGTCAGTAATGTACTGCCTTTACTGGAATCCATGAGTGAATCTGAATAGTACTATTTAAAGAAATTACGGTATGTTTGACAAATGTAGAATTACAGATCTAAATTTCTGCTGACATAATACACTGACCGTAAGTTAAAATGACTCAAAACAGAAGAAAAACATAAGGTGTGCAGGCACTCGCTTCACATTTGAAAGTTTCTCAGCCTTTTTTTTAAGATTAGGCACCCAATGCTTTGATAATCATACATGATTGTGCACATTGAGCAAATACTAAAGGGTTTATAACAGCTCATTTAATGTTTATGACACGACAAACACTATAAATCATTTCCCACCACACAGAATGAGGTCTGATTTCTATTGAATTTCTTATTTAAATGGGCTTCATATAATAACATTGTTTCCATGAGAGCCTTCTATTCAAAAAGGAAAATGGCAAGAATCATGAAGGTAAATGTGGTTTTCAACTTATACAAGGTGAACCTGTCAAAAGGTATAATTATAATTGCAGTGCTTGCTTGATTATTGTACTCTGAATACAGGCTTTACATTGCCTGTCTCTGGGTTGCACTGTACCATGACATTAATGCTTTTATAGAAATTAGAGGAGTAATCTCAAGTACCAGCCATTCAATTTAGAAATACAAAGCTTGTATCAGCTAAAAAAGATTAAGTATCTCATGAGACCCGACATTAACAATAATTTCAGTTTTTTGTGTTTCAATTATTCATTGTGTTACAGCATAACTGTCTTACAATTATGCTGTAACACATGAAAATACCATTATATTTAGCACATACTGTATAAAGATACTATTATTTAGCAAAAAGAGAAGCAGTCAACCTTTATCATCTGTAAGCGCCACTTAAAAAAAATTACCCATCATGGTTCCATTCAACACCTTTCAGCAACAAATAGCAGGCGTTACACAATCCACACAGTGGGCTAAAAACTTCCTCTGATTATACCCAGCATCTGTCTGCCAGCATCACAAAACAGCATCTCTGAACACAACATTCAAATTGGCCACATTTCTTTTTAAAATATGAACACATAATAATTAAGAATAGAAAAATCCATCAGAGAGAACAATGTAATTGTAAAATAAGAAGTGTGTCATATGTTATGCTGTATATAGTCAGAGGAACCCACTGTTTAACCCCATCTTCCTTCAGTATGTACGGACTCCCGGTTTACTGTCCTGGGCTTGACTGAAGGGATTTGCTGGGCTGGAAGACTCATCCTGCTGGTCAATGGACTGATAAGTATCTCTGTTTCGTGACACAGAAGGAAAACCTGAAGAAACATACCAAGAGAAGTTAATGACAACACCCACCATACACATGGCATATTTTTAATCAGCTCTAATCACATCCCTTTGGGGCTTAGATTTGTGTTGGTCTTCATATTAAAGCTGTTTGCACAGCATGTTTTATGGTTTTTCACACTCACATTCCCCACACTGTTACACTTATATCAAAGCTTCTTGCTGCCTCTGGATAAAAACAGATTAAACTGTTGGAGACTGTCTTTGCCAAAAAGTAGAGCACAGCCTGTCTCTAATGAACACAAAACCAAATAATTTTATTCCAAATGCTTCTTTGATTGGTGCAGAAATTCCTCCCAGAGATTTTCACTTCTACTTGTCTGACTAGCTCCTTGTACTGTGGCTATTTTAGATGTGGCTACTGGAACAAGCAGAAGTCTGAGATTTGGCACGGAAGATCTTCAGCAGCCTGTTTCAGAGCACTCAGACACTTAATCCAAATTCCAGCGTGAACAAGTTTCAGGGTGCTTTTGTATGGGATGTAAACATGATTTATAGTAAATTTTGTGAAGGTGAGCATTTATTGTAATGCAGACACTGACTCTGGCATGCTGAGAATACCAATAACAGGCTTTTAATGCATATAAATGCCAAACAAGCAAGCCAGCTGCTTTCATTGCAAAACATTTTGGATGGAGCATCTCTATGAGTTTACGAATGCATATGCGACAACATTATAACCAAGTGATAGTGACATCTTAAGCTAAATAAACTAATATGCATTCATGAAACATTTAATTATGAGTCAACATAATGTTGACTTTAATTAGGCTGATTTTAGAAACTGCACCATCATGCAGCTCCACTTTAAATATGTGAAAAGCATAATGCACAAAAACAAATTAGCTGTCTGGGGACTGAATCTGAATAAAATATTCAGCATTGGCTGAATATTTGCTAAAGACACATGGACACAAATAATACAATAGTTAAGAAAACACATTGTGTAGACTAACAGGTGTGCAGACAAGAATGGTAAGGTGATGAGTTCTGCTGAATATGGAAAGAAATTAGGCTAGTCTTTTAGAAATGTGTGAAATTAACATGACGTCTTTGCACCACATCAAAATTATTGTTTTTATTGTTTAAAAAGCATCTACAAACATATATCAAAGCAGAAGGCTTTGCAACCCACTCAAACAAACAAAAACAAACAAAAAAAAGAAATAGCATTAGTTTTCCAACCACAAAAAAGGTCATTGTAATCTTTTCATTGCCAGTGTGCCAAGAATGCTTGCATGCAGTTTAAGGTTATTATGCTGTCACAGTAAAGTGGTTTTTATTTATTCCTATATTTCAGTAAGATCGGGTTAGAAAGCACAAAACATAGAAAGGATCTGAGGAAAAAAAGAAGATCTGAAGGATAGAAGAGAACATTGAAACAATAATATGAGAAGGATAAGTTAATTTGTCTGCTGTTTCCTGCAATCTGATTAGTAATCTTACTTCCTGGGTGGAAGGGGATGGAAGAGGATGATTGGGGAAGAGAAATGGTAAAAAGGAAGAAGCCAGGAATCAATAGCGACGCCCAAAAAAGGCACTGTCAGCACTGTCCGTAGTGCATCGACTGTCCACAGATGTCTCTAAGTCTGAAAGTTTAAAGATCAGGATTTAAGAAGAGAAGAGAAGAGAAAAAGATCAAAAATTGACAAAAATAATCGAGACACAGTTTTCACAAAGAAGAATTTTGACAATGACATGAGAACGCAACAAAAAACTCTGCTCATTTACATTTAGACTTGTGCATATTAATGTGCATGGCCACAAGTTAATTAGCTGATAATAATTAGCATTTTGCTGAGCTCACTGTTACAATTCATATGACTGCAGCAGCACTAAAAGCAAATAAATAGTTGATACAACGTATTCATTTATTTTTTCAGAAACAAACACCTTTTAAGGGTTTTAAACCTGTTGAGATTAGCTAACTAACTAATGTTAATTTTATTGGTTGGAAAAAAGCCAGCCTCAGGCAAACTTCAATATCTAAACCAAGTATTTCTAACCAAAATTTAATTATGCATTCAAAGGCTTTAATTAACCAGAAAGACCTATACAGTTTTTAGGTCAAAACAAAAAGATCAGGGTGCTCATTTATAAAGCTTGCTTACGCACAAAAAGCAGCGTAAGTGGATTTCTACGGAAAGTTTCTGAT
>JBAMHV010000003.1:9885453-9912928 GCA_037177535.1 Pseudomugil gertrudae | reverse complement strand
ACGTTTTTTCCCCCCTCAAAGATAGTTTGGGCTTAGGGATCGGATCGGACGGGTTCTAATAAAAAAATCCGATGCCCGATCCAGTCATTTTGACCTGGATCGGACCCGATTCCGATCCAGTGGATCGGATCGGACCATCCCTAGTTTCTAGTCCACATGGTCTCATTCTCGTAAGCCAGATTGGCATAGTTTTTGGAGGATACTTCTTTCCTACTATGTTTGATTTGTCTTGTTGTGGTTTTAAAGGGGTTTTTGTGTGTGTCAGTTCAATGTTTAATAAAAAAAAAATCAAACAGAAAATGATCAATCTAGTTTTCTTTCGCCATTAGTCAGAATCTAAATATTCAATTTTTGTAAAAAAAAAAAAAAGTTCTTTAGATACATTTTACTACCACAATACAAAAATCCTAGAGGTTTTATCTAGCCATTATAGTAGCCCATAAAATGAAGTAACTAAAGAAATCTCTTTTGCAATCCTTACAATGGGAAAACAAAATTTTTTTGGAAAAAATTTTCATCCATCAAAGAAATGAACTCCTAATGAAGGCAGCTCCATAATAGTTTCATTTCACTAACAGGAAAAAAGCCGTTGTATCAATTAGATTAATAGCAAGGAGCTACCTGTTTCTGCTTAACTCCTCATTAAACAATCAACAGAAAATTGAACATTGATTAAGAAGCCTTGCGACCTATTTATCCCACTGAACACAGGTTTGTAGAGAAGCCGACCAGTTTACCTCAATGAATAGCAACTACTGACTTTAATGACCAGAAGGAAGTCAGTTTTACATAATCCCAAAAAAATTACAATTAGGAGATTTAAATCTAAATACTGCTATGATTGATTTGATTCGGGGATCATTAAGCACATTCGAAGGGAAAGTATATAAATGTAAGATTTATTTCTACCTTACAAAGCAGAAAGTATCCATTGAGCTTACAGGACAAAACACTAGCCTTACCTGTTTTTGCACTATGTGTAGTTTCTTTTATTTACTTAATTTTACCAGACATTAATTTGAACAGAAGTGTCATTTTGGGTAGATATAATAGCTGTCCAATGGTGCCTCGTGTATCCCTTCTGATTTCCAATAGCATGCACCACCAACTGAAGAAAAAAAGGCAGTTTTTGCTAATACGTTTTTTGTTGCATGGTTTATGACAAAAGAAGGTGGACTCAGAAACCTGGAGGTGTAGCTGATTTATAAAGAACACAGTCATATCCATTAAACACACTGTGACCAAAGACCAGTATAGTTGGACTGCTGGAGGACATTTTTGAGCTTTTTCACAATGTGTTCAGGTTCCTGCTGTAGAGAGTGCCTTTTCTCAGATGAGCTTAGAGGTTTGAAGCAGCATAAGAGCCGTAATGGGGCCTATTTTCCCTCTACTTCCTCCCACACTGGCATCACTCGGAGGCATGACACAGACAGCCTTTAATAAGCTGTCCAGTTTTGCTGGGGTTACCTGCGGTTTGGTGGAGGCTGGGGACAGCGTTGGGGGATGCCCGTTTGTCACCGTGGTAACCATGAAGGAGCCAGATCCAAAGACATTAATGACGGGGGAGGGGGCTTCACTGGGTGGGGTCAGGCCAAGGAAGGGGGAGGTGGATGATGTGGACGAGGAGGGGGGAGGATCCTCAAATTGGTCGCTGTCCTTGGATGCAGAGCTCAACTCAGGCTCTGGAGGAAACCCTGGACAGATACACAGATAAAAGATTTTTTTGCAAGGTCAAATACACACACACACACACACACACACACAAGTGTTTTGTCCACATCAATGTCCCACTGATCCTTCATTTCTCCCTGGTTTTCTGTGCTTCCTGGTAGAACATTGTTGCATTAGCAGCCTATCTGTTTTGTTCTCTGCTGTCATGGTATCTTAGCTTTAATAATTCAATAAATGTTTTAAGTCATTTTTAAATGGTATCATAATTTATTTCAGGCTTCATTATTTTGGGTTAAAGCCAGATTGATACCAGCAAGACAAACAGTCCTTGTAATTCTGTGGAAATGATTAAAATATTGATTACATCCCTTTATTGTTCCACATTGAACCAAAGGCATGAAACAGACAGCTGTGGTATACCTCATTTGGACTAATGTCAGCAGAGCTAGTGACAGTAACAATGTTTTTGGTTTATTGAAGTTTTAGATAAGCAATAATAAGACTGACTTAGTATTTTGGTTATGAAAGTAAAGGAAATCACTGCCCTCAAAAGTTATTTCTCTGCTGTTTATGCATGGACCTAATCAACGCTTACCTTTTCTGCGCCCCTTATCACGTCGATTTGATTGCCTCTTTTGCTCAAAGTGGTGCCCATGCCCACTCCCATGTCCATGTCCCCTTCCCTTACGTGTCCCCAGAAGCTGGTTTTCACGGCCTTCGAATGGACTTATCATACCCATTCGAGCTCGCTCTCTCTCCCTGCTGGGGCCCATTTCCACTCTCACAGGACTCAAACCCTCCAGGCCAGTCCCATCATCCTCTGGCCTGGCTAGTGGATGCAGGGCTCGATGAGAAAGAACCACAGCTCCAACTTTGGCAGGCCGGGCCCTCTGGCTTCCTTGCCCTCCGAGGTCCCTGCTATAACTGTGACTCTGCAGAGCTTGTGGGTGATACTGTAGGGCATTGCTGCTACCTGCTGAGGTCTGTCCTTTTCTCCTCTTGCCTTGAGGAGCTCCGGGCTCACCACTGTGTGACAATGCCAGGATGTCAAACAGAAGGACCATCAGCAGAGTCCAGGAGAAAATCATTATCTGTCCAGCACAGCACTCCACCTGCTGGAAGGTAAAAATAAAAACATATGTCAGTGCTGGACATTTACTGACAACTAAAACAAAAGCTGCTTTAAAACATTTTGGTTGACTGGCTATCCTACATTAGACCAGACTGTGCTGCTTCTGATATGAATAAGATTTTATATATATATATATATATGTGTGTGTGTGTGTGTGTGTGTGTGTGTTTATACTATAAACAAACAAATGGGCATTTCTTCTGAAAGTCTACATCCTAACACCACTTAAACATGCCTGCATCTCCATCAGAGATGATTCAAAGATCTGATAAATAGATGGTCAGGCACTTGCTCCTCTTCTGTATCAACATATCTTAAATAAAACATGAGACAATAAGACAAACCTCACCACTGCCTATTCAGTGGTCTGAAGAGCCCCCCAACAGCACTGCTCATGATAAAAGTCAACATATCTCTGGGGTGTGACTCAACTGAACTATGAGGCTTTCTGTATCTGCATTACAGGCACAGAACCTCAGCCAATTGTGAATGAAATTGTGTGCACCCATCAAAGCACTGGAGCGGAAAGATATTTTCTTTTTTTTTATTAAGGCCCACAACCTTCAGTTAGGACACAGTTAGGCTTATTTTAAATTCAGATTTTTTTGTCAGTACAGATTTATTTGTATTCATGATGACATTTTCTGTGATTACATAGCTAATATTTGAGAAAGCAGAAGGTATATGCAAAGGATGAGAGTAATAGCAGTGTCAGAATACATTAACAAATGCACTGTTGGAACCATGTAAAACTTTTAAATTTATGCTGAATGCAGTAAACACATATGCACTGAACTCTCCATGCAAATCTAAAAAGCAATTTTCTTTACTTTGTCCATTTTAACCTGGTGCCATTCAGATGTTCAGATGCAAAATATAAATATTTGTCAGTGTGTAATACGCAAGTATAGGAAGAAAATGATGAAAATCAATGACCATTTAAATGAAAATCAAAACATGTTTGTTTATTTCAGAAGATATTTTGCCTACATATGACACACAGAAACCAAAACACACTTAATAAAATACTATTTTATTTACTTTCATTCAAATTTTTCCCAACAAGAATAATCAATAGGTGTCCCAATGTCTTTGGTGTTTGTATCAAAATATTGTTAAAGGTTTTTTTTTATACCATCATTCAAATAAAGACAAAACAGATCACAGCAGCAATCATTAAATACGTAGCAGTAATATCCTGGAGGATGTATCGCAGAGATAAGATCAATAGGAAACTATTTTGGACCAACATGCAACACTGCATATTTAAAATGTCAGTGATTCTTCACCTTAAATTGTGTCCTAATTAGTATTTTAACACATAAACAGTTTACTGAGAGAACTTTTAAAGGTAACTTTTGAACATGAACAAAGTTCAACCATTTCTTTTAATGAATAGTTGTTTTTTAATGCAGTTGTTGTTATTCTGACACACAAAAAACAAATACATTGATTTCACTTAGTTACTTTTTTATTTGGCATCATGTTATTGATGTTAGGCTTAAAGCTCTTGTTTATCAGGTCTTCGGGTCACCTTTTGACTGGCATGTGTTGTTATTCACTTAATTGTGCAGACTAATAGCTCTATATACTAACAGTATATTGACTATGAAATACAGAGGAAAATGGCTTTCTTATTAAGGTGTTCAGTACTGTACTTAAAACTGTAAAGCATTAAAATGTTTCTAATAAAATCAGATGACAAAGTGTTTCAAAGTTCGACACAAGCTATTTTAAATGTGAGAGACTTTTAAATGACTGCATATGATAAAAAATAAAAGTATCTTAAATGAATACCTTAGCATGTATGAAATATGTTGCAGTTTCCTTGATAGTTTTTGACTCCATGGCTGCAAAATAATTGCCTTAAACTTATCCAAACCTGGTGTGTTTGCATCTCTGACCCTCACTACACATACCTGTTAAAAAACATGCTTTTTATTCACTGAACTAACAACTGTGTTTTGACAGCACATAGTCTTTCTTAAACTGATTTGACCATAAGTTAGGTAATAGAAAATATGCAGGAAATTCCACCCGAATCAAGTCTAGCAAACCTTTTATTTGAAAAATTTACTTCTTTTATTCCTCAGAATCCTGGATAAACATGATCTGATCCAGGTTGCAACACGTGTAATTTAAAAAATAAAAAAACACTGTTAGTAGCAATTTATTTAAAATCTTTATAATAACTTACATCAAAACACTGTCTACATTGTAAAAATCATACCATATAAATGCATATTGTAATGTCCCCTTCATATTTTGTTATTAAGTAATAGAAATCTAACCCTGAAGAGCTATTAATAAACAATACCTATAGAAATTAGAAAATTGCTTAAAATGATTTAGTTTAGGTTACAAATAACTGGTTTGTTCTGTACAACATATCACATGTCTATTTATGTTTGCGCATCTATAAATTACAGCACCTATTTCCGATTTCCCAGGCAGGAAACAAGGAGTACCACAAGACTTATGTTTGAAAATCCGCAATTCCTTTTGTTTTGTTTTTTTTTTTGTCTTTTACTTATTGATTGTAAGATTCTTTACCATAGACATTTATAATGTTGTTGTGGTGCTGTGGCAGGTTAGTTCTTTGTGCTGAAAGATAAACAGTGGTGCATGGCATACAGAAAATCAATGAGCAAGAAGTATTGAGCTTTTGGTGATGGTGGGTTTACGTTCAGTCTGCCTGTGAGGTGGAATTGGGGGTTGATAAGGTCTTTGTGCTTTCATCACAGTAAGGTGGAAAAAAAACACCCATGGGACATACGTAGGATAGTTAGGGGTTTCTAGAGACAGGACTCAGTCAGCTTGTTGTGTGTGTGCAGGGAAGAGAGGATGTTGGTGATGTAAGGGGAAATTTGCAGTGCGAGTGCAGGCATCACCCAGGGGAATTTAGCGGCAGACTGTGTCGGCCGGCCTCTGGGAGTTCAACCAGCTGTGCAGTTTGCAAACAAGAGTGAGAGGCTGGCTGATGAGGTGAGATCTTTGTCTCCAAATTGCTGTTGGACAGCGGTAGGGGAGGATGATCAGCTGTGTCACACAGACTGTGGTTAGCAGGGACTGCAATTTGTCCAACACATGTAATGTTGGGTGTGGAGTGCTGGACCCTGATTCAAAGGGGAAACAAACAAAGCATCTAAACCTAATTGTGAGATTTCTAAAAGGGCCACGTGTCATGAGCACTCTTGTGTTTACCAAAGGGATGGCACTGACACGTGTCATTTTGAGTTGTGTTTCAACAGTTTTGCATCTTATTTGGAAAATGTGAAAACCAAACACCAGCAGGGCCAGTGTACTTTGACTTGTTGGTAAATCTTCTATAGAAACCCTCACAAAGAGGGCAGAGGGGTGGAAGTGGAATTTACATCATGGGGACACAGGTTCAAATCTTAAAAGAGAGTATCTTATGTCAGTGTTTCCACAAAAGCTATTTACTTATAAGCATTTCCAGGTTGTTCTGTTTCTTCTCCCGTCTACTTGTGTAAAGACACGGCTGGCCTATTATTAGTATTATTAGTTTCAGGTTGTAGCATTCTCTGGAGTGCAATAGTTTTGGTTTCACCATGAGCACCTCAGTTCAAGCTTTTTGTCCGCATCTTGCTTGATAATATTTAGCAGAAAGATACTTGTTAACAGCGTGGAAGAGATTTTGGTTTGGTTTGATATTATTGTGGATTTGGGATTCACACGTCTAATACAGAAACCGATTTTACAAATTCTCCTCTGCATCTAATCAAAAATCAGCCATGGGGTATATCTGGAGCTATAGGGAGGATCTATTTACCTTTGTTTTTGGTGCATTACACACCACTGGCATTACCAGAATATGTCTATAGTTTATTTTTTTTTATCTTTACTCTCTTTTTGGGAGATGTGGAACCAAAGAACATGTCAAAATAAGTATGTTTACTTGCTTTTTTTTTACTTACCATCAAGAGTAACTTAAATTGAATTAATCAGTAAACTGCAATTAATAACAGCCCCTTTCACACTTTGCCTCTGCTGCGCATTTTCTTTGTACAGCACAAGATGAAACAGCATCGTTTTAATTTGCTTTACAGACAAAATGGTGACGAGGAAGGTTTATTGGTGTATTAAGGGTTGAAATGCTTTGGTGGATAACGTCTCTTTTTCAGATGACAGAAATGAAAGAACAAACCCATTACTTGCACAAACAGGCGCAGAGCACAGTCACCTGCACCAGAGATGAAAAGCAGAAAGTGAACAACAATATGATTCTTAGAAGCAGAAAAAAGGAATTTTCCCAATACAAAAAAAGACATGTCCCATCCCTCCCAATCAAATCTGAGGCCTGAATAGACCTGTCAAGTGAAAGGGAAGGAGACTAAGTATCAGCATCTCAGCACAGCAGCACTGCGTTTTCCTCTCTTACTGTCATGTGTTGCTAACAGGTGGCCTTTTGAGGAGATGTGGGATAAGGATGATAATGAAGCACCATGGGTGGCATTCGAGGTTTTAAGCAAAGTCTCTTGTGTTTGATAAGCAACCACGGTGTCCAAGGAGCTTTCTACTATTACACAAAACTGTTCAAGGTAGAGCGCAGCTTGACCTGCCTCTGCTCTGAGGTGAAGCGAGACCAAGCGGATGACGTGAAAGGTTTTATTCTCAGTAGATAATCTAATACTCAAATGGAAAAAGTATCAAAAAAATAATCAGAGAACACAAGAGAAAAGTAGAACATTATGTTTTTAAGGTTTAAGGACATGAAGTCTTTTTAGAGAATGGTTTTGAAAGGACAAAGTCTTCAGTCTTTCATATCAGTTGGTGTAGATTAGTGTTAGTAAATATGACAGGTTCAGTCAATTTTACTTTTCTTAATTTTATGCTCTCATTGGTAGGAAAAGTTTAGAAGTGATCAAAAAGAGCTTTGTTTATGTTTTTGTTGTTGTTTTCCTACGTATAGTTACACTGACTTAATCCTGTGGAGGTTAGCCATTTTTACATTTTTTTTTTTTTTTGGGGGGGGGGGGGGTGTAGTTCAGGGGGTAAGTAAAGTTATCTGCCAACTTGAAGGTTAATGGTTTGATTTCAGGCTCCTGACTACATGTTGAAGAGTCCTTGGGCAAGACACTGAATCCCATGTCCTAAATATATGTCGCTTTGGAGAAAAGGGTCTTCTTAACAACTGTAGAATAGAATAAAAGTTATTATAAATAACTCATAGATGCATTTTTCCCCCTTAAAAACTAAAGTTTAAATGTGCCATGCTTTTGAGACTTTCTTGTCCTGTACTGCTTTCTTTCAAATCAGCAAATTTAGAAAAAAGCAGAGGTTTTGTTAAATTTTTTCACCGATTTAAAACACTACAGGGCTGCTTTTACAGGAAAGAAAAATAGAGATGGGTGGCTGTAGCCCAGGAGGAAGAGTAGTTTTTGACTGGAGAAGAGTTATATAATCACAAGTCCACTTACCAACTGAGAAGAAACACATTAATAAGATTCCTTTAAAAAGTAGCATTATATATGTTGGAAAAATTCATATTTCAGATTTGAGCTCAGTTCATATTTTAGATCTGAGTTTTAGTTCTTCAGATTGTGAAATGTGTCTTTACGGATGTCTGAGTATTGCAGACATTAGTACTGCAATATAACAAGTGATAAAAGCTCAAAATCAATTATGCTTTTAGGAAGCAAGAGAAGAGAAGCTGAAAGAGTATAAAACATAGTATATGTATGAATGTGTGCACAGTAGGAACTTTTATAGGCTCGGTAGATGGTGTGAGACAGCCTCCAGGGAGACATGCATCATACTAGAGTGTGTAAGTGTAAAATGATTGGTAATCTTGCAAGAAATCGCAAAGGGGGCACTATTGGAGCGCTGCATGATTAAGTTATGATGAGATCAGAGACCTCTCTCCAGTCAGTGAACAACTGGACAGTCCTTTAAGCGATGTGGTGCTTCACTGACAACACTCGTTATAAAAATATACTTAAAGAGCCGTAACCTAGGGTCCGCGGCGGAGATGAGGATGGTTAGAGAGGAAATCCAACAAGGCAGAACAGGAGGCCACCCTGGTTTTAAACTGCTGCATGTGTGCATCTTTCAGCTTCACCTGCTGTGACACCAAACCTCCAGGAGCCATCTGCTCCTCTTGTTTTATCTCTCATAGCAACCAGCAAGGCCATACGGATCCCGCAAACAAAGACTCCAGAAACAAGCTGTTGAAGCAGAGCTGTCATGTTAGGCAGGCCGCAGTCACATGCAGCAATTCAAAAATATTATTTTGCTGATTAACGCCAGAAATACCCAGTCGATCTTATCTATTGAACCAGAAAGTCATTCAACTATTATTCAGGCTTTTGAGCATGCTCAATTTGAAAATGTATTACAGCTGACAAAGAGACACCAAGTCACTCTGGTATTGTCTGACTGCACAAGAAAACCCTATTTCCTTTAGGTAGCAAGGTTCAAGTACACACTTGACAGATAATAAAAAGGAAAATACACAATTAAATATTCTAATCCCAAAAAAAACAAAACAATAGTATCTTTGTGTTTTTTTTAAACATTTAAACATATAAAAAGTAGAATCCACAAAGCACCCATGAATTAAAAATACCTCTGCACAATAAACAAGTAATATTAATAATACGAATAAGAATAGTAGTATGTCCTGGGCAGTTTAAAGCATTTTGCTAATGAGCAGTGAGCTAGAATACCTGCCAACAGGTGAAGTCTGAGTTACAGAGAACACCTGTTTGCAGTGAGCTTTTTGAAGCTCTTGTCATAATATATTTTTTTTGTTTGTTGAACCACAATTCAATCCATCATTTTTTTTATTTTAATTCATTTCAGTGACAGCTGAATTTTCCCCTTATCCAAGCGGAGGGTGCCACTATGCTTTAGCATGACTGTATCTGCCAAGCTGCTGTTAAGGCCATAAAACTCAATTTCCTCAGGGGCCAATACTACTGACTTCAGCAATATAAAAGTGCTTTGTCTCCCAAATCCTTTACAAACAATATAAGCAGGATTCACACATTGAAAGAGCGGATTGTTTTCAGCTTGTAAGAGTGCAAAGGGTGGTAATGGTCGCAGGAAGCTGCACAGGGTAATAAAAAGGGGGTAAAAAGGACAAGAGACCATAAGGAAGGTCCATCGCAAGTGCACAGGGAGCAGCTAAGCACAGAACAGATGGGGTAGTAATTTGGTCACAGGTGCAACAGATGCAAGTCAAGACCAAAACATTGTGTCTAAAGCAGAGAAACATCAGCAGCATCTTGCATATCTGCTCGTCATCGCCCATTCGAGTACAATGACACTTCTGTGCAGTTACAAACTGTGCATGCACACAAATGCACACTCGCAGCAGGGAAACCTCCTTCAGACACCCACGTGGAAACGTGTTCCAAAAATGCTGTGAAACACAAACAGCACCATGAAGCACAGCGAGAGGCATCCCACTGAGAGGAACGAGAACCAGAGAGACAATGGGGAAGAGGAGGAGGAGGAGGGAGTGAGAAACTGAGAAAAAAGGGAAAGAAAATGTAATGCAGAGAGAGAGAGAGAGAGAGAGAGAGGACAAGAAAGGAAAGAGGGGAAGATGTATTCCCTCTAAATTAGTACAAAGTGGAAGCTTTCATGGCAGCTAAGAGCAGCAGCAGAATCCCATCAAAAACAGCTCCAGCTTTTAGCTGCTTGCTAACCTCCCAAAGTTTGGACACCAGGGTCTGTCTGTGGACATTCCACATGGGAACAGTTTGACACATCAGCGGGAGGGAAGCCCTCCTGTTTAGAGATGATTTAGTGAAGCATGCAAACTAATTATATGAACCCAAAGTTCCTCCTCTCACCCGCCTCCTCCTCTTCCTCCTTTTGTGGCACCGAGGAGCACTGACTGCTTGCCAGTGTTATGAGAGTCCTGATCAAACCGATGCAGGCTGACAACATTTATCGCTAAGTTTCACACCACGGTGGAAGGATGGATGCTGGGCGGTCATTTTATTTAGGATCAAATAAATAAAGATATTTGGCTCTTTGGTGATAGAAAAATCTCATATCTTCTAGACATCAGTTTAATTTATCACCCTCGGAGAAACTTAATTTTGACATTGGCCTTAGCAAAGAGTATAATGCAATCGACTTTGAAAACATAAAGACAGTTTGATTAAAAACACTTTGTAAAGTTAAGCATTACCTGCTCCAATTATATATTATGTGCTCACTTAATCAAGATTTTTTTTTTTGTTTTGGGTTTTTTTGCTTTAGCCTGCACGGTTGACTCACTGTGGGCTCCTAACCACTCCTTCCAATCATGCCTGACACCTCCCTGCTGATAGACTTGCTATTAATTAACATGAACTCGTAATTGCAGTTGAGAAAATTGCACCTTTCCAGCATATTCTCGCTTTTAATTGCATGGTGTCACGCTGACACAGTACCCTTAGACTGCAGAGACCAACAATGAGCTGTCAAGAAGAGATAATCTCCCATCATTTCTGATTCTCCTCACCATTCAGCCAAGAAATTCCTTTGTGATGCTGCTCTGATTTCTTAAAAGCGTGGCAGCAAATGACAAAGCTTTCACCAAACTTGCGCTGATTGTCGAGTCGAATCTGCTTTTCCGGTATCAAACCAAATCTAATTGGATGTTTGCAACCAGTCGCTTTCTCCCAACAGTTGGAGTTTAACTCTAACAACAAAATTGACTTTGATTTTCATCAGTGAAACTAAGAGGGAAATATTTATATTAATAGAGTTATTAACTTGTGACATTATTACCATATTAATGCGTTTTTACGCACAGACAGTGATTAAACGGTCAATAGATCCTATTGGACCATTAGATGGATAATAGATATTTCGGAGGATCCTCGCAGCCCAACTGTGGATAATCTAACCAACTAAGGGAAATAAAATACCAATCATTTTTTAAGTGCCAAAAAATAAGTGTGGGTATTACTCAAACACCACAAATATAGTTAAGCCAAAGCACTACTAGTCGATATAAAATTAAATGTGGAAAGCACAAGTCCAATGAATAAATAAATACAATAAAAAAGCCTTACTTGATGGTTGTTTGTCGATGTTTTGCTGTGATTTAGTTTCCGGTGTGAGCAGCAGCTCGGTTTTATGGCTTCAGAGAGGAGAAAAACGCAGCAGCACTTGTGTGGTTCGCTCCTCTGGATGTGCAGAGCATCCGGATTGTCCCCCGCTTCTTATGAGGAGACCCAGCTTCCAATGCGCGCTCCCGAGTGCGCGTCAGCGGCAGGACTGGCAAGAGGCTCGCGCCTGCAAGTGATCAGCGAGGTCAGATCTGAGAGGACGAGCCTAAAACGGTGTCGTAAGAGACGATGTGACTGGTTATAGTTTGAATATATGAACAAATATTTTTTTAAAATGGGGAAAAATATTTTTTTAAAATATTAAATTGATTTATTTTAGTTTGCTTGAACGCTATTTATTGATTTTCTTTAAATCTGTTTAGATTGCGTTTAATTTGACACATTTGGTGAACTAAAATATTTTGTCTGATCAATAAGTATCAGTTAAAAACGTTTATATCACATTTGTATTTTAAATAAACTGAGAAAGTTGGGACTGACGTTTAAACTGGTTTTGATTTACAAGAGAAATAAAAAAAACGTGTTTTTGTTCATTTTTATAAAATCAATGCCCTTTCCCATACTATAACAGATAATTGATTGATTCATTGATTGAGTGATTAAATAAGTGATTGATTTGTTTATTTTAGTGTCATGAACAATATCCTGGGCTAATAATAAGAGACCATGCGGTATAAATAAAAACCTAAACAATTAAAGATGGCAATTAAATCTCATCAGTGCTATTTTTCAATTAATCAATTATATAATCAATTATGTGATCAAATAAAAAGACAGAATTTTATTACATTTTTTAAAGAAAAAAAGATAAAGCCTGGTGAAATTATTTATTTAAGCACTCATTTATTATACCTAGACAACTCTCTAATAATAATAATAATTTTGTTTACTTTGTTAAATAAAGGTTTGTTTTTAGGGACTATTTGTTAGAATTTGCTTATTCATGGGGGTGGAACTTCAAACCACTCCTCTCGTCCAACCTCTGAGTAAAGTTTTTAGTGTTTTAGAAAAGCTTCTCACTGTGGCCTGTTGTGGGCTTATGCTATTATCCTCCATCTCATTAACTTGTGTTTGACTCTTATTTTAACATGACAATATAAATGAGGACAAACCCTGACCAGTTAAAAAATAAGCTTCCCAGTAATACGTTAATGCCCTGCAGACGCTTATGAAAACTTTGTTCATGCTGGGCCGTAGCCAGGACTTAAATCAAATAGCAATCGAACCATTTCAGTCATGTATTGAATTCCACTTCCACTGTTTATATTTTGGTTTGCAAATCGCTTCTTAAAGCGCATACACTTCCACAGTGTGTGCCTGTGAAATATTCAATTTCTAAATTCCTACAGACCTAAAATAGATGCTTATTACATAATGAAGGACCATAATCAGCATAAAATGATGTTTTTCTTAGTGAAAAGCACAAAAGAGCTCTAACAACAGTCTTGATATTTAGCAGTGACATTGGTTTTGCTGTAATGGATAATCTGCAGCAAAAACCCATGAATGAATCTTTCAAGCTTCCAAAGTCTGCAGAGCTTCCTTCCAGGGCCGCTGTAAAGCTACACTATGAGCCTGTTGTGTCGCCAGATTTAATATAGAGTACTTTCTGAACAGTTGTAATTGCTTCAGGGAATTGGTTGACATTTGAAAATATAGTCTGCTTTTTTGTTTTGTGTTTCCGCTGTAAGAAATGTGCTTGTCGGTTCTACTGAAAGCAGTGAAGAAGCTTTGTACTCATTTGGTAGGGATACAAACACTTATGACAAGGAAACTAAGCGTTCCACAGACAGACCGAGTCTGCTGAAAAAAGATAACATAAATATTCCAAAAGCCTTCTGAGTATTGAGTGCTTAAACAACTTCCACTCAGAGGTGTCCAGCCCTGACTATTACAGGACAACATAACTGTTAATAAAAAAACAGGGATTTTTTTGTCCTTATAAAACATATTGAAGCTTGTTTGCCTTTTCATGTACTTGCTTATGATTTATCTACTAAGGAGGTTAGTCTGCATGCCATTCAATGACAATGGCGCGCTTACATTTCTTTTAAGCTTTAACTTAAGACTTTTGCTTCTTGCCTACAGTGTGTCAGGCACATTTGAACACAGTTGGAGTATCAGCCGCTTCGTAAATGTATGAAGCCCGTTTGATGTGGAGCCCTGCAGCTTCTCTGTGACTACAATAAAAAACCAAAAATACATTTTTATTGCTCATTATTGAGCTGCTGACATATTTACAGGAATCAGAACCAACATGTTGTCATATGTCTGGATTTAGCTGCAGCATCAGGTGGTAAAAAGAGGCTGCATACAAAGTTTCTCCTGTGCAAAAGCAGAGGGAGGCTGCTCAATATGGCAGAAAAAATGCTTCCTTCCAGGGATACATGAGCCTTTGTCAGGCAATACCTAGAAAGAATTGTATTTGAGAAAAGATTCAAATGAAAGAGATGGGAAATTGACATGAGGGTGGTAATTATCTATTTATTTTTTGTCAAAGTAAGCACATTCTTAGCAGTTGTTTTCTTAATGTTGGTGACAAGAGTCCAAAGCAAGGAAATTATATGCACAAAATAAAGCTGCAGTGCTGGACATTCATTAATCCAACTTAAATAAAGAAAATATCACAATTACTTAAGGTCACATAGATGTTTATTGACATTGCTATACCATTTTGGCAACATTCAGCAATTAAAATATTATTACATAAATCCTGTAAGCAGATGATTACACTTTTAATCACGATTACGTGATTACATTTCAGGATCTTTATGTCTAGAATAAATACAAAAAATGTATTTTTGCATACAATACCATTTTTACTAGATGTTTTTCCGAAGAACTTTTTTCTCTACTAAACTTTGCTGTTTGGTGGCATTAAATACAACAAATCATTGTTTCAAAATCTCTGACAAAAAAAAAACCCCAAAAGTAAAACAAAACAAATGTACATTCCAAATAGCAGAGTTGACATAAATCGGACTATATGTATTCATATAAACACTGTAGATACACACTGTTTTGTGTTTGAGGCCAATTAAAAAGGATGGTATTGTTAGGCTAAGTAACAAAGGTTCAGCTACTGTGTCCTGAAATCAAAGCTAAGAGAAAGCCTTTTGAAATCGGTGTTTACTTTAACTACTGTAATTAGTGTTGTGCAAACAGTTACAGTCAATGCTGCACTGTTTTCTCAGGGCCTGTGGTATCTGTGTGTCAGGAGCCCTGTCTATAATTAGAGAGTTAAACAGTGAAAAACATGCAGAGGTTGTGCCACAGCAGCTGCAGAAAGAAGTCTTTGTGACTCAACACAAGTATTCAGAGCATTCAGAGGGTTTTAACAATATCACTGAAGGAGAAACAATGTCCCTGACTGAGAAATATAAATGCTAATGTAACATTTTGCTTCTAGTTAGGAGATTAATCTAGATTAAACCCCTAACTTACAGAAAATGTTACAGATTTCAGAAATTTGAACTTTATATTGCAATTGCATTTGAAGCATCAGCAACTGGCACGGCATGAAATAAAACTAGATTTCAGAAAGAAATATATTTTCCTTATTGGATCTACAGATAAAAGTCCCACTTGTCATTTCCTTTGAGGCCCATTTCTGACATTTTGAAGGAGAATTATTTTAATGACAACAAAACAATGGGAAATGTTTACATGCTTCCCAACGTTGCTCTGTTTGGATGACCAAACAGGTTTGGGATCAGCCTCCTCAGCCAGAGCATGTGCATGAAGTAACATTAGGCAACTCTGGTCAAAAACCAGCTTAGTTTTAAATGGCCATAGACTGTAACTGGTAATATACAGAACCGAATCCAGCTACAGAGAACAGACGCTACAGTAGCATTTGCTTAAAATATACAAAAATAGTAAAGACAAATAAAATACTGCTAAACTTTAGTACATTAAAACAAGGTCAGAATGATTAATAGTCTACTTCAACTGAAAAGGAACAAATGTATTATCACATAAAAGAAGAGATGCGATCATTTAGGAGGTAAATACATTATTAATCAGCTACATATAAATGTATGTTAATTACCAGGACATGCACTGCTAAGCACAAAACATTCAAAATTCTGCTGATTACCTATTCACATAAAGGTTTAAACACATCAGGTTACAGAGCAGAGATGTTCATCATGTGAGGTGATCACCTGCATGAAGAAATCCTGCAGTGTAATCCAACTGGTGATGGACCAGTTTGTTGGCCTCATTCAGCACAAAGGGTTAAAGCAAGACATGCACCAGTTGTAAAGTCTTCATTTTCTTACTCTGATCAGAAACATACAAACATGACCCGACCTATTTCCATCCACTCTGGACAAAATGAAGCAACAAAACAAGTGCAGCCTGTCTTCAAGACTGAAAGGGGCATGTTTCAGCTCTGGTGTGGTGTGATCTGGTAGTCAGAGAGATGAGCAGGGAAAGGCAAGAGAACCTCCTGCTGGGTTCCCCTCATGCATTATCAGCTCGCAGCCCCCCAGCAGGCGTCAACCACCACATACCAGGGTGTTGAGCTTTGAAACAGCCAGAAGCAGGTTCACTTCTTAATTTGGGGCAGCTCTACAAAACTAGAAAAGCTTTTTTACAAAACCAGGAACTCTTTAGACAAGACCACATGAATGAAAGCAGACAAGAAGCAATGAAGGTTTTCATCATTTAATTAAAACCGATTGTCAGATGAATAGTACACAAATTGTGCTTAGTGTGCATAACTGTAGCGATGCGGGATATATATATATATATATATATATATATATATATATATATATACACACACAGTCTCATATACAAACAAAAAATACAATATCGCAATATGCATCCATATGCTAGAAAGAAAGGGATGTTTGATGTTTCGCCACATTGAGGTTTGAGTTTAATCCTGATTTACAGTCAGATGTTTACTATGATGATATACAACCAGCAATTTCATCATCACGCAGTCCTTTTAGGTCAACTGTGTTGCAGTATTATTGCCCAGATGCTTTCAAGTTTGTTTCTTTTAATCAAAGGCTTATAATGTGCCTGTATAAATGCCAGTTAACTAGAGTGAAGACATGGATGTATACCACTATAGAGCATTAAACCTGAAGTATGCAGTGTTTATTTCGACACCAAGCACCTTAGGAAAGATTTGATTAAAATCTATATCACAGTAGAACACTGCCACCTTGTGGATGACCACTAACACGCCTCTACAGTGCTGTCTTCCCAGAGTCCCCTTTAAAACACACACATAAGTGACAGCAACGATGACTCCTCTCATCATCGAGTCCACTGCTGGCAGTGATGATAAACAGAAGTTTTCTTTAATGTGAAAAGAGATTGATATAAAAAAGCTGAAGTTTGTGTGAAGGTGTAGCTTAACAGGAATTAAAAGCTATTCCAGTAAATGGTACTTATATAACAGCAAGCTTAAGGCACATTAATTACACTTTAATGAATGTATGAAGTTTGATAGAAGCGGTCACTTCTCACACTCCTCTCTTCTGTGTCCTCACTAACACACTTTCCCATGTGTGACCACATGTGTGTGCTGGGAACATGTCGAATTAAAGTTTCTGATCCATTTCCAACTCCTGCAAAAGGTCAGTGATGACTTCCCAGGTGGTGAATGAGATCAGCAGGCAGTGATGACAGTCATAAGCTACGTGACTGAGCACAGCATTGGACTATGCCGTGCAGCAAAACCATTTCATGCACGAGACAAACATGAAAAAAATACATGTAAAATCCTACTGATGATCATCCTTAAACTCCTGTTTACATTTTTACAGCCTACAGTCAAACATTCACCCAATTGCAATGTACAATCTCAGTCCTTACATTCGGAGTATCAAATACACATGTTGCTCATGAAGGCGTCACAGCAGTAGAGTTGTGACTGTGTTTTCCAGCTGGCACCTCATACTTGAAGACCACACTGAAGAGCTTTCCTCCCAGTCGGTCAGCCAACCACGAGTTTTTGATGACTGCCATCTTCAGGCTCTCGCAGCTGAGCATGGCATAGTAGTTGGTGTGAATAGCTCGGCCCATTCCCTCAATGATCACCAGGTCGGTTTGGCGCTCCCGCACCGCCATCGCCAGCACTTTGTCCAGGCGGCTAGAGATAAACAAAGAATACACTTTATAGACTCATGTAATACTGAAGGTTTTGTTTTTCATTAGGGCTCCTATGAACATTACGACCAACACTGCTCTGATTCTATTTATATATACCCATGCAAGATCAACGCATATCGCATTAATACAATGAAAAACAAGCCCCTTTCACATATCCGGCATATCACTTCCACTATCTCAACCATCAAATTTAGCCTAGTTGTGATCTAGTAAGATTCAGAGTTGATGTCTGTACATGATGCATGATCATAAGTTCATGTTCTAATGTTGCAATTCTGGCGTAATGTTTCAACACATGTGACACAGAACAGCATAATGTTCATTTTGTTAAGATTGTACGTGTGCAAACTTTGTACAGGGCTTATGGTTACTAGATGCTTTGCTGTAGTTGAAAAAGCTAGTGTTTGACTTGACTGGGAGAAATTGTCTCCACTACACCCTGTTGAAACGGCTTGTTCCTCTGTGACATGTTGATGGTCCTTTCAGATCGAACACGTATAAAGTTAAAAGCTAATCAGGCAGTGTTTAAAATCTTCAAATGTGAGTTAGTTCCAGTCTGTATGCTACTGGCTTTTACAGAAACATCGATACATCATGTGATAGCTGCATTTTGCTTCATGTGCTATGGAAAGATATTTTCCACTCGTAAATAGGAAATTAGTAGTTGTTGTGTTCAAGTACTGTTGTGGTTGTAGCATAATAAAAAATGGTGGACATAAACTTTTTATAAGCTGCTACATGGGTAAACCAGTCCTGAACTTATTGATTCATCTGCTACACTAAGAACTAGATGTATCAAAAAAGTAAGTGTGTAGCATTTTGTAAGGATTATAAATCCATACAGTAGCCTAATTTTAAAGACAGAATTAAGATAATGTTACTGCCATTAGCGTTGCTGTTGTACATTTTTCTAATTTAAATAACTGACCTTGGGTTTTGTTTTCTAAAGGGATGCCACCATCCACAATTTTTTCGCTGTGGGGCTTACATTCTTCCAGCTTAAGGACGTATTGCATCAAAAGAAGATGTTTTTACTAAACAACCAACCTCAGATCTAAACAAGGGGAACTGGAACCACTCTGGACCAATATCAGTCTGTCCTCCCTCAGGCCAGCCCTACACACCAGCAAAAAGACCACAGTTAATTGCTTTCTTCATCATTTAAGATAACTCACATCACATTACACAGAATTTTGTTCCATAAAAAACATTTCACTAGATATATCAGGTATATATGTAGGAAAGACAGAAAAAATAGTAATTAATCATCTTCATATGCACTCACTGAATCACAGGATCCATAGCGGCGATTCTTTCAGTCAGAATCTGAAGTTCACCGTTTGTTACATCATTTAAAGCTGGACCGGAGTTGCTGGCCAACACAACCTGCAACGTTACAGCTCGGTCAAATTTAATACACTCTTACACCCGATGTTGTGCTTTTCTAGCAACACGATACCAGTCCAAAGTTTGGATACACTTGACCACTGACTATATTGGGGAACCATCTTAACGCTATCTTAAAGGTTCTCACCTCTGTTCCTCGAGACAGAAGCTCTCTGACAAAGGGCATCACCCCAAGAATGATGTCCATTCCACTATTATCTACGAAAAACAAGGCACACCTATGAGGAGGACCCTGTAAGAGAAATACAGGATGGATTGTAGTCAAGCATTTCTCATCAAACACGCACAGAATCACTTTGTCAAAAAGCAGCTCGGCGTGCTAGATTAACTCAGCTGTCTGTGCTTCCGAGCGTGGAAGAAACAGAGTCTGACCTTTATTCTCTCAATCCACTGGGTATAGGAATCAACAAGCCATGGTCGCTCTGAGAAGAAAACAAAACAGTTGAAATATTTCACTTTTACATTTTTTTCTATGAAGTTTTTGCCCTGGAATTTAATCTATTTAGATTTAATTTGTAATCTAATCTAGATCTAATCTTCCTGCTGGCAGCTGAGAAAACCTTCCACGACAAATTATTAAGCAGTTTTTAGGGATTTTACAAGAACATAAATACACCCCAAATCATACTTTCCCCTAAATCATACTTTGAGGCTCCTAGTTTGTTTTTAAAAGACCAGATTATTTATTGGGCTCAAAGATGGCGCTCTACAGCTGCTCACAATACTCCAGCAATGTTAAAGAAAAGCACTTGGGTACCTTCCAACTGCCGTTTAGCTTCCTCAAAGCCAAACTCAGGGTCAGACTCCAGCACACTGCATTTTCCAAGACAAAAACATAATAAAATAAGATTAGTTCAAACAGAAACTTATGATCTCTGTACAGGTGGTGCTAAACACTGTATGTAATGTACTAGCCAATAAATGGTGATACAAATTATATTTGTTTCTAAAGCCAATTTCTAGAAAAAAAAAAAAAGATGGGTAGCAGCATCACCCCCGTCTAGCTTGTACCAGTAGGATCAACCCACCCTACAGCAAACAGTTGAGGGGTCTTATTTTTGCCCCCGATTACTAAATTACAGATAAATGACATCTTAAGACCTACAGCTGCCTGAACCAATCAACCAGCTTGTTTTTAGATTGGGAATCTTCACTTACTCCGACACAGCCTTGGCTCCCCAGTCAAAAACATTCCCAGCCAGAACGCCCCTGACCAGGGCAAACTGTCTGTCCTCCCAGCTCAGCTCCTCCAAGGACTTCACCGCCTTCTGGTAGTACTTAAGAGCCATGTCGTTCTCCCTCTGTTTAATCTGACACAAGACAAAGAATACCACTGCTTACTTAAACTGAATTAAGATTATGTAGCAACACTTAGAAATGTAGGAAATTTTTTTTAATTAAAAAAAAAGAAATTAACAATATATTGCCTGACTTTAGCAAGTGGAAAAAAGTGTTTTAATTATGACAAAACCAAATGAGTCATGGAATGGATCAGTGAAGGCCGAACCAGTGTAGCACAGGAAGAGGATACACAAAAAGAAAACAGATTTATTTAGAGTTCACTCAGACCTTCGAGTAGGGATCAGGAAAGTTGAATTCGTTTAAACAGTGTTCCCTCGTGTCTAACAGACTTCTGACAGTGAGGGATCCATAAGCACTAGGTGAGAAGAGAAGCACTCTACGTTAGCCAGAGAAACGCGCGCACACACACACACACACACACAATAGGGCTGAGATGGTGAAATGAAAAGCAGTTCTCAAACTGATATGTTCCACTTTTTCTTGACTTTGATTAAAATGCTCTTTTAATGTTTCAAATTTAAGTTGCATTTAAGACATTTTACACATCTATTCTTTTGATCTATGTGTACACTTCTGCTGAACTCTATAATACACACTAACAGATCAAACAGCATTATCACGAGATTACTCTTATTCATTGACCAAGCATACACACACACACACACACACACACACACACACACACACTTAGAGCAGGTATGAAGACATGAAACTAATGCAGGAAATGAAGAGAAGAATTTTAGTATAGACTAAAAAGCAACAGATGCAGGCACAGACGAAACGATTCTTACAATGGTTGATGCCGGAGGGTCTGCAGCTTGTGTCTGTATTTCTGACGGAACTTTTCAGCCCTCGTGGCGGCCTCCGGCATGTCAGGCTGGCTCGCCACTGCTCTTTTAACCACCTGCTCCAGCAAAGAAGTACAGTAATGAAACCCTGTTCATAACAGGCACTCGCAGGATTACACTTATCATTGTCACTAAAAGCTCCAGATCAGCTTCGACCCATCAGCCTTTGTAGTGGACTGCCATCTCAGAAGTTTAATAAAAAGTTGGTTATTTTATTTATCATTTGTGACATGACGTGAATTTATTATAAGCCATTCCATCCTACCCCATCTAAGGCTTCTTCAAAGCAGTAGAGCCAGTACTCCCGAGCTGGGGCATCCTCTGTGAGGTCAACAGTGTCAGGAATGTAAGAGGAAGGGTCCTGCAGCAGAGGCAGGTTCACCAGTTGCCTCTCTAGTCGGTCCATCTCCAACATGTCAAACTAGATTAATAAAAAAACAACAGATCTTAAAACAAAGAGGCAATCTTTTAAAAACATTTAGACGCTTCTTCCAGTGCTTTCCAAAATCAGAAACTACTCTCACTTACAATCCTGCAAGCTTATTTTAAGATACACTTTACAGTACATCTCTTTTTCTTTCCAACAGTGATGGTTTTCAGCCATGTTTGTAGTCTTTTTATTGAAGTAGAACACAAAAAAGCAGAGAGCTGCAGGAAAGAGGACAGAGGAAAGGTCAAAGCAGGATTTAGTCCTACAAGCTTCCTACTGAACCCAACAATCCATTAGAACAGATCATTTACTTTTAAATAGCATATATCAATAACAGCAATTTGACCCAATTCTCTGCCTGATGTTATTAGTTGGCACTAAATGACTGCAGGTGGGTTCTAGAGCAGATGACAGTGAAGGCCGACAGCTCCTAATATACTACTGAAGCCCTACATGCTCAAAGCATTAGATCAAGGAATTAATAGCGCAAAGAACAACATTAGAAACATCAAATATCATTAATCTAATTTGACCATGGAATGATTTAGTTGTGTGCAAATCAGCAGCAGGCGATTCAAAGATTAGCAGTCTTGTCCAACTTAGCACAAAAGTGAATGTCAGAGCGTTTACTGAGCTGCAGAAGAAGGCTGAACACAAACACAGCAGGTGGAGATACTTACGGGAAACTGAGGGAGAGAGTTAGGCAGACAGAAGAATGATTGGAGAAGAAATGAAAAGAATGATTATCAGACTGGGGGGACTGGTGAAATGAAAATCTGTATGACAACATAAAATTGGTGAAAACAGTAATGGTTCTAATATACCAAAAATAAAATGACGGAAGATTAAAAGCCAATGAACCTTTAGGAGACATGTGACATATTGTGTGACCCAGCATTAAGTCTTAACGTGGCAGAACTTACTGTTCCACTGCGAGCACGTTGCATTGGATTCATATCAGGAGAAACACTCATCAGGCCCGAGCTTCCAGCATAATTCTCCCCCCAGCTGTACTGGTTTGGATCTTAAAGAGAAAATAAATACATGATAGGACATTTTTGGCATTGGGACATTTTCTAAAACTCTCAACCAGTATTTTTGCCATTAATACTATTTAGGATTTTCCCTGAGGTTGTATTACTTTTAAAGCAAACTACACAGAATTGTTCAGAAACATGAAGACATGCTGCATCATTTGTTTTTAGCCGCATGTCAACCGTCTTTTACTGTCACGCAGATGTAGCTTTGCTGCTGTGTTTGTGTTCATTGACCTGCTGCAGAGTGCGTTTTTAGCTAAATGTTAACAGATGGACACAAACGTATTGATTGCATTTGCTTGAGGAGAAAGAAAAACTCTGTTTCTGAATTATCGGGGCTGTTTTTACAGGATAATGTGTACTGCATTATCAAATCATTATTGAATATAGGCAAATATGATATGCTATGGCAGAAATCTGTGTTTTAAAGTGAATGAAACTTAACAACTTGGAGGAAACTGAAGCATCTTTTGATTAAAAGTAGCCTGTTAATGTCGACAAGCAGAGAGCATTATCTTAGAAAACCAGTTTCCCATGCCAGAGGGACTTTAGTCCAGCTTTGAGCTTGTTTTTATATGGGTGTTCCCGCTCATTGATGATTAATTACAAGCTTTATACAAGAAGCCTCACAATGTTACTTATTTCATTAGTTCCTATGGAATAAATAAAAGGTGTTTAGTTTTTTTATATACTGCTTACATGTTAATGAGGAGTTCTAATAATCTGCTTCCTGTAACCATTTCCACATTGCTATTTGGAGACATCTGTTTGGGGAGTGATATCCATAAAAAGCATTTCTATTTTTTTTTTTCCTTACTGTCTTCCTCTGCTCCTTTAAGAAATGCCCCAATGGCCCCGAGATAGCCCTCGTGTCTGAGAAACAAGGCCTGAACTTCACCCTACAAAAACAAGTGGCATAAAACTTGGCTGCAGGTAGAACATTGATAAGTTCACAAGATAATGTTCTCAACCACACTGAAAACACAAAAATAATAAGAATACAATACAGAGACTGTAGAGGAGGGTTTTGGCTTGCCTTGGTGAAGAAGTTGATGCTATAGGTGATTGTGTGCATGGTAACAGGGTGTCCCCTGATGAAGAAACCTCCAAAGTACACTCTGGACAAGTTGTGGAGCTTTGCATACAGACACGCCAGCTGTCCGATGTCGTTGCTGATCATGTGGAGTAAACTCTTTGCCATGTCTTCTTTGGAGAACTCTACAGGAGCAGAGTTACTTAAAGATAAAGGCCTAGCACATGTTAAAACTATCAATATTACAAAAGAATAGAAAAGGTTTTATAATCCATACATTAAAAATCTTTTTCCCTCACACTGAAACTGTAGAATTATAAAAAGTTGCTCAGCTGAAACGGTGACACAGTAATGGGCTTTACTCCAATCATTTAGAAATGCAGACGAGCTCTCTGTAACAATGCCACTCTTTAATTTCCTTACAGTTAAAAAACCAGCACTGGGTGACTGGTCATCAGTGTGTGTTAGAGTTCAAACTTTCTGTTTGTCAAGTTAATTTCAATACATCTGACCTTCCTAAAACCAAGCTACTCACAACTGTTGCTAGTAAGCCGATTTTAAACAAGACATCAGTGTGCATGCTTAATAACACCACAAAAATCAATGTGGCTGAACCTCACCTTTGTCAGCAGTTGCAGACTTCCCAAAACTGCTAGCAATAAGATCCCCAGTCAGGCCCAAATACCCGTACGATCCTCCGTAAATGTCTTTGACAAGCATATCAACACTTGTATGCTGCCCTTTTGATGCCAACTGCAAAAGCTCATCAAATCTCTGCAGGAGGAAAAAAAGGATATTGTTCAAGAGGCTGAAGACAACACAGCGCTGAATCGGCAGCATCTTCAGTAAATATAGAGCAAAAATTAAAGAGGATAATCGTTAAAGTAATTCATTTAAGATACCTTTGTTTTAGTGAGCAAAGCTCCGAGGCCCCAGAATGTCCCTCCACCTATCGAGCTTCCTCCTATTCGCTCAAACTTGTCCTCTGATTCAACCTGTTGAAGATAGAGAATGACAATCTGTTTCTGTTTGAATTACTTTAACAGTGTGGTGGTGTCTGGAATACAAAGGAACATCAAGGTGTCTGGAATACAAATCTGGAAGTACTATGCAAGGAACCATGCAGCTTTTTGATAAAGTCTTATGAGATCCTTTATGTCCTCTCATTTGCTGTGGATACACGCGAGTGCCATGATTGGGTGCAGGGGAAGCATCACCGCAAAGCTTAGTTGTGGTTCACAATTTTCACAATGAAAAAGTCCAAAAGGTTTAAGAAAAACGCTTCTCAAAATACAATGGAAGGTATTTTGGGGATTCCTTACGCTACAGTCCCCAATGTCAAAGGATTCAGAGAATCTGGTAAAATCTGAACATAAGACTGAAACCCAACAATGAATAAGATGAGGCTTCATTAATCCCACAACAAGGATATTAGTGAGTGATGTTCGATCCATCAGGCAGCACGTTATTTAAGATAAAACTATACCATGAAAAGCAAAAGCCATAACATCCAGAAACACCACCGGCTTCTCTGCACCTGAGCTTATCTGAGATTAACTGAAGCAAATTGGAGAATTTTTCTGATTTGGTTCATTTTGGTCTGATTAATCCACAATTTAAATTATGCTTGGTCAGGAACATGTCCTCAGTACCAACGCAGAAAAAGACCAACTTTATTGTTGTTGTCAATGCAAAACTCAAAAGCCAGCCTCTGTGATGGTATAGGGTCGTGTTAGTGTCCAATAGCATGGTGAATTTACACATCTGTGAAGATCATTAATGCTGAAGGGTACAGAAAATCGCTCCAATTCTACGGGAGTCTTCTTCAGGGACATCTCTATTTATTTCAGCAAGACAATACCAGACCATACACGTGTTACAACACTGTAGCTTTGTATGACAGAGTGTGGAAACTAAATTGGCCTTGCTGCAGTCAAACCTTTCTTTCCAGTGAAAATGTGTGGTGCATTATAAAGCTTAGAAAATTAAGGAGACACCGGACTGTTAAGCAACTGAAGTTCTTCATTTTGCAAGGATGGGAAAGAATTCCAAGTACACAGCTTCAACAATTAATTAGTGACACCAGTTTCTAAATGTATGTGTAGTGTTAAAATGAAAAGTGATGCAACAGTGGTAAACAACAAGATATATCATCATTTAAAGAGAATTGTTTCTCTTACCAAGAACATTGTCTACATGGAAGCCAAATAAGGGAAGTGGTAACAAGCCTTCCCTGCATGTAAATGAGTGTCCACTTGGTAAAATGGCACAGACTTGACAAGGTTTAGATGTCCCTATATCTGTGCTTATGCTGCAGGAAATAATGTTTTACCTGAATGGTGTCTGAATCAATAATCAGATCAGTATAGATCAATACTTCATTACTTAGACATTTACTTATTAGTGAGGTATTTCATCTGTAATAATTCGAAGGAATGACCACTGATCAACAAATAACTTGGAATGCTGGTTGTTACCTTAACTATGGAAACCCCAGAGCCGATGTTTACAAGCAGGTAGGGGAAGATGTCTGGATTGGTGGTCTGAAAGCGGAACTCTGAGTCAGCATGCTTGGCATATATGAATGCCTCATGGGGTATGTTCTTCAGCACAAAATTACAGCCCTTGATGAGGCAGGTCATCTCATCTTCTTTGTCCACTCTGCAACAGATAAATAAAGACTTAGCTCGAAACTGTCCCAAAGATGAGCCACTGTCACATTAGCAAATACGTTTGCAATCTATCTGGTCAGTTGTTATCTATACTGGACACTCTACAATTCTACTACAATCCTTTTATACTCTTGATCTGACAAACTAGCTGCCTGTAGTTCAATATGTTGAGAGCTTTCCTGAAAAATCATAACAACAAACAATAACTATATAATCTTACAAATTAGGTCCTCTTAATCCGAGATGATAACAATCATACAATGATATCCAAACATGTTGTGAATAATATAACACACATCATTTTACAAATTCAGCTGCCAGAAAAATCTATGTCAAAACAGGTATGGTGGTAAATTGAACATATTTTAGAGAAAATTCTTCATAAACTCTCCCACAAGAAAGTAAATGGATAAAATATATATCCTAGATATCTAAATCTCCAGCCGGGGCCACTCACTTGGCCACAAAGTGCATTGGGTCATTGTGCCATCACACAATAAGACTTTTGGACAAAAATCCAGTCTACTATCCCCGCTGCAAAACTCTTAAGAAGTATAAATTGATGAGCTTTAAAAGTTTTAGTGGTTTGTGCTTTCTCAAACTAACATTCAAATGTAACCATGATTTACCATTTGATTTGTTACTTCAAGACTGGACTATTGTAATTCCTTATTTATGGGCTGTCCCAAATATGCCCTGAAAAGTCTCCAGCT
>JBAMHV010000003.1:9813524-9823590 GCA_037177535.1 Pseudomugil gertrudae | reverse complement strand
GACCTGTAGGTGGCGGTAATGCTCATTACAATAGTTGCCAACCGCCGTTAAACTTCAAAGAAGAAGAAGAAGAAGACTGTGCTGTGATTGGTCAGCTCTTCCGCAGTACTGGGGCGGGTTATATGAGGCACTTTATCGTAAGCACTTTGACTTCGTAAAATATTTTTTGGTAGGCCAAATTGCTTAACAAGGTATATTTTGGTTTATTACACTTCAGAGACAGTGAGTAGAGAAGTGGTCTCATTTGACACAAATAATATCTACTTATGACGTTTTAAAAGTCCATTCCCTTCTGTTGTAACGGAGGTTGCATTTTAGCTTAGCAGGTTAACTTATATGGCTATTTACGTTAGCAAGTAGTAGCTACAACAGCAGCAGCATCAACATCACGATACAAGGTAATAATGGAAGCCACCATAGAGACAAAACAATTATGAACTAAGATATAGATTAGTACATGTTTAGACAGTTTGTGTAAGTAAATGAAGAACGTGAAATATGTGGGGTTTTTCTTACTACGTTTTACTTGTTTCCTTACGCTCTAATAAAATCGTATGCAATTAATTTTTTAGTCAAGTTACATCCAAATGTAACATGCATATTGTGACAAACTTAATACCTATTTTGATCTGTGACAATTTGAAAAAAATATCGAAACTTTCTGTTTCACGTATGCTGATATAACCATTCATTATAAATCAATTAAAGACATGTATCATTGATGCCCTAAACTCAAATATTTTGTTTCATACGTATAAATTGATCCATAAAAATAAATCTGTTCCAATTGATATTGATTAAATATTCCAGTATTACCTTTTCCACTTTAAAACTTAGGAGATTTATTAATTAAAATTTAGTAGGAGCCATAGATGGCCGTACTGTTGGATGGGGTGCATGTTAATGAAATAAAGTGTACCAATGTTGGCTTTACTATGAGATTTTGTAGCTAGTTAAGATTGAGCAGTTTGTGACTCTTGGCCTTACCTTCAGTACGGTCATAGCAACATAGTAAACCAATTGGAAAGTCTCAGTCAGAAATCCAGTTGGTTAACCTGATGCTATTTCTGCTCTTGGTTTCTTAGAATGAACTGCCCTCCCACTAAGCGTCTCCGAGGTCTGAACCAAGATGTTGTGACAGCAATGGCCTTCGATGATCCATTTGGGGATGATGAAGAATTCACCCAGGATGACTTGGATGAAATAGACATCCTTGCCTCACAAGCCTTTACCTCAGCAGCAGGAGGGGCAGGAATAGGGTCTAAACCAGGAACAAAGCCAAACCAAGCACTCCCCGGGCCATCGTCTGCAGGGCAGAACAAACCTCTGTACAGAGCTACAGCTAATCACAGCAAGGAGAGCACAGATGGGTTTAACAGAGGGAATGCTCTGAAACCTAGCAGGGATCCTCTTGGTGAGTTCAAGGAACAAAAATATTTTTACTAAAGGTCTAATTGGTTAATATAAATCAATGAATCTTCTGTATTCAGATATTTAAACTCAATGACAACCTGTATTTTTTGTCTTTAATCTTTATAGGCTGCCAATGTTTGACTAAATTTCTATTTAAAAAAATAACAGTTTTCCTAGAGAGCATTATTTATAGTCAAACTTACTGTGACAGCAGAAAACAACCATTTACTACAGTTATTGAGAACAGACAAAATTTGAACTTTTTTTTTTACATAAATGCTTTGTGTTTTAGCAGAGTGTGCAATACTGGCAAATCCAGTGTCTTTGAATAGGTTATTGTCACAAACCTTTTGATTCAGTCTGTAATAATTAATCTACTGTAATTACATCTGAACATTTTACAGTTTGACTGTCCACAATCTCCTATAAGCTGCTTATACAAATGATCTTTAAAGATAATAGAAGCACAATTTATAACAGACTAAAGAAAGATCTGATGTAAATCAGTATTCTTTCAGAAATTGATTTGAATGCAAAGTTTGTATAATATAGAAATCACCTGGTCAGTTTGTAAATCAAATTACAAAGCTCCTGATGACCAAATGACTGTCATTAATACTTTCTGTGTTTGACATGACATGGTATGGTTGCGTTTGTGTTTAGGTAACATGCAGCAACAGTCTGAGTCAGGCAGAGAAGAATCTTACAGACTCCTCGAGGTCCAGCATGCAGAGCTGAAGAGGAAGGTGAGACATACTTTATAAGACACCATCACCACGAGTCCAGCCTTTAAACTAGTAGATTGTTGTAGATCAATAAACAATAACCTTATAAAATGTTAATTTTAACCTCAAGTTCTTAGTTGCTGCCATAATGTGTACTGCTGTCTGTTCTGCAGTGTTTTGAATTGATAGTTACAGCCCTCAATTTTAGCCAATGCATTTACAAGTTTTAGAATTTTTTTTATTTTGCATTATACACACAAAAAAAGGGCAGTGGAGCATCTCACACTAATGTAGGTTAATTGGAAACTATGGATGCACAGTCCACTATTTTACACTTCTGATACCGATATCTGAGGCTTAGTATCAGCTGGTACATCCCAGTTGTGAAATGGTTCAGTTAAAAAAGCCTGTAATGATTGTGATAATTGCTTAAATTTAAGATACCTATAATTGCACATCGCAAGCTCAAATAATCTTCAGGTCCTTTTATAATTGTAAATGTCAGAATTAATCAAGTCAAGAGTAATGAGGGTTTATCAAATATTTGGATTAACCACTATGCCTCAGTCACAAACCAGAGCCAAACACTTGAGCCATCATAATGGGTGATGCAAAGTCTGGCATTACAGCAGAGGTTGTTTCAATCCATCTTGTAATAGAAGGACATCACCTTCCTTTATTCCTTTCTCTGGTCGAGCAGCTCCAGGAGCAGTTCTCATAAATTCTGAATAAATGACCCCTGGTAAAGCAGCATACCTTTCCTTCAACCCTCCTAGACCAGGTCACCAGTTTTTAGGTCACAGTTTTCCCAGCATTTGGTTTGAGGGCTGTGCTATAGCGCCCAGTGGAAGACAAGATCTTCTTACCCAAAGCCTCCTACAGAAGTTGCAGAAAGAACTGCGATAGTTTTGGACATTTATTTCACTTGGGGAGATCAATCAGCTGAACATTGAAGCCTCTGCTTTCCCCCTCCAGGTCAGTTAGCTTAGTCTTTCACTTCTTTTTCAGTTTGAAGCCAAGTGCCTTAAGTTTTTACTTACTCCAGCCACTGGTGAGCACTGTTGGCATTTTCATCTAATAGCTAGAAACGGTTGTTCAGACTTCATCCAATTTGCTGTGAATCCCTCGGAAGAGCATTGCAGAGTTGATCTGTGGTCCGCTAGGAGAGTTTTAATGTCACACTTACTAACATGGTGCTGCTGTCTCAAAATTTCCGCCTTTTTTAGTAGTTTTCACAGTCATTGTGAGCATTTAACCCAACTCTTAATGGCTTAGAAGATTAACTTTGACAAGATATAAATTAAAAAGGAGAGTTTAGAGTGTACAGATTTATTATGATGAATCCTGTGTGCATAATTCTTTCCAGATGACTCCTAAAATGTAATAGAATCAAATTTAGATTAAGGAGTTATTATCAGAAAAAAACCTGAAAAGTTCATCCAGTAGTTTTTGCCTAAAATTGCTAACAAATTGGCACACTGAAATTAATTTCTTTGCATTATGTTTAAAAGTCCTGTTTTTTTTACATTGGTTTCAGTTCTGTAGTATCGAAAAACTTATGAGAACTACGTTTTAATCCAAAAACGCTTTCTAGTATGGGTCTGATACTAACTCTGATATCGGTGTCTCTAATGGAAACATTGCAGGGTTATAAAAGCATGCAAAATAGGCAGTCTTTCAGAATTTAAGTTTGGGAAGTTCATGGTGTGTTATGTAATTAGCTGAAAGAGGTGGAAGAGGAGATATTGCTGAAAAATGGGGAGATCCGGGTCCTGAGGGACTCTCTTAAAACAGCTCAACAGCAGAAGGATGCTCAGAGACAGAACCAGATCCTGCTGGAGACCCAGAGGCAGAAGGAACAGAGTGACAAGGAGAAGGAGCTCAACAAGAAGGTAAGAATGGATGGGGAGAACACACACCCTCCCACACACACAAATAAAGAGCTGATAATCCTGTGGAATAATTCTGGCTTGCTTTTTGTACACAGGTTCATTCTCTGCAGTCTGAGCTGCAGTTTAAAGAAGCAGAAATCAATGAGATGAAGACCAAACTTCACAGTTCAGACAAAAACAGGACAGCTTCTCCTCTACAAAGAAACAGGTCTGACATCTCAACGTTAAAAAGAGTGAATTCAGAATTAGTTTTTAACCTAACATGTAGGCTTCCTTTGGACTGTACAAGGAACCCAGACCCCATCCATTAATATCTAAATGAGTGCAACAAATATTTTTCCTTGGGCACACCAGTGCACCTGGCATTTCTTAAGTCCAGGTAAAGGACTTTTATTATGTCTCTGAAGGGCTCTCTGCATTTTTTGAGTTTCCTTCTTACCCAACTGTCACCAGGATAAAAAAATAAAAGGCCAAAGAAAAGGTTGGTCTGATTCATTTTTATGCTATTTTGTGCTTTGGTTCAAAATTAAGACTGGTGCACATTAGACCACCGGTAGAATAAAGAACAAATTGCAAAATTTTTAAGTTATTGTCTATTATAGTTATGAAAAGAATCATCTGCCTGAGCCAAATGAAGCAAAACAAGCTGGATTAGATTTGATTGTGTTTTAACCACTGCTGTCTCCTGTCGGTGCAACATCACCTACACTGACTGAGATTAATGAATTAATCAATTCAGATATTGCTTGGTTATTAAAAAAGAAAGTAAAAATGAAGAAATCCATCAAAGCATAGCTCTAGAAAAACTGAAAGAGCTGCATCTGTTTCTGGTGACACTTTAGAGGGAGACTATACTGGCTGATAAATGAGAGCAGCCTCCATAAATCTCACACTGTTTGAGCTGCACCTGGAGGCGTCTCTGAGAAGATCTGTAGAAAATAAATTGAACTAGTAATCAGGATTGAAAAAACTACACATTTTTTTTTAAAGAGGGGAGGAGAATGATAAGAAAAAGCCTGTATATCACCATCTGTGTGAGCAGCCATCAACATAAAGATGAGGAGATACCTTTTCAAGATGCATGTCCAAGTAGATCATTATTAGGAAATATTAAATGCAAATAAAGAGGAGCTGCTTGTTCTCAGGAGTCATTAAATGGCAGCTAAATGAAGCTGAATTCAGTTCAAGGAGGCTGCATTTTAAGATAATTTTTTTAATGTTTTTGTTTTTCTACTGCATATTCATATCCCCATTATTTTTCATAATAACCTTTAATGCCTATGTATGATGACCAAAAGACAATCACTAACATGTATGTAAATGAAGTGCAAGTTACCGTAGGTGCAGCCAGTGCTAAAAGTTAGCCTGAAGCCCTATACGTTCTCTCCTCTTATCAGACAGTGTCTCCCTTCTCTCTTCTCCTAGTCCTAAAGTGATTGGCACACTTGCCCAGATGCATCATGGGAGCAGCAGCAGCAGCTCCGCCTCTCCAATAGGAAATGGCTTTATTACTAAGGAGGTATTTGGGGCTCAGTTATCATCCAGAACAACTCCGGGGAAAACACCTGTGAAGATGCGGAAAGATGGTGAGTGACTTAATAAATTATGTTATCATTAATATGGTTGCAGTTTACCTATTTATACAGATTTTAAAGAAGCCCCCCAAACTGTGCTCACACTTGTAACTGTGTGTGTGTTGCAGACAGAGGATCCAGCCTCAGATGTGAAGCATCTTGTCCAGACCCTTTCTTGTCTGTCAAACCTCTTCATCTTCATCTTCATCACAGAGGTCAGTCACTCAGTTTCACCAGTTTCAGATTTATTTATATTTTATAAGTTCCTCACATAATCTGAACTGGATACAGAATGTTTAGTTACGCTTTTGAACCCATCATATTACACACAGTGCACATTAAACCAAAATAAATGGCCAGTATCTCTAAAATTTGATACAGCTCTTGGTGTTTTGTGTCTGTGATAATTTTTTGTTTTGAATGGAAAAGAACTGTGTAGGGCAACGATAAATAATTGATACAAAAATAAAATGATATGCATGTCACAACTCAGGAATGGCGTAGAAGTGCAAACAGACAAATGTATTTGTCTTTTATAAATATACCACATTTATGATGAAAGTAATTCAATACAGGTCTTGTGTTTGTGACTCTTGTCTTCTAGGCGGTGTACTGCTTGGGTTGTTGTTGCAGCAACCTCTGTTACCTAGCAGTCTTGGAATCTCTCATCTGCTGTCCATGAATCCGACTGTTTTCAGGTAAAAAGCAAATAGTAGTTACAAAAGTTATGCATTATGAAGCAAAGATGGCAAAAGCAGCAACCAGTTCAGAAAGGCGGTTAAATGTTTGGTATTATATATGTAGATTTGGAAGTGCTTCTATGTCCTGCAGTAGCACAATAAAAACAAATTAGCACTGTTTCTACAGCAGACCTGTATTATTGTTCCCACATCCTGCACATTAGGCCTTTAGTGTATTTTGTCAAATACACTAAAGCTGAAAATTAACCCTGTAATGCTTTTGCTGTTTTTATGTAAAGCACTTTGAAATGCCCTGTACATAAAGGTGCTATACAAATAAACCTGCCTTGCCTATTTAATAGAATCAATATTTGATGTATTTAGATTTTTTGTTTGTTTTTTTCTCAACCCCAATTCCAATGAAGTAAGGTTATTATAAACAGAACACGAGGATTTTGTATTTCTTTTTTAAATATATTTTCAATTGCTTATACTACAAAGGCAAGATATTTAATACTCAAACTGATAAACCTTTCTTTTTTTTGCCAATATTTGCTCATTTTTATTGTCTTTAACATGTTCTGATAAAGCTGGGATCCAGCTCCCATTAAAATGGTGCGATGTATAATGAGGTGCAGAATATGACAACGGAGACTCCGGACTGTAGATCAATTAAAGATGTACATCAAGGAAGAAAGGGAAATAATTCCCCCTACAAAGCTGCAATTAATGTCCCCAGTTCCTAACTGCATACTGAGTGTTATAAAGTAGTATAACAGAGTGGTAAACATGCCCCTGTCACAGCTTTTTTAGGACATGTTGCAAGCATCAAACTCATAATAAGTTTATTTTGTCTTTGTAGTTAATTCAATTGAACAGGTTTGAATTAGCAAATCATCATATTCTGTTTTTTATGTGATACACAATGTCTCAACTTCTGGTTGTAATACAAACTATACTTGAAAATGATGTCAATGATCATTATTTTCTAATAACATGATCTTCAATTCACTTAACAAGTTAAATTAACTGATGTATTACTTTGTGTTGCTTGGTGTTCAGTCAGTTGTCTGCAGGCTTTCAGCACCACTCTGATCCAGTCACTGCACCTTGTGCTGATGAAGCTGGAGGCGCCTTGAGTGAAGTTCAGACTCTGGCTGTGACTGGACTCAACATGCTAAGTCGAAGCCAACCAGCTACCTCAGCCAGCAGCAGCAAAAGCAGGTAGACCAGCTGATTCAAATCCCTACTACTGCTCCACTGAACCCTGTCCCAACTGCTCACTGAAGAATGCAGAACAGGAAACACTGAAAACAACACAGTCCTGTGGACTACAGCGTCCTCTTGTGGTAATATGTTAAAATTGCAGTGTTGTTTTTTTTATAGATTATAAAATTTGATTAAAACCACTCAGTTTTCATCTCTGATAATTAGCCCTCTATTGCAATAATAGTAATATCCCCACATAAGTTAAATGCAGTTATTTATTACTGTGTCAGAGTGAATTTAGCTGGGACGCAGCAGGAAAGTTATAAAGTTATCGGTTAATTTCATATTAGGACAATAGTCATGTTTGATGAAGAACAAAAGAAGAAACTAAAAAAGTGAACCTGAGCAGTTTTGTGGATTTTTTTTAATAGAAATCGTATGCAGGCAAATATCTCAGGAGCCAAAGTTAATAATCAACACCACTATCGATTGTAAGAGTGAGGAGAATTAAGGGATGAAATCCTAAATTCAACCTGGAATACCATGAGGATCTAGAAAGAAGTGAACCTCAACGTAGAACATTACAGGAAGAGTAAACACTTTATAAACCCCCTTTATCTTCATATAAACTATCAGAACCATCATGATTATCTCCAAACCAAGTCATAAGCAAACCCATTACACATGTTGCTCTCGTCAAAAAGAAATTAAAGCTCTAATTTATTAATATTTTATCAATTTAAATCTGGAATGAAATATATTTGGGTGTATGTGGAGTCAGCTGCAATTTTAGAGATCATCATCTCAGTCCTAAATAAAAGAAATATTGTTTATGTTTAGGTCATGTCCTGGAGCCATCCTCCTCCTCCCACTGTTGGATCTTCACCTGTCTCATCTCTGTAAGACTCTGGACTCGCTCCGCTCCTCTACTGGCAGTAGTGGCTCAGATTTGTCAACAACCAGCTCACTTAAAGTGGGCCAATCTGTTTCTGTCTCTATGGGATTGGGGAAACACGAGGAGGCTGGTTTGTCTGGTTTTACCATGGAAGACATTGGTTTGGCTTCTCTGAGACTTCTCTATCACTTGATAGTCTACAGTGATGAGGTGATTGCATAACTTTTTCAAATGGACATCTGTAATGACACATCAGACACAAAATCGTCCTAGAGACTTTGTAGTACATTAAGAAAAATAAAAAATTTTTTTAATAAAGCTCAACACAGCTCAATTTTTACATGTATTTTAAAGGTAATTTGTTATTTTCTAAATATGCAGTGCTGATATTTGATTTTCTTCTTAGGTGGTAGAGGCTGTAGTGTTAAAGGAGAAGCACAGCACAGATATAAAGGTACAAACTCTCTTCTGAACTTGACTGTACTTTTCCTACATTTCATATCTCAGTGATCTTAGATCATGAAAAGTCTTCACATGTAGGGATGCAGATTGTGTACAGAAATCACTCTGAAATCCTGTCTCATGTTTTTGAGTGACCACTGCACTGCATGTCTGGATGTCTCCTCCCAGAACACCTTGCTGCAGTCCATCCTACGGTTGTGTGACACATGCCTTGTTGGTAGCGGCTTCCAGAGGGAGGAACTTGCTGTCAACACTTTGAAGACACTGTGTGTCCTAATTGAAAGGCTGCCACACACACATTCTGAGAGGTACATACACATCTGCTTTTATTTGAAACATTGTAGGAAATGATAATGTTTATGCCTGATTTTATCTCTAGATTTATCCTGAAATAAAGGCTTTGACATTAAAACTAGTATTTTCCAAATGAATGAGGATGTGAATGCTGAAAACTGAAGAGTGACCAAAAAAGGCATGTTTCTTTCACCAATCCTAAGAAATATCATTTTTCTCCTGAATTTGTAAGGACTTGTTTAAGTAATAATGGTGATATTATTTCTATTTTTGTGCTTTATTAAGTCACAGGTGCATAATGTACCACTCAGTAGTGTGATTCATTACATGGGTTTGCCACTTGCTGCCATTGGTTATATAATAACTGTATGCTCTTTACTGCAGTGATTTAGTTTCTAAGGTAACCAATACTAAGCTATGACTACTAAAGTTGGTCTTTCATCTCTGTTTTAACCCAACCATACATGCCCCGGAAAGCAGCAACAAGGACAGTGATTTGTCAAGAGAGAAATAACTATCACCACCTCATTGTTTTCAATTTTGTGTTCATATGACAAAATGTTAAATCCCTTGTGATTAAATGTAAAAGTATGCATTGTTTTCTTGTGAATGAAGGGAGGTCACAGAGGTTGAAATAAAAGTTGAAATAAAGAATACAGCACACATGCAAATGTGACTATTGAGAATGTATATTAGATGTAGGCGCATTAACACAATATACGTTTAAATTGCAATTGGCATTATACCCAGTTCATGGCTGCACGGTGGCGCAGTTGGTTAGCACTGTGGCCTCACAGCAAAAAGGTTGCTGGTTTGAGCCTCGGCTGGGGAGGTCTAACCAGAAACCTTTCTGTGTGGAGTTTGCATGTTCTCTCCGTGTTAGCGTGGGTTCTCTCCAGGTACTCTGGCTTCCTCCCACAGT
>JBAMHV010000003.1:9795093-9810416 GCA_037177535.1 Pseudomugil gertrudae | reverse complement strand
CGTTTGACACATAGTCACAGATAAACAGTGACGGTATGCACAATATACCAGTACTACACATACACAAAGGACGCACTGCACCATAGGACGCGCGGCACATTTTGAACAAAATCTAAGACTTTAATATGCGTCTTATGGTCGCGAAAATACGGTAATAGTTTTTACCGGATCATGTTTGCTCAGAAGCCAGTTACAGTAAGAAAAAGAAAAAATAATGTTTTGGGGGTACCTGGTAGGAGTTATGCAGACAGGAATAAAATGCTTAAATATATCAGGGGTGATGCTTCCCTGTTGAGTAATATGCTTTAGATTGTGACAGATAGCAATTACAAACCAAAAAGGGCTGAAGTCAAAGTCTGATGATTTGTCATACTGTATCTCTAAAAGAATCTTCATAAACTTTAAAGCAACACACAGTTACACCCATCTGTACCGTAATCATGACATTATAATATCCTCTAAAAGTTGCAATATACAGTTGAAACGCAAAGTGACTTACACCTTGTTTCGATTGTTCCTGTGTTTATCAGAGTTGGCCTTGGAGGAGATCTGCCGCTCTGAGGGGGATGACACGGATGACATGGACACTGATACTGGCTCCTGATGGTCTGCTACCATTGACTCCACAGCTAACACAAGTTACAATTCACAAACTGCTGATATTATGGACTGTGGTAAGGACAGAAAAGATCTACTGTCAAACGTTTCTCTGAAGTTGATGACCTGACAGATGGAAGTGTGGCTCAGAGATCTGACAGAAGTCATTGACACGACACATGAATAATTTTGCTTTCTGATGGGATTTGATAGTAAAATATGCAAGCTGCATTAAAGGTGTTTACTCGGCCCGGTTTTGACAATAATCAACATCTGTACCAAAACCTGGAACATAAATACATCTTTTTAACACATTTGTGTATTTTCAAATTAGTTTTGAAAAAGTGTCAAATAAAAACATCAAGCAATGTTTCTTAATGGTACATTTATTGATACAATTACTCCCATTGATGATAATTTATTAGGATTGTTTTACTGGAAAATTGAGTGAATAGAAAATGCTTTGCTCATCAACAAGTTGTTTTTGCTTCTCTCATCCAGTTAGCTAACGCTTGCTGAAGCATTTGGAATATCTACCCATTTTATACACCAAATGCATCCAAAGCGCAATCTACTCGTTTGCTTAAACCGTATGTTTATATCTGACAAAATACTGTAATTTTAAATATTTTAATCAGAAGAAAATATTTGACTTGTACAAAAATACAAAAAGAGACAACATACATACAGCATAGTTATTACATTGTGATGCGATTCCCACTAGGGTTAGAACAAATATCAAGACAGCAGTAATACCACTTAAACCAGTTTGGGCTCCAGAACAGTTTAGGAAAACCTTTATTTGTCCTCCAGCTTTAACAGAGTCTGAATCATACACGATGTGAACTGGTTCCAGCTCAGTTGGGCAAAGTTCAAAGTGACTTGTGAGCATGAAAGTTATCTCAAGATCATTACCAACTAATAAGCCAACAAGTTGTGATCATAATTTATCCTCCCTGAGATTTAAGTGTCCAGTCTCACTGGCACAGCAGAAATCCATTTCTCATGATCTGCAATAAACTGTTTTTATCCCTCTGTATGAAGGTTAATGCACAGCGTTAGACAGGAATCATTTACACTTTAAAACTAAATTCTCAAAATGAGTCATGTTTTATTATTAGTGAAACAGATCACATGAAAACTACTCATCAGTCCATATTTTTTAAGTCAAGTTTTAAATTTAAGCAAAAATAGTAAAGCCAAAAATTGCAATGCTAAAAGTTTGGATCTTGAGATGACATCACTGCTTATGTATGCTTACTGGAGGGTGGAAGCATATGCCCTTTTTTCTCATTGGAAAGATTATGTTGCTGACTTTCCAACAGTGACCTCACAGCAAGAAATGAGAAATGTAAACAATAAAAGAAAACAAACAAAAATCTGTGTCTCATTTAAGGCTCTGCCTCCTTCAGTCCACATTTTACCAAATAACATGTTCAGCCAGTCGTAGTTCCTTCATTACAGTAGTAAATGGACACCGACATGTAGTCTTACAAAGTAGTATTTGTAGCTTAATTAAAAGGTTTTGACTTATGTTGGATGCATTTTCGAACAATTACCGGTAGCTTTTTTCATTGATCTGACTTCAGATCATTAATGCTATAAACTGTCTAATATCAGATAAGCTAATCTATTGTTAATTTTTTGTTCTGAAGGATAATTGGGGCATTTTTATATTACCTGAGTTGAGTAAATGCACCTGAATACAACCATTGTGTCTGCTTTTGTGGCTGGGACTGGTGAAACTGGTTAGTTTTGAGTCATCTCTAACATGTGATTTATGAAAAGAAGCAGCAGGTTCAAGCCTTGATGTCTTCAGACTATACAATCTGAAAGAGGCAGGGCATAAACTGAGATACAGCAACTTTGAGACTAAGGCATCTGAGGTTCAAGTAATCCAGGATTATACTGTCTGTGGTGTTTATTTGCTCTTGCATGACTGTATTTGTGAGGTCCAAACATTTAAGTGTGGAATATTTAAAAAGCTGTTTTCAGGCTTGAGATGTGGTTTAGTGCTTTACTTATGGATTTATTACATCAGTGCAGACTAATGACTATAAAAGTGTGTCAGTTGTTTTTAGTCCACGTTGGCACCACTTGATCATCGTCTTCTTGTTTCCTCTGTAGTGTTGTGCTTTGGTTGCTTTGCGTCTTGGATGTGTTGTGGTGCGGCGGGTGGGGATTGGTCAGCCATGGGTGCATCTGCAGTTCAAATGCCTTCAGTCTCTCTGCAGGCAACTTCCTCAGCATGCAGCCAATCAGACACTTAGCCTGTGGTGACAACCAATTAGGTAGGCTAAACGCCCCGCGGCGGATCTTGGCGAACAGCGCGGCAGGCTGTGTATCTTGAAAGGGGTATCGTCCAATTAACATGGTGTAAAGAGACACGCCTAGGCTCCAGATGTCTGCTGCAAGCCCTGAGTAAGACTCATTCCCATTGATCAGCAGCTCAGGACCAACATATGCGGGACAGCCATGTCTGTCTGTTAGAGAGTCATTGTCACGGTTACCATGCAGGATGACACAGTCATTGAGGCCAAGCAGGGCAAGATGGGTCCTACAGGAAAAAAATATATTAAAATTACAATAATGAGACTGATATAAGGAGTATGATTAGCAATGTAGCAGCAAGACTAATATGAGGTTGTGCATTATTATTATAACTTGTTTTAAATATAACAGCAGCATATTAATGGGTACAATCTAGGATGTTACTGCTGAAATGTTTAGCATGTTTTGTTAAGGCTTTTTAAGCCCATTTCAGTCTCACTTGTATGTTTTTTTGTTTACAGATCTGATGCTTCACTGTATTAGCAGTTTCTGGTATACCTTTCTTTTTGTTGCTGAAGTATGAAACAATACTGTGCATTACAAGATCAAAATGAGTCTCACCTGCATTTGTCAGTGAAGACAAATCGCCGGAGTTTCAGGTCTCTCAAGATAACTCCATGCTGATGACAGTGTGCAACAGCATTCAGCATCTGAGCAAACAGATGCCCCGCCTCCTCCTCATCCAGACGCTTCCTACTGCGTACATATGCATGCATGTCGCCGTGGTGATTGGGCAGGAACATGAACACATTATTTTCACCTGTCACCACATCCAGCAGACCGCAGATATTGCCATGTTTACCAATGCGGCCGTAAGCGGCGAGTTGCTCCTGGTAACCATTCAGCGGGAGTACCTGTAACCATGACAAATGCAGTAAATCCTTTAGCAGTACTGCTGTTTTTGCAGGTCCAGTGATATTTAGTTATTAGGATAGAAGCTTTATTTAAGAATACAGCTAAATTACATTAAAACTTACAGCTAGCATACCGATATTATCCGATATCGGCATTAAAATGCAATATAAAAAATAACCTAATTGGTTTTCTTTATTTTTTTATGACAACTTTTACACAGCATGTAGATATTATATATCAAACTCTTCAGCAAAGACTCTTCTGATTAAAAATGACCAAAAAGAGATGTTTTAGAAATTTCTCAAACGTCTAAAGAAATCAAATTTGCTGCAAAACAGGTGATCTTATCTTATATCTTACATATTGCACTGTTTTTCATAATCTTTCCCAAAACTGTTTTGGTATCTTTGCAAACTATCAGAATAATTCATGAAAATAATATTAAATATTGGTGTGTGTCTGTTACCTGGCATGTGTACTGCTGCTGCGTGTGTGCATGCACAGCTCTGAAGGTGTCTTCCCTCTCACAGCGTTGAAAGAGGATGTATGGTCCGACTCGGGTTGGGGATTGGCTCTGGTTGGATGTAGAAGCAAGAGTTGTGGGCCCGAGACGAGGTGATTTGATGGTGGAAGGAGGGGGTGGGACCAGACGGATTTGTTTACATTTTAGCACACTGTCTTGAGGCTCATCTAACAGCCTTTTTAGACACTGTTGAGAACTGGTTGTAGACACGGCCATGCTCATCCCCTATCAGAAGAACAGAAGGCAAGTAGGGTTAATAGATGTTCATATAATTTTAAAAAATTTGTACATTCACGTGATTTTTTTAATTTAATACAAAGAGGTATTTAAAAAAAAAAAAACAGATAGTCATCCCCTTTCTTTTTTAGTTTATTTTTGTACATGTGAAGGTCCACACACTGCAAATGTATCTATGCAAGCATGTATTCTCTCAGTTGTTCACATCAAGATGAAACATTTTTATAATCCCTGGGGAGTAGTTTAAGAATAAACAGCAGTCACGCGGACCAGCTGTCCAATCAGAACAGGCTGATCCTTTAATTAGGAGCGCCTTCTTGATAATTACATTATCAGAATAAAATTAGGAAAGACTTGAGATGATAAAGTGAATAGTATATGAAAGCCTGATTAATTAAATATTTCAATTTTAGTAGTTAATATAAAAACATATTAGAAACAGATGAACAATATTTGGCTGTAAATCAAAGTGGTGACTTTATGTACCTGTATCTGTGTGAGTGTGAGAGATGGCCAATGATCTGCTACTCCTCGCTTTATAGTAAAGTTTTCAGTTTATCAGTGACAAACCTCAGCTGCATAAGAAAGTTCTCTTTACCACCATTTTCTTGTTAATGAGGTGAAAAACATAACTATAAAAACACTAACAGTTGAGTAATCCACCACAACCACCAAGCAAACATTGCATTATATTTTATGGCACTGGGGAGTTCTGCTAAATCTTTATAAACTTATCTATAAAACACCACAGCTTTATCACAGCTGTTTTTCCAGCAGTCTTTGTGTGAAATGCCATTGAAAGTTTGAACTTAGATGCTATATGTCATGTTTAATACAAAAGAATGTGCTTAGTGACATGTTGTTATAGTCTAAACCTGGCACAGAGCCCCACGTCAGTGCCCTCTACTGGCAACAATCCCATTCAGCCTCTTTCCACTGAACCCTCAGTAACATTTTTACATACAGTACGAGCGGTATTAGTATCACATCTCACTGTGTTCTGCATCCCTGCTGCTCACATGTTACACAGTTGGTGTCTATAGGCTTCATGATGCAACTTCCTGTAAGCTGACAGGCACTTCAGCTTTCAGATCATTGCATCAGAGCACAACAGTTTATAGTTTAAAAGCTTTAAATACAATAAACAACTACACACATACTCTGATGATGTGTGTGACAAAGTTTTTTATAACTTGTGGTTACCTTGGTGGCACTCTGAAAACACGCTGTGAGCCAATACTGCTTTACTCCTGATGAAACACCCTGAGTCACAACATCACCACAGCAACGTCATCCACCCTCTCATAGAAAACCATGAGTCAAGCCCTTTTTAGTCACTTTCGATTGTAAAACAGACGCTCAAAATAGAGCGATGAGAAAATCCTCAGAGATCTGGCTGGTAATACATAAATAATGGAAAGTCTCTAATCAAACCAGTTTCACTTGATCTGTTTTTCGGAAATTTCTCACATTTAAAAATATGTTTCTTAAATTAACACTTCTAACAAAACTAGTATAGCTTCAAAAAAGATCTTAAACAACTTAATCTCAAGAGATTTTAGGTTGTTTTTTTTTTTTACTAAACAAGCAGATGTACTTTTTAGTCATTTTTATTTGCATTACCATCCTAATTTATGGATAAAGCATATACAGAAAATACATGCGCCACTTATTATCATCCAGCTCTGAGGATTTCCTCCTTATTCCATTTTGAGAATTTCAGCAGTTTTACAGTCAAAGGTGACCAAAAAAAGCTTTAATCAAGGCTTGTGGGAGGTGACTGACACTGCGGCGATGCTGGGAAAATGCACTTGGTTCTAAATAAAGCCATTATCACGGTGTGGAGTTGTTTTGGTTTTCTCTTTTACTCCACATCAGAATCTGGGAATTATGCTTCAATGTAACTTTATTAAAATTCTCCAGACTGAAATGACATTGGTTCTGCAGTCTCGCTACGTTTCCTTTCATCTGCGTCCTTTAAGCAAACATCAACACTCTGTCTAAATGAAACTCTGCTTCCAGATTATTTCCTTAATATAAAAGTTAGACTACAGGGATAATGGCTAAATAAACAGGGAGATCCATCACATTTTAATCCATAAAGTAAATCATCAAAATCATTTAGTTTTACCTTTAGGCAGTCAGCTGATAATAACACAATGTGGCTTTTAATACTTTTACCTTCCACACTTTTCTTACAAATTGCTTTATTCAACAGTCAAACAAAACTGGTTTAGAAATTAACATTTCTTTAAATCTAAATCACATTAATAGATCTTTTTCTCTTGATTTAAGAAGTCCGGTAATCTGTGTCTCCAGCTGTTTCGTCTGACTCAACACTTGTCAAGATGGCAATCAAATAAAAGAAGTCATCTCATATCCAGATGTGAAATATTAATGCTGTAACAGCTACTGAGTTTTACAAATTGCATAATTCAGCTCATTGGATTCAGCTCAGGAACACTGCTCAGACAGGAAATACCTGGCAGGTGATATTAAGATTGATTTTTAATTAAAGTAGTTTGCTCAGTCTTTTTAATTATTCTCACATAAGTGCTTTTTCTTGAGGGGACTGAGTTCAACTTCATGTACAATGATCAGTGAGTAATACTTGAGGTAAGAAGTCAGTACTCTCCACAGTACTTTGCTGAGAGTTACACACTGTTCCTATGAGTGTGTGTAAACAATGTAGTCAGCAGTGTGATTCTTACGCAAAAATACATCAAGAAACACAAACCAATACACTTTAAAAAAGGTCATGCTGCAAAGTAAGCACGGTGTACTTAAAACGCAGAGTACATTGAGATCTTTTATGATGTGATATATTTGTAATCATTACTTGGGAACAGACCAGCGGACTGATCTCGGATCAGTTTCTTACCTGGATGATGACAGAGGGATCCGGACTTCAGTTTAACAGAAAACACGAACGACCCAGTCAATTTAAAGCGATCTTCTCTGTCCGTGGAGCACACGTTGATGGATAAACAAACGCGTTTAAACTTAATACGTTGAGCTTGATGGACTGGAACCAGTGGCGATGACACTGGGAGAATTGGCGATGACGTATTTGCTTCTCTTTTTATTGTCCTTGTTGCGCAACCTGTCGTCAGCTGGTGGTTTTAAAGACTCTTCTTGTAGTCTCCGTTAGCGACTAAACAAACGAAACTGTTAAGAAACTGAGGAAGCTGAACGTGTTTAGTAAATTAGAGAATTTCACTGTAAAAAAAAGGTTTAAAAAAAGTCAACTAAACTAAAACAAAGCACAATTTAAACAAATTCTTCTTTCCTTCAGTCCGACTGCGTGTTAAAATGAAAATAATGTCGGCGTGGCGAGGTCTCCTGGTCTCAGCCAAAACCTCCAGTTTCCAGAACTTTCAGCCGGACCGCAGACTGGGACCATTACTGGGACTGATCACCGACTGTTTGGTTTCGTTGTTTCTTCCCGCGCATGCGTCATCAAAAGAGGCGGGGCTTAGCTGTTGCAATCCTGAAGCGATCCGTCGTCAGAAACAAGCAGCGATGCAATCATAACACATAACAGACAAATATGATTACGTACAATTGTACGTTATGTACATACATACACACACACATGCATATATATATAAATATATGTATATGTTTTTGCATGTGTGCCAGTCTTAACAGCAGCATTCTAGATGTTAAACTCAGTTCAGACCAATCATCACTTTGCGCTAAGAAAAAATAGAGCAGGTAGCAAAGCTTTTTTGCATTCTTTAATTTCCTTAATGATAACAAGAATCAGGGTCTTTATTTCTCCTTTGTTTTTTAAAATAAATGGTAAAGATAACAGCTGATAACAGTCATTACAATTATCAAACTTTGGCAAACACTTTGTTAACATATAGTTGGTATCACATAACTAAACCAGGTAGTGCCATTTTATTGGCATTAGATCTAAAAATGTCAAAGCCCATTTTTATCCCCTCACCAGAGTTTTCGACTTAATAAATTGCCAACTCTAGACAGTTACATCAAAATCAAGGTGTGATAAATTCATACCATGCATAATTGGATAGGGAAACCTATTTAACTACAAAGATTACACTTTAATTAGCTGTTTTGCTGCTTTATATTGAGAAATTGATTTTATTCTTGTAATAGATGTTATAGATATAAGTTCTTAATTGATATGAAGTGAATGCATTTAATACTAATGAGTCAAACAAGTTTAAATTTTAATAGTCTTTATTAATACTTCATCTGATATAGGCTGTTAGATGTACCACATTTGTTGAACTAATGTTGCTTAATTCTTCACAAAATGTACATCGTAGGAGGAAAGCAGAGTAATAACAAAAACAATGAGAGTATAAATACATTTTAAAAAATTTTGAAAATATTGTTTCACTGCCGCATCATCTATCAATTTTTTTCTTTAATCCTTCTCAGTGTCAGGAATGTTTTCCTCCACCAGCACATCTTCTCAGCCTCTTCTACAAACATCTTCTTTTCTTCAGCTGCAGTTTAGGTGCTGATACAGGAGATGTTGTCTTTCTGTCTGTCTAACAGACAGAAAGGCAGCACGGTGATCTTAATCTTACCACAGTTTTATACAATTTTCAATCTTTGTAGTAAGCCTAACAAGTTGCTGGCAGTAGCTTCATATTTAGTTTACAGACACTGAGTCAAAGTTCCATTTCAAACATTTGCACATTTCGGATGTCCATGCCGTATAAGCAGGTCTGCAAAACATACCAGGTCACATACATAATGAAATATTCACATTTTATTAAATGTAATTTTTTACTAGTAAATGACAAAGTACTTTATTGACTAGAAAAAGAATGAGATCCCCGGTAAGTGAAAATAGATAGTTTGGTGTTAAATTAGCTGCATGTACCAGAAAAATGCTCCTGATTATGCAGTAAATTGGAGGTGGATCTCCATCACTGAAGGTTTGAACCCTCTCAGACAGACTGACCTGCGGCCACCTGCCGACCTCAGACCTTAATCTGTGTTCAGCCTGTAGTCACAGGCTCAGCAGTTGCATTTCTTCACGTCTGTTCACCTCACTTTGTTTCTTATTCAAACAAACTAAACACCTATGTCATGTGGAACCCATTAACTCAAAGAGTATAGCCTGTAAAAATTATTAAACCAAAGCAGAGTTTGAAAACAAGCTTCTGGCCTCTGAGTCTTCTTAAAACTTGACAAAACTGTTCCTATCATTTAAAATGTCCACATCTCAGCCTTTGAAGAAACTTTATAAAATGTAATAAATGGAAAATCCATAGGAACATCAGATAGGTTTGCCAGTTTTACATACCAGATATAATACTACTACTACTACTACTAATAATAATAATACAAAACCTCACATAAAAAGAAATCTCACAATTTAAATTTTCTTCATATAAAGCTATAAGTGAATAAAAATTCCTCCTAATATGCAAATTTGAAAAGAATGAGAAATACTTTTATTTTTATACAAAACATGACATAGGACTGTTATTAATTGATGATTATTTTTATCATTCCTAAAGGAAAGGCACTTAATTTGACCTGTATCTGGTAGATTTAGTAGAAAGCAGCAGGCTGCATATTTCAGCATGGGGAACATTTGGGGGGATACGGGCCTTGCCCAGGGCCCCCCAGGAATTCACCTTTGTTGCTAGACTGACTGGACTGGAAACCTGTTCAGGGTCTATTACACCTCTTGCCTGTTAACAGATGGGAGCGGCTCCAGCTCCTCCACATGAATCAGAATTGGAACTTAAGAAAACGGGAAGAAACATGTTAAATAAAACTAAACATTTTAATTATACTATTTAAGATTTCAAACAAATTTTAGGGTGTTTTATTAGCTGCAGTCCCCCAGTGCATCTAAAACTTGTTTTTAAACACAACCAGTAACTGTACCTGTCAGCAAGATGAAGAATTAGTGTAAGTGCAAAATGCACTAGATAGAGCAAAACATGTTTCCTTAATGATCTAGCTTATTTGGAGGGATTAATTACCAATTTTGTTTGTAAGACCAGTTTGTTTTCACAATATGTATATGGAGGAGGATCATGACCCAGACAATGTCAATGTGCTGTCACAATGTTATTCTCCATATCCTGATTTAGTCACCAGTACAAATTCCTATTAGGAAACCTCATAAGAGCAGCACAACCTTTCTAAAAAGATTTTTTCAGCTCATAGTGCGAAGCATTCTGAAAATACATAATGTGTTCAGACTGTTTCTCCAGGCCAATTACTCCTTCTTATAATGTGACAAATTTTTTCTTTTGAAAAATAAAATGTTATCAGAAAAATGGCACCAACATTCATTCAACTCAAGTGGCCTCTACGTTGAAGCTACCAAATCTGCTTACAAAAGTAATGTTTACAATAAAAAAAGTAATTGAATTTCTGTTAAAAAAAAACATTGTAAATGGAAAGTTTGAAATTAACATGAGAGCAGATGCCCTACTGTTCGACTTAAAAGCCATGCATATGGTGTAAGGTGATGCAATTTTGAATTATTTGACATTAAAGTGATATTGCACATGGATGTACTCAGTCCTGATGTATATTGTAGACTGACTTACACATCATTCGACAATTTGTTTCTCTGCAAAAGGAAAAGCAGTGCTGTAGCTGCATGTTTGATTTACCGGTACAAAAACTTTCAAGCCAAACTGTATAACGCTCCATCCATCCCCCTTTAGAAGGTAGGTCTGAATAAAAAAGAAATAAAAATATCTTTCCATTCACAAAAACTTTCAAATACACAGCAATGCAGTGAACACTTGTTTGATAAGAACAGTTTTTATGATGATGATAATTAATATTAGTATTCACTTGAATATATTTGTACAATGATGTTGCACGTTGCCTTCACTGCATAGTCTGAGCAGGACAAACAGGCACATGGCTTTTTAATCCCTGCAGGAGTCCCAGCCAGACATCTGCTGCTCTACAGGAAATGAGGTCACGTCTTCATTATGCAGATTTCCTGTGCGTGTGTTGACCTTTGGCCTTTATGCTTTTGTGTGTTTTCAGCTCTGCTGATTCTACACGACAGGTGAAGAGCCTGACTGACCTCATTACACACATGCACACTCACTCGCAGCAGGTTATCTCCACATGGTTAGCGTGTTTTTACGCCACATGATGAAATATTGAAGAAACAGAGTAGGAGGAACACTGTGTGTGTTTGTGTGTATGTGTGTGTGTGTGTTAAACTTTACTGTCTCTTTCATAACCGATGTGATGAAATCAGAGGCCAAGTGTCTGACTCAACTACGGCCTGCCACGAGAACACACAGACTGAGAGCAGCATTCACAGCTCACACACACATGCACGCATACACACTAACAACACACACATTTGTTAACCCTCTTCTCACACGGGTTGTCCTCATTCTCAGGTTTATTACCTGTCTTGTGTCTCGTGCTGTTGTGACGCACATGTTTTGATCTCTGTCTTAGTCTGCAATCTGCGTCTGTGTGTGTGTTACAGCTTAAAATCCGCTTCCTGTATGTCAACCTGCCGTCTGGCTCTGGCTCTGTTCCGGTGGTCCCGCTCTGCTCCTTTCTGTGTTTCGCTTCAGGGCATCCTGATCCATCAAGCCTTGGGGAAACACTCAGTTTAAAGTTTGGCTAACAGTGGGAGTTTAAAAGACTGTTAAAGCCCCGGGGTGGTTGAACGATGAAACACCCGGGAGCATATTCTCTGCCTGAATCTGCTCACTCTGTGGTTCTGTGCTAAGTGCTGATCATCCCAACTAACCTCATATATACTTTAGAGCTCAAGTAATACTCCAGCAAAGCTGCAGTCTGAGTTCACCTGTTTGTCTCCAAACAAATTTGCACACATTTCGTAATTGTCACTTAAACTACATTTATATGATAGCGCATGTCTTGAGCTGGGTCACACTTATGTAATTATTAATGGATAGATAGTGTAGACTAAAAGTTTGCCTGGGTTTCAGTATTATACCCAGTAGCGGCGCATGAAATGCTCATTTGTATGCATCACTTCCAGGACCGTAACACCGTGTCAAGCAAACGATGAGAATATGTGCAGAGGAGAAAGCTTAAGAGATAAGAGTATCCAATATCAGTGCTCTGACATGTGATGAAACAGAAACTAAAATAATAACTTCATGTTGGATGTGTTAAATGATGCCAGCTGTACATGATAAGAAAATGATAATTCAGATGATGTTTATTTGATCTGCATACTGCATGGAAGTCAAAACTTTTACACTCTATTATTGTGTCAGTGCAGAATGATCCACGTCGACATCACGATGCAGCAGATGAACTTTTCACATGTCTATAAAGTGCATATATTTCTAATGTTTACCTTAGACATGGGTCCAAATATTAAATTTACATTTTCTTTATTTATGCATCCATTCAGTGTCATGGATAGGCAGAAGAGTTTTTATCATGTTTTAAGCTGTGAGAACATGATTACTTTAACAGCTACAGTTGTGCAGTGGATTTGCTGCAAAAGACTAATAAAATAAAATGTTAAACTGATTTCCATTTAGTGGAACCTGTTTGTCTCAGGCTCCGGTCTGTAACCCTCCCTAACACACATTCACACACACTCAAAGGTCAATAGACATGATGCAAAACTGAGATAAGAAGGCACTTAAATACTGTATGTGTATGTGTGAGTGGGGCGCGAGAGAATTGAGGGGAATTGAGAGGGATAGCTCAGTGTAAACACACACACTGAGGCCAGCCTGGGATTGTCTTCGTGATGAAACCAGCAGTAATGTCTCATGTTGGCATGACGAGTATATACTGCATCCACTGTAAATTTTATATATATATATAAAACAAATTTATACATCATGTAATTTAATAACATTCAGCTAGCTTCCTTGCAGTGGTTGGAATATTTGAAAAATCCAGTGTTTTCTATTTAAAAAAAAAAAAGGAGCATATGCATATAGATATTTACATATAGTGAAACCCACATATACACAATATACAGCTCATGCTTACAAATAATAACACAGCAGCACTTGGGACAGCACAAAGAGCTGTCCCAAACCCCATTAACTGTATCGGGGAGCCGAGACACTGGAAAAATAAAAAAAATATATTAAGATGAAATGAATTAAGAGAATAGAACATCAAAAATAAAAATTTAACACAAGACAAGTAACCTAAAAAGATTAAAAACAGCATAAATTAAAGATATTTAATCTAATTAAATGTATTTAATTTAATAATAAATTTAAATGATACAATCTGAGTGCGTGTTGAAGTGCAGGATTAAGAATTACACCTGAGATGCTTAAAATCATGAAACAAATCTGCTGTCTGTAGGCACTTTGAAATAAGTCCACCTCCCAGCTCCTTATGCTACAAGTGGCGACATGCCTTATGGAACAGACAGCACCAAATAAAAACAAAAAACAACAACAACAAATAAAAAAAAGGGCACCACATGTCTTTGCATGTGAATATCAGCCGTACAATCCGTGTAATGCAATGCATTAAAGGTTTTGAGGAATCAGTGAGAGTGGGCTTATTAAATACTTCCACAAAAATATAACTATACACTCCAGAACAGTGATAAATATTTCAGCAGCATTAACCCTACCTTGTGTTTGAGAGAGAAAGAAGAAGAACAGAACACAAATTAGCAATGATGTATCAAGAAAACTGTTCTTAGACAAAGGCTGTAAACAGTTTTTCGGAGTCTGCTGCCAGCTCTCCCCTTCTCGAGATGTTCTCTCAACCTGGTAAAAGTAGAGGCAAGGCAAGTTTATTTATATAGCACCTTTCATGTACAGGACAGCTCAAAGCGCTTTACATTGAGTGATTGACTCTACATAGAGTGAATGGAGAGGGAATTATAATGAATACTTTTCTATTTTTTAACAATTGAGAATGATTGGATTTTTTAGTAAAGACAAACAGCTGGATCAGTATTGACATAAGGACAAAAGCATAAATAAAAAACATCTTAAATTGTTTTATGTACATTCATAGATACAGAGGCTGCCCATCAGCTCGTAGGCTAATAAGCTCACTCACTGCCAATGTTGATAAAAAAATGGTTTAAATAATTTTCTCTTTTTTCACTAAAACTATTTAGTTGAGGAAGACATAAAATACTAATAAACTAAATGAAACTGCTGTTTTAACAGTGGGCAGCAGTTCAATGTGTTTAATGGAGCGGTGTCCAGAAAAAGAAAGAAAAATCTGCGCTATTTGGATAAATACACACACACACATGGAAAAAGGGGAGGTATTAAAAACATCTAAACAGCTCTGTTATTTGAGCTGCAGTTTATTCAGTAAGACCAGTATATAAACTGTTTCAGCCAAAAAAAACACACCAACTGTTGAGAAAATCCTAAAGCAGGGACGTGCTCGGGTCCTGTGTTTCACAGAGTTTCAGGCAACACACCCGACTCAAATTATTGGGTAATTAGCAGATTTGTGCTGAAATTCATGTGAAGCTCTGCACAAGTCTAATTAGGCTGAATGCGTGTCAGGTGTGGTGCAGCAGAGAAACCCAGAACTTTGCCGGGATGCAGATATTTAATCTTTATTATCTTGTAAAACCTGATGAAAACTTGTGTATTTTTTGACCAAGCACCCTGATCATTTATTATGGAGGTAAATTCCTATATACAGAAAATGATCCTCTCCTAATAATCTAGAGTCATTAAAAAATCATGGATCCAGATTGTGATCCAGATCACTCCCAAAGCTACAAACAAAAATCTCAAAAATCATAGCAATACTTTACAAAACAAAACATGTTCTGGATATAAAATCATTATTTACACTA
>JBAMHV010000003.1:9776947-9787741 GCA_037177535.1 Pseudomugil gertrudae | reverse complement strand
TATTTATAGAATTGGTTGTGTAAAAAGGGTTGGCGTAATAAGCTTATGCTTCAGCCAACACCTTTTTGATTAGCCATATCTTGTGTTTTTCTTTTTCTTTTCTGTTTTTGTGCTTGAAATTATGTTTTGATGCTAATCAAATAAATAAAAAGAAAAAAGATTAATGAAATCTAAATTTAACAAAGACATGTTTTTAGAAAAAAAATACTGAATATCTGACCAGTAGGTTTTTTTTTTTAAAAATGCGTATAAATAAATTTAATAGAAACAGATAAATCCCTGCAAAAACATATCATCTTACACCTCCTTGGCTGAGGCAAAAAAGAACTTAAATGCCTCCTCTAAGCCAGAATCGTACTCGTGTTGTCGGTCTTGCATGCAAAAAATGTAATTAAAAAAAAAAAAAAATTCTGCAAAAATATTATTTCCAGCCAATCAATTTTTTATAATCACAAATCAATAATTGAAAATAAAAAAACATGAAATACAGAATGGCCCTTTCTGCATTCAGCAGCAGGAAATCAACTTAAAACTATCATAACCCAAACAGTCAGCACGCTTTTCTTTTTTCAGATCCCTCACCAGAGATTTTCCAAAACAGCTCTCACATGTGAAGAAGCAGAATGTACGCCAGCTGAGCTCGTCAGCTCTCCAGTGAAAACATCAGAGTGTTAATCTGAATCATTAAGATAAACATCAAGCCTCCGTCTCTGCTGTTTTTCATACAGTGATCATGTTTTACATCGGTAAATGAAGGGGAGAGATGTGAAAGTCCTGTGGGAGGAAAAGTCAGACTCTTAATTAGCTTCTGATGCAACACACCTGGGGAGACGAGCGCTGAGACGATTAGAAGAAGTTGATTTGTTTGATTCATTATCTTGAACTTGAAATGGAAAGCTGCACTTGTTCTGGCTGCACAGGATTTAGTCTCCATTCTATTTCACAGTGAAACTTGTTGCTGCCTTCATTATTTCTTTGAACCAGAGTCTATCAAATATTCTAGACTTGGAACCATGCAGATTTGTTGACAAGTCCGGAGATCTCCCTTTTAGTCTAATAGACTTTGAACTGTGATTGCTGAAATCACAAAAAATGTGTGGTTTAGTGGACTTTAGTGGACTGGGTGACTGCTTTTTGCAGATGATCTAGTCCTGTTTACTTCTTCAGGCCTATGATGTTCCACTCTTACTGGTCTGGTTTGTAGCTGAGCAGGAAGAAACTGAGGAGGATATATCGGCTTCTCCAAATCTGGAACAACTCCTGAACTTAGCTGGAAAAGGATAAGATTGTCCTCTCCAAGTCAGGAATGAAATCTCATAGAGGAATTTAAGTATCTTCGGCTCGTGTTCATGAATGAGGAAAGAGTGGATCACAAGATCAGCAGTGACTTAGTTGTTTCAGTGAAGAAGGAGCCGAGCTGAAAGCTGAAGCTCTCGGTTTACCCATTGACTTTTTTTCTCTCCTATCATCACGTTTGATTAAAGACTGTGACTAAAAGAATGTGATAGTAGAGAAAAGTGGTTAAAAAAGAGTTTACTCCACAAGGAGAACTGTGGGAGTTCATGTAGAGGCCTGGCCCTCTGTATCAATAGCACCCTAATGGAAATATTTAAATAAAGCTTTCCCTTTCTCAATGACATTTACACAATGCATACATATTATATATAAACCTTTTTAATAAGGTCTTCTCCAACTCCAAAAGGTAAAAAATAATCCGTCATGTATTATTTTCCAGATATGTTTGTTTGTTTGGCATAACTCCAATAAATCCCGTGGCTGTGATGTCATTCATGAGGGAGCATGTAACAAGATTGAAAGACATTACATTGCACTTTGTGACTCCTTGTTTAAAATTTGTTTAAAACTGCACTGTGTATGTATCTGCCTCTTTCAGGTTTAATTTCCTGCATAGACAACCTATTTTCTGTCATTTATTTTAGTCTTTTTTTCATGCAATTTAGATAGCAACACAACAGAATAGGAACAGAAAGCCATGGGGAAGCTATTAGTTCTGCAAGTCTTACACACAGCATACATACTGTTCAGATCCAATAAAGATGACAATATGCAAGCAGCATCTTCTTCAATGTTGGACTATGTTTTGGGCATTAAAAAAACTCATGTTGTCCATTAAATGCGTCTGTGTCTTTGAACTGTTGTTGGTTTTGGGATACCTTTTTGCTGCTGACAGGTAACATGAATAAGTTTTCAACCAGTTTAACATTTGACATTTCTGACTGAAAGCATGCAGGTTTTCAGCAGGGTTCATTCAAAGAAATACAGAACATGCTGAAGCTGAACATGGCAGCCAGAATATTTTATTTGTCTAACCTAAACCTCCTTATATTAAAAATAGTTTAAATAAACCAGCATTAAGATGTTGTTGAAGTGTTATGTTTAAACTTGTTTAATTTCTGAGCAGCAACCATATTTCTGTGTTAAATGACCGAGACAGGGTTTTCTCAGTAATAGCTAAAACGGTCCTTATATGCTGTGGTAATGTTCTTCTTGCTCATGCGCAACAGAAAAAAAACTATCTTCAGGAGTCCATGTAAGAATAAAAGATGTTCATTCGACTATTCGCCCACTGCTTTACCTGCCAGAGCCCATCCAGCAGCTAAATAAAAACTCCTGTATCCAAAAAAAAAGGCAAAACCAAAGCTTTGGGCATGCTTTGCAAAGCTAAAACTTTCAGCTATTAAAAAAATAGTTTTGTGTCATTTTCATTTTTGTTGCCCAGTTTTAAAACATCTCACGTGTCCTCCAATGATAATGACCCAGTTATTTCTGTCAGACGTCGTGCATGAGTCACAAGCAATGAGAGATGGCTTAGCTGAACCCAAGTCCACCAACAATATTCAGCTGAACATACGTGTTTGGTACTTTCAAATAGAAGATGCAAATATATTATAAGTATTTTTAACATGGGAAATGTTGAAAGTATTCCAATGTTAGTTTTTAACATGATAGAAAGAAACAAAAACAACCAGAGCTTCAAAAAGCATAATTATAAAAGGAATGGTTAATAACCATTCTTCATATTTCTCATGCGAACTGTGTTAAAGTACGTGTGTGTGTGCATGTGTGTGTGTGTGTTCGTGATTTCATCGCTCTCCTGTGCAGCCATCAAATGTAACTCGGAGCAATACCCCTTCACACACACACACACACACACGCACAATCACACGCATGCATTCTCGCCCATCCGCCTCCGACTGAAACAAACAAAACAAACAAACACGCACTCGCTCCATCACCATCCGTCTGCTTTCTGCCGTAACGAGGTGCAATCAACATGCAACGCTGACCAACACATACACACATTCACACACACTGAGGCTGGTTGAAGGATGAAGTCAGCCTCTGATTGCAGAAGAGTTACAGAAGTGTTGACTTGTTTCTGTGTGTCTCTGCATTGACCTCATACTGCCATGATGTCACATCTATAACAGTTGCATTAACAGAAGCAGAAGGCTTCACTTTAAAACACTTTGAAGTTTCTAACATTCATGCAGAAGTCCAATTTAAAGGTAATATGACTTTTTTTATCCAAAATATGTTCATAATTTTATCTTTTATATTTTCCCTGCATAAGCACAGTTCAGGGAGAAGGACATAAGACACTAGACCAGAATAGCTGTTGATGACTTTTTTCTATTTTCTTTTTTCTAACTTTTCTATTTTACAATTCAAACACTGACAAAAGCATAAAAATCTTTATTTAAAGAAACAAGCTCAATCTCTTAGGTTTAAAATGAATAGTTTTTCAACATGAAGTCATCCACAGGCAGCTCAACATAAGCAGCTGCAAAGTCCTGAGTAAATGTTTACACGCTCTTCTGTTTCTGTCAGCTGATCATGTAAGTAATATCTGCAGTCTGTCATGCTCAACAATCTGTAAAACAGAAAACACAGTGAAAAATTCCCGAGGCCATGAACGACAGTGAATTAATAAGCTGCTGTAGTAAATGTAGCTTTTTAAATTGGGTTGTGTGTGTTTAACAGTATTTTCCGCAATAATCCAGCTAAGTTATCTCACACCTGCTGGCTCTTCTGTGTGTGTGAGTGTGTGTGTGTGCGTGCGTTTGTGTGTGTGTGCATGCCACTGAGATCTGTGAATAATGTCAGCATGATGTAACACACACACAATCGCCAAAGTGGTGATGGATCAGGGGAGAATTCCTGATTCTGACACTCAGACAGTGGAGAAGTGCAGTCAGACAAGACAGACTGCTAACTGACTCGCAACACCATTTCTCTGACTCCAGTGAGATGCCAGGACCTGCTGGTTTTATTGTTCATCAGCTCTGATATGCTGCTGATAGCAAGGAGACAGCTGTGTGATTATTGCTCAAAGTCAGTTTGTCTCTGTCACTGGACGCAGTAAAGAGCTGCTTTCAACCACTAGAGGGAGACAAACTCTCACCTTTTCTGCTGCATGTCTCACCTGACTTTCCATTTTTCTTTTAATTGCTTTTTAAGAGCTTGTTTAATTGCATGAAGTAGTTTAAGTTGGTATTACATGTGCATGTTAGTGAGATATTAAGTATTGTATTTGGAGGTTGAAGAACTGTGTAATGTGCATAATAACTGAATTATTTGTGCAAGTCGTAAAACCCATTTTTATTTAAGTTTTGAGATTAAGTGATTCCGTTTTTATATTTTTAGTAAAAGAAGCCTAATTCAGCCTAATTTGTGCAATTTGACTGTCAAATAACATGACCATTTGTTGGCGCTATTCAATTTCACATGTCTCAGTATCTCAAAGTCACGCACATTTATCACTGATGTGCCCGGGGGTGTGCATAAGGTTGGTTATAGTCCTTAAAAGGCTTTAATTTAATACTCTCTCTTTTTTTAAAGGTCCTAATTTTACCTAACTCCTCAAAAAACACATTATTAAATTCATATTAATTTTATCCAGCCTGTTACCCAACATTACTATCATCTTTGTTGCAGTATTAAGTGCTGCTCCTCCAGAGAGGAGTTCAAACTGAAATCCTTTTCAATGTGGGGAAGTTAAAAGCCAGCTGGCATCCAAACTTGTGACTCTGGGCCTGATGGTCACAAGTCGCTGTCAGATTATTTTGTCTGAGATTTTGTGAAGAAGCTGCAGGCATGAGGAGTTTTATTTTTAAGATAAATGAGGGGGTGGTGAATGGGGAGAGATCACAGTGTTGTGGAGTTTTACTTTGTTGCACTGGAAACGAGAGCTACCATGTCAGCAGCCAGTGGGATTTAAGGGCAGCTTCTTTATCGCAAAGTGTGGTGTATGGTAACTTGATGCCATCAGAGGATTCTGAAAGACCGAATTACTTCAGTTTTTCTCACTCATGATAAAAATATGAAATTACCGAATAAGAAAAACTATGTATATGTGTATTTGCTTTTATTGGTACTACAGCAAAGCTTGTAAATGTTTTTTGCAACTGCTGAAAGTTTTTTCGGGATTATATTTCATTCTTCAGAGAAACAGGTTTGGGTTGTCTTGTACATGCTGCTACCAGGTTTTCAGAGATCATCATTGTGGGATTGTAAGGAGCATGGAAAGTTGTTTTTTTTTTAATTAATTTTTTCTTAATAAATATTTTTTCATAATCTATATTTTTTTGCATCTTTATTAACCGCACTGGCCACAACACAAACAAAATGACCTATACTGGTGCTGAAAAGCTGAAGTTCTCATGAATTTATATAATCTTTTCTCTCCAAACATGCCTTTATACATACTGATTACAAGATTTTCTTTTCATTTCTTCCATCCACAGAGTCATGACACATATCTTTTATTACCTGTTTATTTAGTCTGAATATTATTTTGAAAGTGATGGAAACTTGAAAAAAATCTATTGCTTACAGACAAATTCAGCTTAATTATTTATGTTTTTGTGTCTATGTGTGTGTGTGTGCATGTGTCTAATTCAGTTTTACTCTTCATAAGAGGTACTGTATTTTTTAAATTCTATATTTTACAAGTATATCAAAACAAACAGGCTTAATGTGAGAACAGCCTGTGGCATCGCTCGCTTTTGATATTTTTCTTCTTTAATTGTGAGTAATTGAGAGGCAAAACACATTTTTCATACTTTTTGTAGAAAATTCTTATTATATTGATTAAAGAACATTTACTTATGAAGATTATATTTTCAATAAGCCTCAATGAAACAGTGTTTAATTAAGTGCATGCAGGATTGTAACACATGAAATCTATGAAGCACTCTTTATAGAAAATCTTTGGGCAGCTCTACTTTTAGGACTCCAGACCTACATCACAGCTTATGATATGTATGAATCCCTGCAATGATTTTATGTTCCCTATTTTTCTTTTTTTCACTGTCAAATCATTGTTTCTGGATTGTTTTTTCCTTTATTTCTTGACTCTCACAACGTTTTTGGGATTTGTGCATACCCAGCAGCATATTTATTTATTTATTTATTTATTTATTTATTTGTTTGTTTGTTTATCTTAAGTAAGAAACATTTCTTTCCCCACCTGCCACTGCTGGTGAGCAAGCACCTTACAATTCCTATGCCCATTCACAGCACATGATCACGATATCTCTGAGGCAAAATAACTGATAAAAAAAAAACCCAGATTTTTGCTATGAAGAAAAAAAGGACTTTCTTAAAATAAATCTTAAATTTCTTTAGCAGTCATGAGTTTCCATTCACATTTGAAACAGTGTTAGAAGCAGATCTAAGTTTTCTTGTCTTGCAGGCTTCACCATGACCTCTACTCTTTGTGTTAATTGACATTTATCAATTACAAAGTACACAGCTGTGTGTAGATGTTTAGGGTTCCAGATTAAAAGTTTAAGTTTTTATTAGGCTTTTCTGGTCAGATAATGGTTATGAAGCAGACTAATTTATTTGCATTCTCATCTGACAGATCTTTTTCAATTTATATTTATTTCTGTCAAAATGTGGGACACTTCCTGTTTCTGCTCAGATAACTCATTTTGGATAATATGTTTAATGTGTTTTCTTGCATCCATCCATCCATCCATCCATTTTCAACCGCTTGTTCCCAGAGCGGGGTCGCGGGGGGGCTGGAGCCTGTGTTTTCTTGCATTTAAACCATTAATCATGATTCCATAAAGATTATGTAAGATAATTTCACTTTGTTCACCTCGTGGTTGTCATGTGCTGCCAGTGCTGGCTTTACTCAGTGTGGGTTGGGTTGGCTAATTGATCATTTACCCAGCTAATTTAATAAACCCTCAAAACCATATTTATACCCAGACTGGAAACGTCTGAAGAGCATTTCTTTGGAGATTCATGCCAAAAATTTTCCCTGTCACCAATATATATATATATATACCGTATATTTATATATATATATATATATATATATATATGTGTGTGTGTGTCAAGATCCCACATGCATCACAGTTCATTTGAAAAGAGCAGGAGAACAATTGCTTAACAGAAGATGTTTTCTGGTACCACCTCACACACTGAGCATACCATCATAAGAAGTTCATGGCAGTATTCCAGGCTGAACTCTTCCTGTTAGAATTAACTCATCAATTATTACCTAACCTGGGAATGGCCTTGCGTGGTTTCTTTGTGTCTAACACTCTCAAGACAAAGTTTCTCATGCAGAGAAGTCATCATCATCATTATCATCATCATCATTGATAGCCTTGAGTTGTACATGATTAAATTAGCTGATGCTAAAAAATTTGAGATCATTAGAAACTTTTATTTCCCAAAGTCGATTATCATTGCCAGATCGTCATTTTGTATGACAGCCACTGTTATTTAAATAGTGTACATTTTATAATTATGAGATAAAACTGAAGAAAGTCACCATCACCATGAAATGTAATTTTTGTTGAATTTTTCTGCTATTTTCACCTTTTTATTCCATTTTCACTTCAACATTTTAGGATTTAAATACTTTATTAGACAAAACAATCTGAGAAATGCCAGATGTGTGCACATTCCAACCACACGTCTGTTCTTTATTTATCAGTTTTTGTTGTGGTGTTTTCGTTGTTTAAGTATTTAATATAGAAAAATATAGATAATATAGAAAAATAGAAAGCTCAAGAAAAAAACAGTCTCTGTAATAAAAATTGGTCAAACCAAAGACATGCTCTTTGTTTCTACCTAAAGCATGGTGTCATAGCACACGATAGAAACACTCAAATTACTTACAAAATAAAATACATACATAAGAATGCTGACTGCCTCTACTTCTTGTTCACAGCCTTGCGGATGTCACATCTGTCTCCAAGGTGACACATACTCACATGGTCCACAGTGTCTCCCTCATTAGTGTTAGCTGAGAACATCTTACACACACACACACACACACACACACACACACAGAAACACCATCAGTGAAATAGTTCTGATTTTTTTACACAATATTTCCTGATTTGAGGTTTGAGCTTTGACCCTCTCTGCAGCCAGCTACACACAAACAGACACACAAACGCAGTCACCAACTGCTTCATAGTTAACCTTTCCATCATGTTTGCATTCAGCTGGATCTCCTAAATCAAATCACCAACAACATGCAGCACATTGAGAAAACTCGTGAGGAATGCAAACACACAACAAGGCACGTGAACATTAGTTGCATAATTACCGTGTGTGTCTAGTCCAGATGCAAGTTTCTGTCCATGCTACTAATGTCAGTGTGCATTTGGAATTTAGGAATAATAAAACACCGTGATCTGATAGAAATCTTAATAAAATCATAATGTTTAAATGTGAGATAGCTAACGCCATGAAACCCACTTCTGCCAGTAACGCCTTATCTTTTCATCCTCAGCTTCTCTGTGTCACTCGGATGACACACACAGAGAAAACAAAACACTGCAGAGACTAAATTCACAATCACTGAGTCAGAAACTAAATAAATTCTCAATCCATCAGCAAATAAAACATCCAGCAGACCGATTGAGTCAGCTCAGTGGAATTTCTGAATTATTCACTACCGTGATTTACACACTCTTAGGAGGCGCTGTCCAGGAAACACTAACACCGCATCAAATGTTATTTCTGCCTAAATTTGATGTATTTTTTCATATAAAATAAGAAAACACAGTCAAGTAGATATTAAATATATTATAAATGATGAGGTTTTCAATAAATATATGTGATAAATCATTGTCAGCATTCAGATCACTCTCATTCTGGAGATTCAGAGCAGATCCTTAAAGGCTATTATGAGGAAGATCCTGAGAACAACATTTTCTCAATCTAAACCATTTAAAATCTTTAAATATTTAAGAAAATTTAATAGATTAAAAAAAATCAAAGTATAGTGAAGATTCACACCATGTCATTACTGTGTCTGACTAAAACAAAGAGGCTGTAAAATCCATTTAAACAAGAACTAATTTGATCTAATGGTGGCACAGCATAAAGATGGTGATGCAAGTGCATCAAATTTGACACAAATATCACCCTGCTGCAGGAAAACAACTCTGATTTAAGCATCATCCAATATAGTTGAGATATTTCAGTTTGACACAATGATATTTTATTTACTGCAGGAAACTGTTTCCACAATGGCACACAGCTCCTACTGTGTAACAGGACAATGGTGGCCAGCAAAATGGATAAAATTAATAAAAACGCTTGATCACAGAATTAGACAACGAGTCACAGTTTCTTACTACAAGCTGCTGACAAAAATAAAACCTTTTTGGAATTTTTGGATCTTACTGCTTAAACTGCAGGAATGAAAAAGGCAAAGCGATTTCTTGTATCCCACATATGTCCAGGAATGTCAGATAGCTGAATGACATTTTACTGAACAAGGTCACATTTTTCACATTGTGACTGAAGTGAACGCTGTAATGCCGAGCATTCAGCTGAGCATTAAACGCTGAGAGCAACCAGAATGCAGAGCAGAAAAGGCAACAGCGTCTCGGATATATCAGTAAATTCAACATGTGAGCTTACAGGTCAAATGACACAAATTTGATCTATAATAGTCCCAGACAGGAGCAAAGGAGCAAAACTACATTTCAATCTCAATGACTCACTTAAGGACATGGCTGACCACAGCATTGACTAAATTATTAGACAGGGATGATTTTGGTTTTATCATTTTATCATCAGATTCAGTCACTGATGTCCATAAGAAAACTTTACGTCAATCATTAGAACCACTTATTCCAATCCAGGGCTACGGGTAGCTGGAGCCTGAGTGAGAGGCAAGGTACATCTGGACCGATCAATAGTCCATCACAGGGCAGTAACTTTACAATCATCAGGTCGTCCTGTTGGCTCAGTGAACTGTTAAGACATTTTTATAGTTATCATAAGTACATAAGCTTTCTGTACACCTTGAGGGTTGATAGCAGTTCTTAGAGCTTAAAGTGTGTTTAAAACAACTTAGCCCTTTCCCAACATGAAAGGTAGGGAATGAGATGCATTGCTCAAAATCTCCTTCATACCCTGATTACAATATATTAAATACTCTAATACAAAAATAAACATATTTATTCACTTGTGGAATGGACAGGACTGAAAAACAACATCATCCAATCATTTTAACCGGCTTGTTCTAAACAATTGGATGGTGATATTTCTATCCAGTTCTAAATCCATGAGCTTTTACCCTGGTATTGTCCACCATGGGCAGGGCGATTAAATCCATTGTGATGGAGTTTAGGGTGCCAATTGTTTGGTTCATCGACCGGTCACCAAGATAAGAATTCATGTTCTTCTCTGTTGTCCATCTGTCATTTTTCTGTAATATGTACATATATAAAATCTGTTGAACAAATATTTATTTAAAACAAATAAAGATCTCAGACTACCAAGGGG
>JBAMHV010000003.1:9717946-9747663 GCA_037177535.1 Pseudomugil gertrudae | reverse complement strand
TTCCCAGTCTCACACGCTGCTTCCTGTCCAACAGGAAGTCAGTGATCCATCTGCAGGTGGAGTCCGGTACGTTAAGTCGTGAGAGCTTGTCCTGCAGACGGGCCCGGATGATGGTGTTGAATGCAGAGCTGAAATCCACAAACAGGATCCTGACGTAAGATCTTGCAGAGTCCAGGTGCTGGAGGATGAAGTGAGTGGCCAGGTTTACAGCATCGTCTACAGACCTGTTAAAGATCAATACCTTTAAATCTGAGACCATGGTCTTCAGCAGGAAAAGGGTGGAGAGCCATAAGGTCATATCCCAAGTGGAGGAGTTAAAATATCTCAAGGTCTTGTATAAGATCGAGGGAAGGATGTAGCATGAGATCAACAGATGGATCGATCCAGCATCTAAAGTAATGCGGACTCCGCGGCAATCTGTCATGGTGAAGAAGGAGCTGAGACAGAAGGGAAGAAGGTGAGAAGCTTGGTCATCCAGGAGGGGCTCATGTTTCATTTTATCGAACAACCGGGATGACAGATGTGCACCAAAGATGTCATGTCAGTGCTTCCCTCTGATGCTTCGAATGCCCATGGATTGAGCTATTTGATGTGTCATATGTTTCACCACAGTAAGACAATTCCAGGCATTTGTGTCAAAGTTGACTCGAAAGTTCATGAGGCCTGGAGCCGAGATGTGAATGTTTGGATGGTTAGAGACGAGTCTGGTCAGTGCCAGGAGAGCAGTCTGGAAATGAGTGCTGGAGAATAGAGGTCAAAACCAAAGGCAATCTGGAAAAGGTTGGATGGTGTGAGGCTGCAACTAGCTTGGTTGTAGACTCTGAGCAGATGACATCAGCAGGTCGAAGCAGTTATTCTGATGAGGGGTGGGGCTTAGCAGCAGCCCGGGAGAGGGGCAGAACAGACCGTTTATTATTATCCAATAATTAGATATAACTTTGTACTGTGATCAAAACTGGTGATTTAGACCACTGGCACTATTGTCACTTTTAGTTCAATATAAATGTCTGGCTCGTCATTTCTTTAACCGACAGGCAGGTATCTTCAGTAAGTCATTTATCTTTCCTAATTTAGGCTAATAAACCTTTTTTATTCTATTAGTCTAGTGTCTTATTTATTATCATTCAAGTTAAATATCAACTAATGAACTACTGATCTGGAAGCTGCTCCTTCCGGTGCCAAATTGCCAGTTAGCCTAGACAGCTTAGCCTAGGCTCTTCATCTTCTGACTTGTTCATTTTTAATGATATATTGCTTTTTATTTCATTTTTAGTGGTTTTGTTACCTGCATTAGCTAGATGATCATTACATTTGTCTATTTTATCCAGTTACCTATGAGATGTTTGTTTATTATAGGTATCACCAGTGACTGCAATTGTTGTTTTTATCATTAAGCATATCTATGTTTTATTCAATGAATGTCAATTAATTAGTTATTGATTATGTAGCTGGTTTTGTTTGGTCATTTTGCTGGTTTTATTTCTATTACTAAACAAGTACTTTTGTTCCCCAGTTTGCTAGTTTATGTGTTGTCTTTGTCTTTTGCAGAACTGTTCTTCACCACCAAGGTTTAATCATCCTTTATTAATTATTGTTGATAAGTAAAGAAATTTTGTTTTTTATTCATTTCGGTAAGAGTCAAGTGTTTGTGTTGGTAACTGCAGGGCTCGCTTTGGATCTCACCAGTGGAAAAACACATGCTTTACTGTCTTATTCAAACCAGCCCATCTGGGCTGAGCTGTTTCATTAAGTTAAGCTGTGTCTCTTTGGTCAGACAGGAAGTGACCAAAATGTTTCCAAAACCAGCTCTCCCTCCACAATGATAAAACTCACACACACTCCCGCCTCAGATATCTGTTTCTCCTCTGCTGTCGCTCTGACACACAAGCCACAGGGAGGTAGATAACTGTGATTCCACTGCTGAATTTTTAACGCTGTTGTGGAACTTTGTTTTTTTTCCAGGTGGGTTACTGTGGCACCAGGGTACTGTTACACAGACAGACACAGGGAGGCAAGGTTCACTTCTTTTCTTTTCTTTGATGAGGCTGGACAGAGGCAGACTGTGCATGGCATGTACGGTGAGTTTAATTTTATCTACAGTATTTTCCTCTAAAATATTCCATTAAACTTTTTTTTTCAAATTACACAGATGCATCATGTGAAAACACATCACCTTTATACAAAATATTTAACTTACTTGTAAGATTTATTAGCATTTAGGTCTTACTTAATGTCAGTAAATGTGATATTTTAAAAATGTTTTATTGAGGAATTTTGAAGAAATTTCTTTGAATATGTCATAATGTGAGCAGATGTGTGTATTGATGGAACGTTAAAATGTTAAAACAAAAATGTCAAATTCTTTATTCCAAGCTTTTTCTTGATGGTTAATTTTTACTAAAGCCACATTGATGATTACTTTTTGGCAGCTGGTGACATTTACTTGATATATATTGCATTAGGGAGATGACCCCTTAGAAAACAGGAACTTGTACTTTAGTTTTCCATGAACTAGTTGAAATTTTAATAACATTTAGTATTTTTTAAAGTGCTCTCACTTTTTTGTAACTATGAGCTTTTGTCTGTTGTTTCTCACCAACACTCCCAGTCATTCTTGGCAGCTCTAAATACTTGAATTATTTATCATAGAAAAATCATTTATCATTGTTTGTGTGTAGTTGCACACAGATAGTAAATGTGTTTTCAGGGTTTGTTGCTGTTTTTGTGCATGTTTTTAGTTACCAATATGCTTCTTTTTGTTTATTGCAGCTGTCAGTTGTCTCTGAGTTGTTTACTATTAGTCAATCGATTTTTTATACAATTGACGTGCAAAATAAACTTACATTAAGAGTTTTTTATTTTTCTTTATAGAAACTAAATTATGCACATTTCAATAGGTTGTTTATTCAGTGGTATAGCATTTTTGGCAACAAAATATAAATTCCTTTCATGTCCATCCATCCATTATCTACCACTTTTTCCCTTAACGGGGTCGCGGGGGGGCTGGAGCCAATTCCCAGCTGACATTGGGAGAGAGGCGGGGTACACCCTGGACAGGTCACCAGTCTGTCACAGGGCCAACACACAGAGATAAACAACCATGCACACACACACTCACTCCTATGGGCAATTTAGAGTCTCCAATCAGCCTATCCCCAAGGTGCATGTCTTTGGCCTGTGGGAGGAAGCCAGAGAACCCGGAGAGAACCCACGCTAACACGGGGAGAACATGCAAACTCCTCACAGAAAGGTTACTGGTTAGACCTCCCCCAGCTGAGGCTCAAACCAGCAACCTTCTTGCTGGTTTGAGACTTAACCAGCCTGATTCTTCTAAGCAAAATTATTGTTTAAATATGTCTTTAACCAAATATATAGACTGTCTTTAAATATAGCCTGCATCTATTTAAAACTTAACCTATTATTTTAAGGGGACAATAATAAATTGCTTTTCTCAAACTGCTCACAAGGTGATGTTGGATGTTCTGTGGATTTGCTTGTTTTTCAAATAAGCTTTAACTCTTCAAAGCCCAAATTTAGAACAACTGGGCAGAAAAGTCCAATTCTTTAGACCTTTAAAAGAATCTGAAAAAATAAAACTTTTGGATATTAGGATGATCAAACAAGATGTTAAAGGGACACAGCCGTATGCTATTTTGAAGATATTTTTATCTTTACCATAAACATACAAATCTCTTGAGCTCTGATAGCTTTTACAACTGAGGAATTCTTCAAATTGGAGTCATGTAAAAATAATTGCATTCATATGTAACCAAACAATGTCCTCTGCAATTTTATACTTGCACTCATGGTTTCACGCATGTTTTTCACTCAACTATCTGAAACCAACAGTGAGGTCACAGTGTATCGACACACCCTGGACTACATCAGTGCAGCAAAGGGCAATTGATTGTTTGAAATTTCAGTCAAATCCTCTCTGTGTAAAGTGTTTGTCTACTCCAACTGCAGACAAAAAACATAATTTAACTTGTTGTTTTTATCCGCACTTTATTCTGTATTATTTTGCCCTCTAGGCCTTTCCCGTCCTGATGCCGTTACCATAGCAATATGACCCTCAACACCCAGAGAGAGAAGGATCCTTTGCAACGACGAAGCAGCACACCAGTTCCTCCTCTCTACCAGCATCCATCCTGGACTCGGGACCTTCAGCTCTCTGGCTGCACTCAGTTGGACCCGGAGCATTCTCGTCCACGTCGCGGCCACCTTCCTCTTGGGCAGTCAGCATCCTACAACCCAGGAGACAAGTCCCTCCACTATCGCGCCCACTGGAGTTCAGACTCTGATGACGATTCACAGAGTGATTCAGACTGTGTTTACAGAGTGGTGCTGCTTGGCGACCATGGTGTCGGAAAGACAAGCCTTGCAGAAATTTTTGCAGGGGTCACAGAGAAAGATGAACAACCTGGGGGTGAGAATTTGTGTCTATGTTTTATGTGCTAGTTGTCAAAGCTTTTATGTTCTCACTAACTTGTTTATCATTTTTTTAAATTATAGCCACTGATCTGATTTATTACTCTTTGTAAATATTCCTTTCAACTCTGGTTTTCATCACTCATGACAGGGTCCAAGTTTCCCATCATTATTCAGATTTAAGGCATAGACAGGAAATGAAGCACAGTGAAAACACTGAATGTTTAACTTGCTCAAGACTATCACACTGAAACTAAACTGTGAACCCTAAAATACTGCACAACTTCCTCCCTGCCCATTACAATACTAAGTACGCACTTTGATATGTTTAAAATAGACTCAGCACTTTAGTAGTGCACAGTATCTTTGACTTTGTTGTGACATTGCAATATGATCGGCTCAACATTATTGATCAGCTCTCGTGTCACATGATGATTGGCCTTTGGCCATGATTGGCAGCTTTTATTGATAGTCTGACATGGTGTGAGGGCCGGCTCTGTCTGCTGATAGTTTTTCTGTTTGAATGAACTCTGTTTGGTTGCTTGCTCAGTGGCTTGTTGTTTAAATGCTGAAATAGTTTTTTTCTAGCATTGTTTATTTGCCATGGGTCTGTTTTTTTAACAAAGTTATAATAACTATCATCATTCCTTGTTCTTCGTGTTATTTTCTTGTTCCAGGCTTTAGTAGAAAGTGCTTGCCAATATGTGAAAGTCTTACTTTTGTTTAAATTGAAATATCTAAACAATTATTGTATTTATTTATTTAGTAACAATAATAATTTGCCAGACATTTATTACTAAACTTTTGGGTATTTTGGAGATGTACACTGATTCTCCTGAGTTTATTTAAATAAGTATGTCAACAATTTTGCTGCTAGTGCAGTTTTATTTATTAGCTAGTTGAATAGCAATATTTTACTATACACTCCTATTCAAACACATCTACATTAGGTACAATAAACACATAAAAAATGTTGAACAAGGTTCCCATGATCATGAAGAGCATGACAGATAAAGAGTGAAGAGTCTCAGTAAACTCAATTATACTCTGTTTTAATAATACTTTATTTACTGATAAAGTAAGGACAAGTAAACAAAGTAAAATATGATAAAAACTTGTCTTAAACAGGGAGGTTTTGCTTTTGGGTGATGTGGTCAAGCACCTAGCGAGCGGTCTGTGAAGGGGAGTAGTAGAGGGGGAAAATATATTTCTGTGTAAGGAAAGCACATTGTACAAAATCAAAATCAAAAGAAAATGCTTCATTTCCACCCATTTCCATGTCAAGTTATGGTGGTGGGTGCTCGGTTTTCTGTGGAGGCACCTGGCATGTTTTTTATCTTGTTGCCGTCCCAGTCAGTAGCAGTGTGTGTTGGAAGACCGACCAATGGGAGTGGACATGTTAGGCCACAATACAATCAATATCATGTTGTAAACTGCTAAAGTAAACTCTATTTCAATACAGATTTGGTTTTTATATACATCTACTTAGGCTAAATTTATTTTTTTGATAGTGATGAATATACAAAAGAGAATCTGTAAAGTGCCCTGAGATACGTGGTGCAGTGGCGCTATACGTATGAAGCTGAATTGAACTGAATACTATCCTGTGGGACCACCACAACAGAGAGAGAAGCAATGGTTAAAAATGATTACCAATCATTACAGAAAAGCTTCTGTTTGACAAATACAGTACATTTGAATCCAACTCAGTGCAGCGTCTCAGATATAAGTATAGCCTGATGCTCAAAAAATGACAGGTCAGTGTGATTGGCCATTTCAAAGGCCGCTTTTAGTTAAAGCATAATAATAAAAACAGACACTTGGAATCAAAAGAAAACATCATTGTTAACCTTTAGCAGGGTAGACTTATTGCTTTGTTGTGACCTGAAACGAGTTGGAATTTGTCTGCAGTTGTTTTGCTCATAGATGAGAAGGGTAAATATTAATCAGGTCTAAAACTGGATAAAACCAGTGGGTTTAAATGGACCCTTCCCTGTATGCTTAGATCACAAGATTCTACATGTGAACAGGTTAATTAAACAGGTGAGTGTCATGATTATAGACGGAGTATCCCCAAAAAGCTTTGCCATTCACAAGCAAGGATGTGGTGAGGCTCACCACTTTGTGAACATGTGTGAGCAGATAGACCACTAACAGTTCCAGAAAAAATATTTCTTCACATACAATTCAAAGGATTTTAGGAATTTCATCTAATCGTCTCCTTCCCTCTCTGCAGCCCTTTGGCAGCACATTTAGCTCATTATGGGGAGTAAGCTATGCTTTCATGTTAATCTCCAAAAGCCTTCAACAACGCCTGGGGGAAAGACTTGTTGCTATTTGCTATTTTGAAAAATAATAGCTCGAGGGTTCTTAAAACTCATTTAGCACCAAAGTCACTCATGTGCATCCGTGTAACAGGAAATTAGGAATTGACAAAAGTTTTGCGTTGTTAGGACCTCAAACTGCAATTAAATGTGTTCATTTTTTATAACGTGCTCATTTTTCTGTTATGAAATAATCTACATATATTAAAGCGTTAAAGACCCACTTCCAATATGAACGGTAAATATTTTGTCTCTGGTGTGTTTTTAATTAAATATAAGTTAAAAAGAATTTCTAAATTATTTTATTTTATTTGTTTTACACAACTTTGCAGGAATTGGGGTTGTAGAAATATAGATATTTAGCATTAACTTCCTTACAGCGGTCTGATAGTCAGCAATGACGTTCCTTCATCATTTTACCGACGAGCCTGTACCCTTTTATACATTTATCATCTGTATGCCAGCAGCATTGCCTAATTGCATGGACAGTGTTACTTAACCAGTGATCCATCCTCTATACTCTATCTAACTTTATAAACTAGTGGCCTTGAGTCAGTCAAGAAAAGTTTTAACATTTCTTTAAGGATTTTTAGGGGGCAGGTGGGAATGTTATATACTCATCCACCATAGCCAAAACTGGCAGTAATATAGTTTATTTGTGTACAATTCATCCAAAACACAGTAACAAAATAAAATGAGCAATTTTTTCCCAAACCGTTGTGTGAAAATCTGAATTTCCCCTGTAGCATAAGGAACATTCAGGCACAGCTAACAGCTAATGTCAAAGAGGTGTCAACAGTTTAAAGTGTGGAAAACATAGGATGTGAGAAAGGACAAGAAATATAAAAAACACAAAAACAACCAATTCAAACCTGAAAACTGAAGCACTACATGATCGAGTTGTTGTGTTTGTGCACAGTCTGTAAGAATTGTCATTTTTCCTAAATTATGTCATTGATTTTTTTTCTTTTACAGAGGACACATATGAGCGAACCCTGACAGTCGATGGAGAAGAAACCACATTAATCGTCATGGATACATGGGAGAATGACAAACTGGTACTGTGCCTTCTTGTGTATGTTGACATGGATGTAGATGGAGAGCATGAGGAATGAAGCAGATTACATACATGTTGGAAGGTGTCTTATTCAGGTGCAAATGAAGCAATAATCCCGTGTTCTCCAATGGCATCTGCTTTTTTAAGCCCGATTTGTTCCAAACAAGTCAGCAAGTGCAGTTGTGTTGGTCACGCAGACATTGATGGTATATCCAAGCTGACCCCATTAGTTTTTACTGGAGTTGACATCAAGACTTACGCCACTGAATCCTGCCCACTCCTTAACAAACCCTGCTCTGTGGGGTAATCTTGGAGTATTGAGTTTGATCTGACTGTAAAGTTATGAGACTGTTATGCTGAATCCAGCCTCGGCATCTCTACAACGAGATTGTCTCCAGTGATGACGAACCTTGTTTTTTCAGTGAGGGAGACTGTTACTTTATTTGTGCAATAATCAGCATAATATTTCTTACATCATCTCCACATTACAATCTAATTACTGAGGACAGAATCTGAACTTACAGCTGAACGTAACATTACTCCTGAAGGCCTCTAGTACGAAGCAAGACTAACATATCTTGGATAACTCTCCTTTATCTGGGTTAATTTACACCAACATTCAGGATCTGGATAAGCGGTACTAAGAAGCTTATCCAAAAGTTAACTCTATAGATCAGGGGTGGGGAACCCTGGTCCTCAAGGGCTGGAATCCTGCAGGTTTCCCATGTATCCCTGGTCCAGGTGCCTGATCAAGATCTGCACAGTGATTCATTCATTTGTATCTGGTGTGTTTGAACAGGGAGATATGGAAAACATGGACAAGGTTTCCCACCCCTGCTGTAGATCAACCAAAGGTTTTTCCATGAAGATCAGTGCGTGCTCACATTAAAAGGGAGAAGTTAGTAGCCTCTGACAAATGCATTCAGAAATATGAAGATTTAAACACATCCTCCAGTCCAAAAGCAACACTGGTGGAACAGCAACAGGCAGGAAAGAAAGCTATCAGAACACAGCCGACTTGGTTACTTTGAGTTTGGCATATGACTATATAACATAAATTTGTCAGACAATAAGAATGGACAGTAGGCCTACCATGATTATGTCGTTCCAGCCCAAGCATCTCAGACAGAACTTCTTGAGGCTTAGCCTGGCTTCTTCCACATGTTAGCGTGTGTTTTGGAAAAATCATTCCTAGATGTAACGTATTAACGGCATTACTTCAGAAGCAATCCTTTTGGAGCTCCATCCTGTTATTTCATGAAGTTGGATTCACTTAAGCGCTTTCTGTGCTTTGGAGATCTCATCTTTAAAAGCAGCTGGTAAAGTCAGATTTTAAACATGTAAAACATTTCCCCCATCTTTGTTATTACAGGATGGTGAGGATCCCTCCTCTTATGACGACTGTCTGAAAGTGGGGAGTGCTTATGTTATTGTCTATTCTGTCACTGACCGCTCAAGTTTTGACTCTGCCGCTGAGCTACGCATCACCCTGAGGAGGACTCGCCAGGCCGACAACCTACCCATCATTCTTGTAGGAAACAAAAGTGATTTGGTCCGGGCCAGAGAAGTAGCTGTGGAAGGTGGGGTCAATGATTAATAAGTGCAATAATGGTGGTGCAATAAGCATTTCAGTACTGTTCCATCTGCGTCTTTCGTTCTTTAGAGGGTCGTGCATGCGCAGTGGTGTTTGACTGCAAGTTCATTGAAACATCAGCTTCTCTGCAGCACAACGTGGCTGAGCTTTTTGAGGGCGTGGTACGACAGATCCGCCTCCGTCGCGATGGCAACGAGGTCACCAAACGCAGACACTCCATCTACAAGCGCAAAGAGAGTCTTACTAAGAAGGCTCGGCGTTTCCTAGGCAAGCTGGTGGCACGCAACAACCAGCGCATGGCTGTCAAAGTGAGGTCCAAGAGCTGTCATGACCTCGCTGTTCTTTGAGGGCACATCTCTATCGTCATTTTTAATTATTTTTACCATCTATTTTTGTCTCAAGTTTTTCATTGGATGTGATCTTATGGACAGAAGTGTCTGCTTTGGCACTCACAATCAGCGAGCTGGCAAACACAGCCAAACCAATCAGCAGTGAACCAAATAAAGAGACACTTGCTCACTCACATTCATCAGTGTGACCAGCTCAGTCAAGTGCTTTGCTGTTTCAAGGCAGTTTTTTTTTTATTTTTCCCTCCAGATGTCCTAAATATGAAGCTTCCACGTTAATGTAAAGTATCACTGTCAGGCTCATAAATTGTGTGAGTGTTTCAGCATTTGTAGGTTTGTGTGGGTATAACAGAGACACCGTCATGGGAGTGTGGGTTTCTTTTGAGTCCATTATGGTGTTGTCCTGAGGTTTCTACTGTTTACAGTCTGTGTAAATAAAGTTTTAAATAAGCAGTTATCTTGAAATCATCAATGCTGCCATCAAAAAAAGCCAAAATAAATGTACAAAAAAAAAAAGAATTTCAGTAGCAGTGGTATATAAACTATGAAGCTGATGAGAATGGATATTGTTATTTTGCTGCTCGGATGGTTTATCTTCTAGGTTATGTGCAAACCACATATTTTAATATCAAAACTGGATTTCTAATGCGAATGACAAAAGCAGATTATGTTATGTGCCTGGTCCAATTTCAAAAACACATTTTTTTCTTTTTAATGGGTTTATATTAAAATCATCATTATCGATAACGTGACATAAAATCCACTGCACACCACTCTGTAAAATAAAAACAAAGCTGTTCATATTTAACCTTATACATTTGTACTTTACATTTTTGTTGTCGGGGGTCAGATTTTGGGGGTGACCACATTTTGGCACAAAAGCGTTGTCGTTTTAAGATGCTATCATCTTAAAACAGTAATTCATTACCTTGTTGCAAACAGTAATGCTCTTTAAGACAAGCCCATGAACTGATGACTATAGAGAAAAAACTTCTAAAAACCTCTCCTTTAATTTTACATACACACAAATTTATATCACTAAACCAGATGTCAGTTGTTAAAGTCGAAACTATTCACCTCCAAACATGAGCTATAAATATTTAATAGCCATATTTTTCTAACTAATTTCTGCATAAATCTCCAAAACAACTTTAATCCTTCTCAACTCTACCAAACACTGAAATGTTTTAACCTTTCAAACGCCAACCTAATAATGTTATGTCTGTTATAACACAAAAAGTCCACAAAGCAGATTTTGGGTGTTTTAATTGGTTAAAATATCCTCTCCTGACCATTTTAATCTCACTTACATGAAAAATGAAAATCTTTTCTGCTGACATTCTGCGTTTGTTGCGTTCAGCTTCTTGTGCTGCACACTTCAAACATCTGTTACCCACTTTATAATGTAAACGTACTGTAAGGACTCATTGATGTTTATTGTTGCAATGGTGACGTGCAGGCAGCCACCGTTATGCTAACCTTTCTGTGTGGCTGACAGAAAACAGGCGAGCTGTTCGAGGTGGTGTCTTCAAATGGGGTTTCCCTGCCATGGGTTTAATCTCTCGCAGCTAAACAAACCGTCATCGGTCAGCGTGCTCACAAATACAGTGTTATGAGGGAATTTTTAACCATGTTCACCATCATTATTCAGTGTGATTACATGCTGATATCTGCTGTTAGAGACTAAACACAACTGACATTCAAGATATGATTATTGCACTACAATAACAAAAGTTTGCTAAAGTCTTATTCATTCTAGCTTAGACATTAGCTATTGTGGTTTAGATGTTGACTTTTGTCTCAAAGCTGCAGCTGTAAGCCGGCTGGTGACACTCGAGGAAAAGTGAAGAGGAAGAACAGACTGGCTCGCTGTTAGGGCCTTTTTTCTGTGAAATCACGTCAAACTGATGTAAATCAGCAACTCTTCATTATGAGCCCACATCAGACAGCCTGGTTGTCCCACTTTTTTACTGATCAAAGATCCTATCTGTTTATCGATCAGGCCTTTTGGTGACACACATGCTGAAGCGTATAGACACACACAGGCACACACTGGCTTTTTACAGTGACAGTAGACGGAGGAGGAGTGTTGAACATTGATTTGATGAGTGTAATGGAAAGAATGCCTGACTCTGCTTAACCCGGACGACACACACACACACACATTCAGTGATGTGTAAACATCCTTTTAGTGGAGGAGGACCAGAGGCTCAGCTGTAAGTTCAGGTCCCTCCTGAATCTGTTCGGAATAGCAAAGCTGGAAAAGTCCCTCCGTTTTTTCCTCTCTAAGTCTGAAGTGTAAAGGCTGATCACGCAGAATTTTACTGTGTCATTTTAACTTTGGCTCTAATGCAAACTAACAATTAGAATAACAGATGAAACTGATATGTTCAGCAATATGCTGACAAGATCATTTCAAATCCTCGATTTTACTTGATGGACTTCCAGTTGACCATGTGACTGGCAACATATTAGGCTAATGGGGTAGTTTCTATAGCAACAAAGCTTGTAGTGAAATAACCACTTTGCACCCAAATTATGCTTTTCTCACATTTACTCTGTGAGGTGCACATCAATGTTTCTTTGCTATGTTGATGATTATAAGGGCTTTAAGGAAAAAGATCCTTTAGAATTGGAAAAAAAAATGTGTGGCAGAGGAACTCAAACAGAACTGGGGAATATTGTAAATATGTGCGATTATTTCACAAATGAACCATAATAACAGACTTATTTATTTTTGGTGTCTAATTAGTAAAACTCTTACAGTTTCTGTGCAAGCAAAACAAACCAAAGACTGCATGATGTTACCTTTCACTGGATAAATCACGTTTTAATTCATGTGAATGACAGAGAGTAATCCTCTTAGCGATCAATCGATCAATCATTAACATACAGTATCTGTGTCACTACATGAGTGCAGGGATCTTATCTGACCTTCCAGTGAATCACATGTAAACAAATCCACTGTATGCTACAGCGCAACACGTCTTTATTGTCCCTGTTTATCACAGTTTGCAGCCATACAGTCTCTGCATCAATACTAATCAGGAGTTTCTTTATAAATGTTTGAACTGAAGATACTGAAACTGGCTTTGATTTGACTTATTTCATTGGATTTAATTGCATTTTTATGCTTTTTGTTTATGTGGAGGGGGGTAATCACACATTGTGTTTCACGCTGCCCTTTTTCACAGATGACATAACTACTACCCGAATGATCTGAACAACAAATTAAAGTTTCTTTCTGCATATAAGAATGTCATTTGTCCCATCTGATTGTTGGGAAATCCATCGATTATCTGCCATTATTATGTGGCATCCATTATTACCGTATATCATTATCTGCACTGCTTCTTCTATTGAGGAGTGGAAGGTAGCATGGAGCCCAGCATTCATTGAGAAATGTTTAGAGAATATGGTAGCTTGTGGTTTTCAACCATTGAGTTCGTGAGTAAAATATAAATTTAGATTTATTCCAGTTTCATAATGTGTGTGTGTTTGTTTTCCACATAATGCAGTTACTCCTAGATGCCAAAGACCTCTGCAAAGTGCAGGTATTTCAGCCCTGCTACCAGCTTCTTCTTTTTTTAAGGAACTTTTAACAACTTATCGGTTCTGCATAAGGGTTAGCAGGAGTTGTGGCTCTTAGAGAAACACTGAATGTTTTTATTTAACATTAAAAGTGTATTAATTGTCTAAAAAAAACAGCACTAAAACTCACAAAAAACAACACTGTATATGGATAACTGCTGAAGCGTAAATAAACCTGAAAGCACAAGACTGGGAGAAATCCTCTATAAGTCTTTCTGTGCCCCAACACACCGTCACTGACCTGAACATTATTCTTAACAACATTTCAAACATTTCATTTGAGGTGTGTTTGATTTACAGACACAGAGAATCAAACATGCTTCTGTGTTTATTGAAACTGTGCAGTCCCTTTGTGTCTGTCTCTGTCTCTGGTTCATTGTTCAGAGATCAGTAACTGTCTCTTTGCTCACAGCTGGACACCACCAAGATGTGCAGGAATGTAAACTAACTGGTTTAACTGCGTGAAACTCTGGTTCCCTCTGCTGGATGAAAGTTGTCTGCTGGCTTTCTTTATGAAAGAAATGTACATAAAAACAGAAACGAGGTGTGTATTAATGAGAAAACAAAGTGCGGAAACCATAACGTCCATCCATCCATTTTCTACCGCTTGATCCCAGAGTGGAATCTTCTTAAAGAGCTGGACACAAAGACAAAGGTAGCAGATAACAGAACACAGAAAGCAGGAGAGGTTAAAACACAAAAAACTGATTCTATTTGAGGTTTATCATTGAATAAAGTTGGGCTGAGTCTAATACACTGCAGAAATCTGAGTCAAATCCTCTAAACTTTCTCTAAAATTCCCTGCCCCATGTTTTTGAGGTTTCCAACGTAAGCATACCTGATTCAGATTAATGTAACTGCTTGTCAAGTTCTTTGCAAGCCTGTAAATGAGCCATTATTTTGAGTATATAAACATGCAGAACACTGAGGCTTGAGGACTTTACAGCAGTGTTAACCTCCCTGCAGTGGCTCCCAGTGTATTTCAGGATGGAGTTTAAGGTTCATCATGTTTTGATTCATTTTAAATGTGAGACCTCTCAGACTCCATGTTTGGTTGTTCCTTACAACTAAAACTTATGGTGAGACCTCGTTCCATCTCTACGGTGCATCTAGCCTGCCAAAGAACCTCAGGGTTACAGAGACTGTTGATGTTTTAAAAACAGGCTGAAACCCTCCTATTTCAGCTGAGCAACTTTATTTTATTTATTTATACATTTAGCTTGTTTTAGTTGGTTTATATTTAGCTGCTTTTTTGTTGTTTGTTGTTTAATATATTTATATTTTACTTATGTATGTGCTTATCCTTGCATGTTTATTTTCAATGTTCTTGTTTGTTTATGTTGTTTCGGTGTAAATCTTTTTGTTGTTTTTATGTTTTAACTCCAGTGTTTTGCTCGTGGGCATCTTCCACATTGGAAACAATGCCTACTTTGTTTGTGGGGTCGTTGCCATTGAGTTGGCCCTGCTCACGGTGATTGGTGGGGTCCTGCTGTCTTGTGCACTCCTGCCTGCCCTGATCTGGGTGGTTTCCATGGTGGCACCCTTTGTGGTCCTTGGTGAAGTTACTCCTGGTGTGGACAAACCCCCAATATATCATTTCCTCACCTCAGTATCAAGTCAGATTGTTAAGACCATCATAATTTAAAGCCTGAAACCGGGACTGTTTGACACTGTAGGAGCTGTACCGTAGCAAACAGTCCATCCACAGGAACTGCACTGACAAGTTCTCCATTTCACTCAGAGGGAGCCCAATGTGATGAAAAAAAAAAACATTAAATGTGTGTGTAAACATGTATTTAGATTTTTGTGAAAACGTCTGTAAAACACAAGTGTTTTTAACCAACTGAGACGTTAACTTACAGCTTTTTAACTTTGTGGCATACTGAGGTTTATGACATAAACAGGAAAAAATGTCCAAAAAGCATCTCTCTATCCTGTTCTGATTCTTCATCATGTCTTTCCATAATTCCACTGTGGTTTCGCAATCTCACTTCCTTCTTTTCCTTCATTTCTTTTCCTTTGTTTTCATTTTCTTCAAACCCTCCACTCCTTTCCTCTTAAACCCACTGCATTCTTTCTGTAATACCCCCCTTCCATACCTCCTGATCTCCCTCATGTTTTAGAGACACTCACACTAAAGCAGCTAAAGAGATTTCCCATCATGCAACAAGAGGTGGATGAAGTGATTTGATGTGACAGCAGCGGTCCACACAGCTTCTTAACCTGAAATAAATGCCTGTGAAGGCAGGAAAACAGTTCTGGACATGTTAAACCACCGTGAGTGCTTCACTTCAGTGATGCTGCAAAGCTACTACACAGCGACGACCCCCCCCCCCGTTCCTGCCTCCAAAGATATTCCGCTTAGATGTATAAAGTTTATTCTGTTTATGTAATCAGAAACGCAGTCTGTTGGTTTGTGTTTTGTTTTGTGCTTTTTGTTTACTGTTTGGTTTTTGTTTTGTTATCCTAAGAATGATTTCTTTTTTACACTAGGTCTTAAGCAAAGCCAGATAAGGCGTGGTCGTCGACATTCCAGTAAAGCAGTATAATCAAATTACCATGATAAAACTCTCAACAACACTCAGTGAGGCTTCTTTGTAGTTTTTTCAGAATAAAACCCACTTTAATCTCTGATTCATTAACTCGGAAATATTTGAAGAAGAAAAAAAAGGGAGGGTTGTATCAGAACATAACACTATGTCATATTGTAACATTAAGAACCAGTCCAATGTGTTATGAAGAGAAAAGGTTTCAAATGTATTGCATGGTTTCCATGCAGTGGACTTCAAATTCAATCTTTCCATCCTGAGCATGCTTAAGGTGACAGTGGAAAGAAAAGCTTTAACAGGAAGCTAATTAAGAGATGCTAAAACTGGAGACATATTATCTCTTCTGCCAGCCTCGCTGCAGCATTTTGGATAAGCTGGAAGACTTTGCAGGGCATATTTGGGACAGCCCATAAATAAGGAATTACAATAGTCCAATCTTGAAGTAACAAAGTAATAGAGCAGCCTACTTTTTCTGCATCACTCTGAGACAGGATGTTCCTAATTTTTCCAATATTACGTAGGTGGAAGAAGAAACCTGTTTTAAATACAAGCAAAAGATCAAATCGTGGTGAAGAATAACCCCAAGGTTTCTGGATGGCTAAATTAATGCCATCCAAATTAATTACAAAGGTTCAAACAAAGACAACAACCTCAGTCTTGTATGTGTTTAAAAGGAGAACATTAAAAGTCATCCAGGTCTTTAAATCATCTTATGTCTTTAATATTGGTATATGTGTGGATTAATTAGGCTTCATGGATAAAGAGGTGTTATAACCAAGAAACATTTATAAGACAACTGTGAGGCGAAACAGCAGAAACAGAATGAAATGGAACATTATACAGTATGAAAAATATATTTTCATTTTATAGAAATTCTTTTAGACTAAAAATGAATTTATAAAACTATTTATAGACTTGTCAGCCCTGTGAAGACTAGTACACAAATATACAGGTTGTAGCTATTATTTTGAAAGGGTTTTCCAGGAAGTCCTCCCTTCATGGATATATGATAAATGCATAGATTTATCAAGGCGTAGCTTGATCTAACGGAGACCCGTGTGGATCTCATCAATCCCGAGGCAGTTTATCAACGTGACTGACGTGCAGCAGGATGAACAACGCAGGTAACAGATGACACGCGCAGGTCCCGCAACAATATGCGGGACCGAGCAGCAACAGGCTCTGGGACGTTTAATATCAGTTTTTAATATTCTTAAAACAAGTCTGAGTTCAGATTTATCTAAAATAGATGCAAGGCTTATACTTCAGCGCACTAAAACACTGATATTACGCACTACATAGTGCTTGAAGTAGGGTTAGATTAAGACAGCCTGTATAAACTGGGAATTACTCAGTAGTGGAGTCGAACCAGATGGTTTGTTGTGGACTGTACTTCCAAGTTCTAGGTGTGGCACGTTCACCCTGATTACCCTGTTTTCTCTTTAATGTTATTCAGAACATTGAGGGATCGTCCACAAAACTCACAAAAAGGATTTATCCTTTTTATAGAAAACTACCACAGAACGGACAATACATGCTTGATGTGCTGATGTCAGTGGTTTACTGTTTGCGCCTCGCGATATCCTTTCCGGGTAAAACCTTTGTAAAAATGTTTTGGTAAACTTGTAAACGTGTTTCACTAGATGTAACTTTGCACCGCGAAAACGTAAAAGTGTTTCAATAAATGTAAATTTGCATCGTAAAAGTGTTTTCAGTGTAATCTTGAATTGCGCTTCCCGGCCACCGTACTGAACTGTCATGAAATTAAATGCAAGGCTGGATTTTTTTTAATCCTCTATTTCGTGATCAGGAGTGGCGGAGATTAATGAGGGCTAACTCAATGACAAGAAAGCTTCAGCAGAATAATGCGCATGAATTTTAGGAAGAAGTTAAAGTTATTAACAACAGCAGGATGTCAAAGCCATCTGTGATTGATGGAGTCGCTGGGATGTACAAGTGATAATGATCGTTTCAACTGTGTTAAAAATGAGGTTTTTGGTATTGGTGATGTTACTATCAATGATATTCTTATTAGATCTGAAGAAGTACGCTGTGTCATTGAAAAACTGGATATAAATAAGACATGTGACCCTGACCAAATATCCGCAGAACATCTGAAATATGCAAACCATAGACTTCATATCCTACTTGGTATGTGTTTTTCTGGTCTGTTGAAGCATGGCATCTTGCCTGATTCCATGTTAAAAGTCCTGTTAGTGCCAGTAATTAAAAACAAAGTAGGTAAAATATCCAGTATGGACAATTATTTTATTAAATTTCCTTCATTTTATTTAGACCAAGAGTTAAGTGTTGTGGGTAAATTTAAGTACCTGGGTCGTATAATCAGAGATGATTTGTGTGACGATGGTTTACATTATTTTTTCAAATCAACCTCTTCTGCAGCTCCTTACAGTAAGGAACTTGTCTTTTTCTGCCTATACAGAGATTTTTGAATGTCAGTCTCTGCTAAAGACAAAGAACAAAAGTAATCCAAGAATGCAGGTTCTTACATTTCCTATTATACAGCTGTCTTGCTCTTTTCAATAGAATCTGCATGTTAAAAGGTTATGTGCTGCAGGTTCTAACTTGTCATACATGTTTTTACAAAGAAAAACGTCTTTTATAATTCAAAGGCAGCCAGTCCTAACCAGAAAGTCAGCTTAAAAACAATGACTAAATTCCCCTTCCTAATGAGATCTACATCAAGACTGTTACACAAGGACATTTATTGTAATGTAAAACAACAAAACAATGTCTTATTATGCTTAGATCAGTGACAACATTTCTGATCAACTACACCATCAGATTTTTTATCTCTGGAAGGATCTCCTACACAATCAGGACAGTAAAAACCTTTCTGAGGTTATGTCAGATCTGACATTTCCACTATTGTGACATCTGGCACCTCTCAGTTAAGCTTTTGCCAAATTTAAAAGCAACATGTCTGTTGTATTTTTTTCTACATATAATTACCAGAATAGGTTTGAACGTGCATTTTGTAGGTGATCATTGACCACTATTGGTTGGTATACAGCTCGGAATCTTATTTTGGCTAATAATTCAGGTGCTTGTCAGTGACACAAAACATCTTTATGCGACAGAAGTGAAGCAGCTGACTCCACTGTGGACTTTTTTCCATAAAGTAATGACCCAATTAAAAGTGTAAGACTATAGCAGAAACTCCTTAAAAGGTAAAAATGAATTTTCACAGGGGAAGCAGAACTGAGCTGAAATTTAGCGCTCCCTAGTCATCGTACTGTTTGGTGAACTTTGAGGTTGGTGCAAATTCACTTTTCCATCCAGCCTCAAGTGGGCTTTCTAGGTAATGCAGTTTTTGTCTCTTTTGCATCCATCCATTTTCTACCACTTTTCCCTGAAGGGGGGTGGGGGTAGAGCCAATCCCAGCTCACAATGGGCGAGAGGCGGGGTACACCCTGGACATGTCGCCAGTCCATCGTCTCTTTTGCATTGACTGCAAAATGGGCAAATTTGCAGATAGCCCAAGAAAATCACAGAACTAGAAGCTTTAAGCAGAGAGGACAAAAGGAACCATACTCTCCAATAAGGGACTGAAACTCAAAGCTAACTAAAGGTTTTAATTATTTACTATAAAACTTTCTGTACGTTCTGATTTGTAACTGTGAAAGTATGAATTTTAAAACTGGTGGACATCAGGAATTTAACATCTATATGAAGTAATAAAGTTTAAACAGCCGGTGACATTGCATGAAATAATCAACAGATTAAATAATTAACTAATTATAACATTGAAAGCTTGGAAATAATTTTAAGGTTGTGATTTTTCTTATACCTAGTAAACCGTCACATCAGAATATATTATATTTAGGTGTATTTTTTAAGGTCTGTCTCTGGCTAAAAAAACTTGTGTGATTTACTTAAAGTGAACTAATACAAAAACATTTCAGTAGTAAAAATCAGTGTGTGAATCCTGAAAACACTGCAAAAGAAAATCCGAGTTCCCGGTTTCTTTCTCAGTAATTCCTGCTGTCAAGCAAGACCAGTTCAGATTTACTGGAACCAGGTGCAGGGTAGGTGGGAAGGACATCACGGTTGGGAATTCATCAGCAGTCAAGTTTTCTGTATGGTGAAACAACGAGATGCTACTTTTTCAGCACAGTTTACACGTTTGTTTTATTTTTTTATATAACACAAATGAATATGAAATGTAAATCTAAGGATATAGATGAAAGAAAGGCTTCTCGGTAAACTGGTCACAACAGAAACTGATTCATATGAGCTGAATCCATGACTAAACTTAAACACTACTAAATTTACTCTGGTTTGCTTCCCAGTACAACTCTGAACAACCTAATTTAATACAACACATTAGTCTTACTCTGACCATTAAAATATTTATTAAACAGAAAAGGAAACATTTCAGGGAAAACGGATCTATATTTAAATGATCCACATGATTTTATCAGTGTAGATAAAACACCGATGCACAAGAGTTTTAGAGAAATACAAAGACAGTTGATCAGCTCTTACATCTTCATTTTTAGGACTATTTGTTTTGGTTTATTCCAGGTTTTTACCCCCCTGTCAGTGCCCCCCCAGCCAATATGTTCGGTAATGTGCCTGGCTATGAGGGCATTGGAGCAGGAGGTAAGTCAGACTCGCTCAACTTTTCACAGAATAACTGTATTGTTGCATACTGGAAACTTTATCCTCATTATTGCAGGCTTCCTTCCCCCCCCTGCGCCACTGGAGCCTGTAGCCCCACCCCAACCGGGTCCTACCCCTGACAGCTGGAGGTGACATCACACGATGTTCCACGTTCACTACTCGATGTTGCATTAAAATGAATGTTTTGGGTTAACTGGACTTTTTTGTCTGTTGTCTAGCATCCCCTTACCGTCGGAGGACGTGGCTCGGGAGGCATTCAAGAGCTTTGTGTCATCGAAATGCTGCTATAGCTCAGGACCAGCAGACAATGGTGTTATTACCAACATGGAGCCGTACAACACGTACAGGGTGATTTGATGTATTGCTGTCTTGGTGAAGTTTGAATGCCTGAAGTGATGTGAGACATGTTTATGCTGTGAAGTTGTCCTGAAGTGGTAAGTTCTGGCCTGTAGGAATGATCGTCCTGCACAAGGTGGCCAGCACTGGTCATTATTATGGGTGCCATGCCGAGGCATGCACACATATTACTCTCGCTCTCACCCCAGAAAGTGTATATTATTCTTCTTCTTCCCCCCTGTTTTTTGGCTCGCTACTCCTCCTAGGGATTTGCCTGCACCCCCACAATAATTATATCAAACCGTGCGGCCCGACTCAGAGATTTATGCTATGACTTTTGCTTTACAAATGTCATATTTTGTGCGAATTATCGTACTCCAAAGTCAGCCAAAAAAGCTATTTGTTTCTGTTTGTAAGGAAGTTCAGTAATAGATTACATAAAAAGTACACAGTAAAAGAACTTGATATTATTTGTACAAGTAGTAATTGATGTAGTGTGTACATCTGGACAGGTATTGTGGAGTAAATATTTGAAAAACTGATTTTACTGTACTCCAAAGTCAGCCGAAAAAGCTATTTAATAAGGCCAAAATAGTGGGTCAACAGGGACGACCTCAAGTGGTGGCCAGGGGTGCCAAGGGCCCCAGTGGTGGATGGAGGTCGCTTGGATGCATCTAACTGCAGCTTTATTCGAGGCACGCACGCACGAGAGGACTTTTTACGGTGACCGCACAAACAGGGCGGCTCCATCACAGCGAGTTGGCCACAGGGGGCGACGGCAGCATGGCACCCATCAAAATTTCTTCTGAAATTTTCTAGTTAATAAACAAAATTCTCCACAGAACTACTATTATAGGTAGGAAATTTGACACAAAACAGACTTTTAACTAAGCATCCTACTCAAAAACTGTTTCCAGCATCCACATCACATGTGCAAGTTTCCAGCAAACACGTCTGAACTCTGTTTAAGGCTGGCAGCAGGTGCTGTATGTCCCATAACTTCTGGATTAAATGTACAAACATGAGCAGAAACTGTTAACCAAGTGAAATAAATCATGGGTGTGCATGTGTACAGCATTCTGTAAACACAGCCACCCAAACACATCTTTTTTTTTAACCCCAGATCTTATACCAGCCCAATAATGTGTTGAATTCCTGGCAGTGTTGAGGCGTATTAAGTAGGATAAAAAGATAATGTGACATCAGTTCCTCTTTCATTCTGTAACTTGCACCGAAACCTGTTCCACCACAGGAAAGCTGCTATTGTTCACACACAGAACATATTTGCTGCTCTCCTTCCTTCCTCAGGCTCTATCCTTTATTTTCTCTATTTAAATCTATTTGTGATGTTTCCAGCAGAGTGGTGAGGCCGTGGCTGCCTCTGAAATGAACCACAAAACTCTTTTAGTTCAGTTACAACCCTGAATGATGCCCCCAGCTGCAGCCAGCCTTTCAGAACAGTCTAATCATAAAATATTCAGTATTTTGCGCCTTCTTGCAGTGACCAACCTGTTCCGAACCTGAGCTGGAACTCATTTTTGCGTATCAGGAGCAGACTGAGTCTCCCAGGGGAGTTTGAGGAATCTGAGATGAGATGCTGGTCGCGATGCGGCCACATGGCACCGTCTCTTTCAATCACAGCTACTTGTTTTCTCGTTGATGTTTGTGTGCTTGCGTGAGAGGGAGTGTGTGTGTTAATACAGCGTGTGTCTGCTTCATTAGTTTTGTATAAGCCTCTGCATTCTGCTCTGAATGAGGAGGGAGGATGACACATGTCAGCCCCAGACATAGACAGATGCTGCTGACATGTCCGAGTATCTCTCTATTGTATTATTCATCCTCGGTGTCACATCTCATCCGCAGTGGTCAACTGAACACAGCTCAACAGAAACCGTTGATTCACACACACACACACACACACACACACACACACAGTTCTAATAAAGCACAACCGTTAAAACCAGGGAGAGATATTTATGGCGCTCCCTGCAAGGCCTTGCTTCCTCCCTACGACCCACATTCTGTAACGGTGAAATATTCATCGCTGCTATCGCCACAGATCAGGATGGAAGCCACAAACAGCTGTGCTTGTTGTGTTTGGCAGTGCTGCATATTTCAGGAGTTATCGAGTGTGCTTGGATCAAACATGCATGTTTCACATTAATTAAAACAAAAAGAAAGCGTTCTCAGACAAGAGGAAGAAAGAAAATCAACGAGAAGCAGAAAAAAGTGAGAAAATGTAGCATATATCCTCCATCTCCAGGCTTCATCATCCACATCAGGCCCAGGCTGTGTTATGAAAATGTCATCTCCGATTTTATTCGGCATCTTGAGGCTCCTAAATTGGGCATCAGATGCCTTTAAAGGAGGAACCCCTTCAGGCAGCACATGCTAATGCCTCATCTGTCTGCAAACACAAACACTCTTTATTCAACACTGCAGCAACATGAAACAAAGGTGTGAACAGCTACTGTTCTGCTATTCAGCACATATGCAGAGCTGATGGGAAAAAGCAGCTAGCAGTGTAGCAAAGCTGCTTCACACATGCTGGAGGAAGAGCACCTGCTGTTATTACAGAACATATGCTTTCATTCAAAGAGCTTTGCAGCAGGATGGTTGGATTTGTGTTAGCCATCTACCTCTGTTATGCACATAAAAACCATAAACACTAACACAAATACATCTTTCTTTTTTGAGATGCTGATAAGATGATGTGTAACTACAATATGCAGATTATGTCTGGTAGTGTGGATCACCCAGTAGCTTCCCTTCTTCCCTCATCATCCTCCATCCTGATGATGCTAGGTGCAGCTAACTGTGCATATGATGATGAAGGAGAGACGTTAGGTTTCATAAACTTATTCCGTCACAGTTTAAAAACCACAAGAGTAAGATGATGTAAAACTAACCATACGCTTAATCTCTATACTCTCCTTGTAAATCTCCCTCTAAACAAAACTGAAATTCATTATTGAAAATGAATTAAAGAGTTTAATGTGTATAAATTACTGCTTGACACTCTTCCTACTCCTGATGCTAACAGCAGCCTTTTCATTTCACATGAACTAAATGCTCATCATCGCTGATAGCAAACATGCACACAGCCTTTCTCTTAAAGCAACACTACTTCATTTTTCAGCCTTAAAACTTTGACTGCACTTTCGTTCTCCTGCAGCACGCTGAAAATGTGAATCCGCATTTTTTCTATTTTTTCCAGCTCAGGCCATCTCATGCTTTACTGCAACACATCACACAACAGTTTGTTGTTGTTGTTTCTTCCTTCACTGAAGAAAGGGAAGGAAAAGAGAGAAAGGGACAGAGGAAAGGTTAAAAAATGAATGACTTTTGCTGCCTGGAAAGCGCTCAGAGAAGAGGCAGGATTGTTAACATTAACATGGAAAACATCCATCCATCCATTTTCTACCGCTTTTTCCCTAACGGGGTCGCGGGGAGGCTGGAGCCAATCCCAGCTCACAATGGGCGAGAAGCGGGGTACACCCTGGACAGGTCGCCAATCCAACATAGAAAACAGTGTTTTTAAAATAATTTTAAAATACATTTTAAGACTTTAAAACTTCACTACTTTTTTTTAAAATAAGTAAATATGTGAGTAGGTCGTCAGTACCAACAGTTATTCTAAAATTTAATGCTACAGAGTGATATCGATGAAGAAGCTAAAGGTGTAGCTTGATGTTAGCATCAGCTCATATGATCAATGACGTTATATGGTTATTAGCACAGTAAAACATTAAAGTCATAGACTGTGGACGGAGCCTCCCTCCCAGTAGGTTAAAAATAGCAGAAGTGAAGCTTGTTGGGTAATTCCTACCGTCGCCACGTCGCCATCTTGGCAGCGTCACAGGTGTGACGCTCCAGGTAAATACAAAAATGGTCAAAGAGGTGGAGTTTAGAGGTGGGCTGTGAGTGTGGGGGGTGTGTGGTTGTTGTATTAAACTGTCTGTAGCTAAGCGCTAATTGACCAGCTAACTGTGGAAGGTGGGCTAAAGCTAAGACACGCTGTTAGGTAACAACAGAGGTGGTGTTAAAGTTTGCCTTCTTTGATACCTGTCAATCAAAAGGACACGCCACTAATTATGCCAATTTCAAGATTAATTAACGTCTAAATGGTTGAGTTATAAAAAAAAATGAATCCCCACCTCACAGTGTCATGAAGGAAAATATGATCTATTAAACCTGGATATTAGTTCCTTTTAGCAACGTGAAACATTACTGGTGTTAAAAATATGCCTCACATTTCCCTACATGCATCATTATAGACTTTTTACTTCTGTATTATGTTTCACGTATACGTGTTTGTGCCATAATTCCATGTGATAGAGGCTATATTCCCTAACGTTCATCGTAAGGAAACATTTCTATTCAGATGGATGAAAATGTCACTGCAACAATGAGGCTGCTGTCTTTGTGTGATGCTATTATTCAGGTGACTAATTACTGTGTCATGCGGCGGGCTTGGTGATTCTTCATGTTCAACATGTTTTCCATGCTGCTGGTATATCATGGTGATATTACTGAAATGCCTCCTAGTTGGGTTGTTTTTGTTCTAAAATACAGTTTTAAATAAAGATCTAATTCTGCAGATGGACTAACTAACCTTAGACGGGTTATAGTTATAGCAACACTGGCATGTTTACGTGTTTTCCATGTGCTACTGATATGGAAACAAGTATTATTGTCAATTAAATGTGAATATAAGGAGTTTTTAAAATAACTTGCACTGCTGCTCGGTGTGTCACAACAAAGAGTCAGGCACAAGTCTCTCCTGTGTTGTAATCAAAGGACTTGGATGTTATGTTCATGATTGTGAGCATGAAAAATCAGCAGTAAGAGCCAGATAAAAGTGGACTGCTCCTCTCATCGCTCATATCATCAAGCTACTCTCTGAAACTCGCCGACATGCTGGATGTTTGATTCCTCCCCCGCTATCTAAATGATTGTTCTGAGCTGTCCCCAAGACAATGTCTGCTCGGTTGCATGTACGTAACGGCACAATAAAACCTGAAATACTTGCTTATAAGGTTTCTAGATATTCTTGTTTACCCTCACAGTGTAAACGCCAGTCCAACTGTCTCATTGTCAGCAGAGTGCTCTAACATGCGTGCTAAATTTAGCCTGAAAAGAGCAAAGAAGCTGCAGTGAGCGAGAAATACCCTTTCTGGTTCAGAGTGATGGAAATAATGGCTATTTACACTGTTACATAAATAACATTTTCTATTATTTGAGTTCATTATGGGCCCTGTGATGGACTGGTGACCTGTCCAGGGTATAACCCCCCATCCCCCCGTGACCTCGTTCAGGGAAAAGCGATAGAAAATGGATGGATGGAGTTCATTGTGGCGACCTGGGGCAATGCAACCCTGAATGCACAGCAGAAATCTATCCTGAGAGGTTAAACCAGGAAGAAATGAAGGCGAGGGAGCAGGGAAGCCTGGCTGGGTGAGTCATCACCTGCATCATGTGTCTGCACCGACACAAACACAGTCTGAGGAGGCATAAAATGCATTCTGATATGTTTAAATAGAGTCATAGTCATGAATAATCTTTCCTCTAAATAGCCACAATGCTAAAGCTAATCTTAATAGCACTGAACATCTCATTACAGTCCAATAATCTGATGGGAAACATCATTTACCCTTCTGCACCCAGAAAATGGTCAACAGCACTTTTTAACTGCAGCTACTTCCAACAACAAGACGACGTGTTTATGTCTCGCCCTGGCAAAGACCACGAGGTGTTAAACTGCTGGTCAAAATCTGACTGAGCATCTGCATGATGTGCTGGAACAAGCGTGACCCGTGAAGCGCCCACCCAACAAGCAACAGGACCCAAAAGACCAGCGACCAACCCCCTGAGGATGTGCAACAAAAGGTCAAATACTAAAGCATTTTGGTGGCTAAAGATGATTTGTTTGAGCAAACATGGCTCTGAAAAAGAGCTAAAGATAGATGCAATGTGTATGCCGTTAGAAATCTGCAATATGTGCAGGTTAAAACACATTTAAGCACACGGAATAATGAAAAGAGGATAAATTAGCCTCAGATTAAACATAAGACATTTGAATGGTCACATTGTTGTTTTGTTGCATTTTTACAAAGTGAGAATCATACTTACATGCACTAATCTAAAATTTTTATTGTATGCAAGATTAAATTAAAAATGCTTTATTAATCCATGAAGGGAACACTGGATTAAATGTTTTAATCAATAATTTTATTGAGAATCTATTCATTTTCTTCTGAAATGTCTCGAATAAAAGCCAAAATGGACTTAATTTGGACTCCTGCCTGTTGTTTTTCACGTTAAAGTACTTAATCTGGCGTTTTTTAGGCATATGGCTCCTGCTGCACAACGTATCGCCACTGTGATCAGCTGAGACGATTAAATTGATGTGAGAGAAGCTGGGAGCTAAAAAAACAGAGCCAGAAGCCAGAGGAGCTGGCCAAAACCCTCACACATGAATATCCACAACAGACACGGATAAGATGTGACACATGAAACAAAAAAAAACACATGAATAGGCTCCACAGGTTTGGGATTCACAGGATTTCTCACAGATTTAAATAGCTGCTTAAATAGTGATTATTTCATTAGGCTGGATTTTCCCCGCATCCCATCCTAACCATTATACCCCACACACCAAACAGCCTTTTAAACCAGAACATCCCACTCTGTCATCACAGCCACCAGCTTCAGGGTCTCCCTACATCAATAATGGCTTCACGCTTCAGCAACTCGGCCACTATGAACACAAAGAGTCCTTGGAGCCAACTTATGATGACACGTGGAGCTGGTGCGTCATTTCAGCAGCTGTGATGGTGCCTGCAGAAGGTTGGCAGACATGAAACCTCCACGCATGACAAACAGGCTGCAGCTACAATGCCTGCAAAGATACAGAGATGTTTCACTCCAGAGGAAGAGGAGTCTGTCTTTATGAATGATGAGGAGTAGGACTTTGCACTGTGGAAAAACAGGTGCAGATGTTTTTATTTACTACATTATTATGTACAAGAGCAGTGTTCAGACTGGAACCAGCATATAAAATGACATAACCAGTCTCATTTTTAGCCTCAAGAGAAGATTATGACATGGCTGTAGTTATTACACGGTGTGTGAACTGGTGGGAAAAGCAGCTGGAAATAACAGCTAATCCCAATATAAAGATCTCAAAGGGTTCAATTAAACTAAACTGGACATCTTAAAGACGTAGCCTTGAGAAGAAAGCGGACTTAGCTTAAAAATATCATGAAAACAAGCTGCAGACTCCTCCTCTTCAAAAACCCTCGCCTCCTGAGGGGACTCACATGTAATCCATACTCCTATGAAGTACTAGCATACATTTATATGCTGACTGGAAAATGTTAATAATGCTACAAAACAAACAAAAATACAAAGAAAAATCTAATTTTACAATTAATGGACAGTCTAAAGCTTCACATTCAGAAGAGGCACTCAACTACAACTATGATAAAAATGGGTTAGATTATATAGCCCTTTTCAGGGCACCCAAAGCGCTTTACAGTGACACATAAGGGAGCAGAAATCTCTAGTCAGAGGTGTTCATGTAATGACCTCTAAGCACCCAGTTCAAGCTGTTTGTTTGTAAGTTACGACAAACAACAACGGCATTTTGCAGCCGTTTCCACTGAACAGCACATAAGCTGCATTCTCATGAAATTCTCATGAAATGAGAGTTTTTTTCCATTACCAGATTTTATTGTGATATATGGGTTTTGCACAGTTTTGTGGGGTAATGAAAACAAAGCTACAGTTGTTCTGCTTCACTCCCACATCAGTGAGTGACGGTGAGAAAACTACTGTACATAATGGTAAAGTACTCGCATGACCCTTCACACATCATTAAAACAACACAAACACCCCCCGACCTCACCGTGCATCATATAGTGACACTTTTATGACTTCAAACACTTCTGATATGAAACTCTGATGGATTTTCCACTTGGAGGGAGCAGAGGGAATATTTCTACTCTGCATAGCTGAGTTGAACCGTTTTCTGGTTGTTATTAGTGTCATAGGAGTTCCTCTTTACGACTCAGCTGCTGAGTAATAAAATACCTGTCAGCACGCTTTCTAGTTATTAAATCATTCCTGTCGTTACAGGGCAATCTCGTTGCACAATGGAGATCATTTCCTGACCATTTTATTCATTTCCAATCCAGAATCTAAAGAAATATGAATATATAGGTAAAATGTTGCAGGTATAATACACTGATGCCTGCTAGAGACAATAACATCCAATAACAAGCTAATAACATCCTTACTATATATATATATATATATATATATATATATACATACATATATATATATATATATATATATATATATATATATATATATATATAAACTTCCTCAAATCCAAAAGAGAAAAGAAAACATGTTCCCTTTAAATCATTAATGAAACTGGTCCTCACTAAAGTTTTGCATCTGCAGCGTTTCATTTAAAAGCTGTAATTCAATAAGGATCATACCGTCTGGTCACTTATCAAACAGCTGATTAAACTAAGACGCATCATAGTCTGAGAAAAACTACACGTTTTTATCTGACATGAAAATAAGCTGCAGGTTCACACAGGCCTGTTACTTCATCTCTATTTCAAGATACGGGAAATGATTCATAGCTGAGTACACAACACAAAAAGCCCCAACTTTCCCTCCCAGGATAAAAAACAAGATACATGAAGATAAAAGATTTGTCCTGTAGTTTTCACAAGCTCCTACAATGTGTTCCAACACACACACACACACACACACACACACACACACACACACACACACACACACACACACACACACACACACACA
>JBAMHV010000003.1:9691888-9704196 GCA_037177535.1 Pseudomugil gertrudae | reverse complement strand
GATTTTTGCTTTGGATAGGTTAGATGTGGTGTGTGTGTGTGTGTGTGTAAGGGGAGGGGGGTGGGGGGGGGAGTGTATAAAAGCAGATCTGATGGATTAGAAAAGATTGTTTCACTGCATTTCATCATGTTTTTAATAAGTCCAAACTTAAACTGGACCAAACTATTTATGTCTGTATGTGGAAATTTGTAACTTACTCAGAAAAAGTGATTTGAATGGACGAAAACTCGTCTATCTGTATTGTATGGATGGATGATGGTACAACGTGTCATACCAGCCAAAAGATACAGCAACCTATTCGAGATTAAAACAAGTATCCGTATTTTTGCTTGATAAATTCAGAGTAGACTTTTTAAAAGTACATGCTCTGTTTGATAGATTTAAAAATAACTAAATGGACTATAAAACAACAAAACATCTTCATCTTCATCTTCATAATGTATCAAAAAGCTCTGATTCACCCTCCAAAAAGACCCAAAGTTTCTTATTGAAATTTTAATTTACAAAAATTTAATTATTAATATTGATTTATTACAAAATTCTCCTCTCCATCTTAATTTTTACCTGCCGTACATCAGTGTCCTCTCCGTCTCTCTGTGTGGACTTTTAGACTTTCAGCACCAGGCCAGACCAGTCCACTCTGAGCCGAGTTAAAGGTCTTTGTACCAGGACAGGTTTGCACTGTCAACATGACACACAGTCAAGCTATGTGTTGGCATGGAGCTCATTTGCTGATTCAGGAGCTGGGTTCTCAAGAACCAAGCAAACTCAAATAGCCTGAAGACCTTTTTGTTTTGTTTTTAACTCTGTTATGACAGATTTTGATCAACTGAGAAATATCTAGGTTTATTTTGTTCTTGTATTGATTAGGAGCCATCAAAAACATCTAAATATCCACTTTTTCATTGCAAATTTTTAACCAAGAAATGGCTGTTTGTATGTTATTGATAACTAAGTCCTGAAGACCAGACTTAAAGTTCTTATGCTCATAAGTAGTTAGGCTTGTCAGTTTTAAAGTATTTGTTTTCTTAAATATTGTTACACCTTTATTAAATCCTACTAATGTTAGCTACCAGAAATGTAACAAGTCCTAATTCTGTGACAAAGCTGCCACCAGACCCTTTAAAGAAGCAACTCAGTAAAGCACCAATGAATGGTCCAACTTTCTCTGTAGATAAATTGGAAGTACTTGGTCTGTTACTTGGTCTGTGATTTATTTTAATGTAAGACATAGTTAACTTGCTCACAGTGCTGGTTGTATGCACATGAATCACTGTGGCAGTTGGTGCATGTTGACCTCATTTTGCTGTCAGATTCCAGTTTCCAGTCATGGCTTGCCTGGCAATGTAATGTTATGTGGGAACTGTAGTGAGGATTAAATTAAGTTACTATTAGAACTGTCTTGTATACTTGTAATCCTTATGTTTTAGAATCGTAGACCTGTTCATAGGACTTTCCTCTCACTTCTAGGAAGAGCTCATAATTGTTTTAGGTTTGTTGTTAAGTCTTTGTGTTTGGATAAGTATTAGACAAATAGTGGTAATGTCTGTGGTCAGAGAAATCTTTAAGGAAATTTATGTAAGTTATTATAGATCCCTATGAAGTGATGAAAATATGGCTGGCTGGCTTCGTGTGTGTATCTGACCATTTTGAACGAATACTGTGGGCTAAATTGCCATACCCCGTTAGAAATACGCATACAGGATAGATGACATGTCAAGTTACAAATACAAACACACACTGACAGAGTGAGCAAGAAAAATTGAAGCAGACAAGAGTACAAGGAGATCTGACATGGGAGAAGCTTAACCAAATCCAGATCTGATTGGTATTCAGAGACAGAGTTTGTCTGCAGGGAGACATTCCTGCTGGAGCAAAGGGGAGGTGATGTGGAGTAAGAGGAAGAGGAGGAGGAAAAAGAAAAGAGTGACTTCATTCTTCAGTAAAGATCAAGGGCTGGGGCTTTACTTTCCTCCTTGTGTTTTACAAGTTCAGGTCAAGTGTGTTTGTTGATTGCTGCTTATGATGACATCACTGTTCTGTCATCATCTCCAACAACATGTTAACACACGGCTTTTGTGTTTCTGGTTTTAAAGAGGTTTTATAAAAATGTAGAGAACATTAGAAGAATTATTATAGATACTTTTTAATTTTGTCCTCCTATCTTCACAGATCATGATAAGAACATCTTTTTGTCCAGGTAAATAAGCTTTTTATTGAAAATATAATATCTAATAATGAATCATCAATGACTTCATATATCTGTTCAACAATACACTAAGGCAGTGGTTCTCAAACATTTTTAACCACGACCCCCAAAAATAACATGCATTGGTGTATGTATCTAGGCACATATATGCCCAAATATAGCTGCTCTCGCAGAGATGATGTCAGCATTAATGTTTAATTTAAACAACCCTGGTAAAAATGCCACATTTATTTGATAAATATGGGCAATATCTTTTTTTCTTTACAATTATCTGGTAAATCCCTGAAATGGTCACATTTACCACCATTGCACTAAGGGTCACAAGCCTGGAGGTATTTTATGAGTTTTTACACAGTGATTTCTAAAGTTGTTATCCAAAGTAATGATATACAGCATATGTGTTTGTGTTTTGCCAAATACAGTTTTTTTTCTGTCTGTATGTCAACAAATATTGTCCTTTATCAGCCAGGGGGTACCACTGAGCTTCATGGAAATGAAACTGAACAAGGAGAAGACAGAACAGCAGAAAATGTCCAGATGACAACAGCTATGCTGGCATAGCTAGTCACTTGACAGCTCAACCATATATCCTTTTTCCTGCTGTCACCCACCCATTTTTCCATCCAGCCATGTTGCTAAGGAGGAAGCTGTGTGCCATTGTAGTGTTCGCTGCCGTCCTCCTCCTCATGCTTGCAAGTCACAGCATTCATAGAAGGCATTTCCAGCCACCGTCCTTAGCTCAGCCCAGTGGCCAGGCCAGCCCTGCCAGCAGGGAGACAGGTAAGTTGGGGGGGTGAAACACACCAAGCACATTCCACATGGTGGGTGGGGGGGAGACTAGGCTTTTGGCACTAAGGAATTGCTTTCAGGGCAAAGTTGCTTTTAACCACATAAATGTTGTCTCCAATTGCAGTGGTATTGGTACAACTGACACATAAATGGTTATTTGTAACAGGTGTAATGATTTTATTGAGATGATGGTAAAATAAAACTAAATAATTATTACTATAATTAGCTACTAATTGTAAATGTTAAAGAATTAAAACTCCCTTTAGCAGTAGTGTCAGTAGCACAGTTTGTAATGAAAAACACTGATCATGTAAAAAGCAGTATTGTAGCCATTCGGTGACTCAGCTTTAAAATCCCAGGCCTGATAATGTGTAGGTCTCCAAAATGGCTCGGACCAGCCTGGGCTTGGACACGATACATCTGGCAATGTCCTCTGGAGTCTGGCACTGCAGTGTTGGCAGTAGAGTTACTGGTTAAGCTTATTCTGATTCCTCTGGCACACGCTCAATCACACTTTGATCTGACAAGTTTGGATGCCGGGTCAGGGCTTTTGTTGTGCTCCTTAACACGTTTCCTTTACACTTTATAAGCCAGAGTGGTAAGATTTGTGATTACCACAGAAGAATCACAGTTTAACAGGCTCAGACAAGTGGTGCAGGTTAAATTTACTGGCACATGAATGCCAGAAACACACGATTTCCCAACCGAACTTTGCATCATATTCCAGTTTATTTTATGGCCTCCTATGTTGATGAGCTCCCCATGATTCACTGTTCTACTCTGTTTTTCTTTACAGTGGTTAAATTCACAGTGCCTCCTGCTGTCTTGACCCCTCCTCCTCCCCATACCACCCAGTTTGAAACTGAAGAGGATGAGGAGGATGAAGGGGAAGAAGAACAGACTGTTAAACACATAAAGTCCAACCAGAGGTGATTCATTGGATTGACTCAGTGATTCTTTATCCAGCTGATGTCTGACTCATCTGTGTTGTCTTATTTCAGGCTGTGTGGTTGCTCAGAGTCATGCATCTCAGACCTGAATGGGTGGGACTGGTTTAAACAACGCTACGACCCTAATCAGGACCCTATACTCCGAGACACCAGCAACTTTGACTCCGATGCACTCGCCTGGTGGCTGGTGAGAACAAACAGAAGCACTTCCTTAAATTCAGATTAACTTTTAGTCTGAGGTCCAAAACTTTTACTCCAAATTTAAAAAGTTAAACTTGATTATCACTAAGATTTTGTCTGATGCATTGCCACCCTCCACTTGCAGCTCGAGCTATCCATATTTGTGAGATTGCTTTACTTTGCATGATCTGATTATCTCCATGACAGCAGCTTTTCTGCAGGTATCCAAAAGCAGCACAAATCCCTGTTGGATTAAATCTCTACTCACTTAAAATAATCATTGTCTGCGGTTGTTGAAAAAGCGTAATCAGAGATGAAACTGGCCATAATCTTAATACATTTTGATATCGTGGCAGTTTAGCAAAAAACTGAAGAAGTTGTCCTTTTTTGTTAATTGTTTCAATTGATAAATTTGCTAAACAGGGTGCAATCACAAAGTCCTGACTCATCTTACAGAAAATCCATTAACCGAAGAAAGTCCATTAACTGGATGTCCCCCCCCCACCCCCTTTTTAAATTTTATTTTTTAACATTCATTTGCCAACACAAACCAGCTAAAACACAGGTTTGTTTTTCTTTGAAGACCAAGACAGTAATGTACTGCGTGGTCTGCAACAGTCTGAATCACCCATAACCTCAGGATTGTCATTTTTAATACAAACTGTCAGCAGTCTGCATGAGGAGACAAATGTGCAAGTCTTTTTCCTGCATTTATAGATTAAGTCCTGCTGCAGAAACCATTAGTAAATTAAAAGGAGGAGGGGTAGTAATGCTCCAAACATCCTGGCTGTAGTTTACAGTATGCAGTATACACACTGCAGTTTTCTGTGTAAAGCTGTTCATTCAGAAAAAACCTTTCTTGCATTGTTTGTTCACAGGTTCCGTTAAATTTCTGGAGAGCATCATGTGTACTTGGTGTTACAGGTGGAAACCAACTAACAACAAATACTACTAAATTCTTCACAGTGATCTTTTGTTTCATATGCTTTATAGGGTCTGCAGCGGTCTGGTAATGACCAGGCCTTAGAGGAAGTGATGACAGAGATGTTCAAGGTTATTCCCCGTCCTGTAGTGGACACCAGTCCCCTCCCCTCCCGTTGTCGTAGATGTGCAGTTGTCGGTAACTCTGGCAACCTGCGTATGTCAGGCCACGGGAGACTAATTGATTCTCATAGCTCTGTTATTCGGTATGTACGTTAAAATCTGTGCACACAGGAGCAGGCACGTGTTAACACTTCTCATCTCCTTCCTCTTTTTTTCTTCCCTGTTAGAATGAATAAAGCAGTGACTCGAGGTTTTGAAAAAGATGTTGGTAATCGGACTACGCATCATTTCCTGTACCCAGAGAGTGCAGTGGACATGAGTCCCGGTGTCAGTCTGGTCCTACTGCCGTTCAAACTGAGAGACCTGGAGTGGCTCACTAGCGCCTTCTCAACAGGCCGGATCAAAATGTACGACCCATAAAAACAAACACCCTCAATATGCACGCATAGTTAAGATTAATTACATTTTTTAAAAGAAACATTCTGAAATATAATTTGTCTTACGTTCCTACATGTCCGTGCAAGGCTTTCCCATACATCATAGATAAAATAAGCTAAATTTAAAAAGTAATATTTACAATGTGTGTAAGACATAATATAATAGTATGAATGCATATTTGATACAGTGAGTATGCCATGAAGAACTGAAGTTTTATTGTTACGTGAAACATTTATGCGTCACTAGTTTAAACGTGATACTTTAGCTGAATTAGGATGTGAACATATTTATTACCTTTGTTACACGTATGTGAAATGCAGATAATTGCACATGGACAGAGGCTGATTTAATACACTGTTCTATCACAACCAGTAACTGTTTGTGTTTTTAGGACCTACATGAAGGTTAAGGAGAGAGTGGTGGCAGATAAAGATAAGGTAAAAATAGCATTTGTTTATCACCCATCCTAACAGCAGGCCTCCTTTTGCTGTCTGCATTGTGCGCTGGTTGTTAATTCATATCCTGTGTATTGCTATATGATTGTTCCGGCTCTTTTACGTCATTAATTGTATGATAAACTGCTGGAAACCATGGTAACCCTGTCTGTGTGTTCAGGTTCTGGTGGTGAATCCGGTATTTTTTAAGTATGTTCATGATCATTGGACTGAGCATCATGGTCGCTATCCATCCACCGGCATGCTGGCCATCATCTTTGCTCTGCACACCTGTGATCAGGTAGACTTCAGCTCTCTTATCGTGCTATTACTATGCTTTTGTGCTCTTACCCGAGTTTAGTTTGTTTTTACAGCCGTTTGCACAACACTAACACTAGTTACCATTGTCTTTGTGATTTCTCATGAGCTTTGCACATATTTCTACAACCCCTCCATGTTTGTGGCACAGATGTACTTCTTTATCTTTGCCATACTTTATAATAGACAGGACTCGGTGCACAAACAACTTTCTGATGCAGGGAAAAGGGTGAAAATCACGGGGTTGTCCAGTCCATCTGTTGTCTCTTTATTGCTCAGTTTGTTTGTTTTTTATATCGTTGTAATGATATACTTATTTTCTTTTTGTCTGTGTTCAGGTATCTGTGTTTGGTTATGGGGCTGACCAGCAGGGGAACTGGCATCACTACTGGGAAGAGAACCGCTATGCTGGAGCTTTCAGGAAAACAGGAGTTCACAACGCCGACTTTGAGACACAAATAATCCGCCACCTTGCTAAAGAAGGCAAAATAAGTTTACACCTGTGACACAACCACTCACCCGATGACTACAGGATGTATAATCTGAACCACTGGCAGACTTGCCTACTGTCTGATGTGCAACTTCAGATTTAATGACTTACCAGTAACCGGCAACGAGTCCCAGAGACCAGCCAATAGACTGGCATGTATTACCAGCTGGGCTGACTGATTGTCTGCACATTTGTCTGTCCTCTGGCACAAAACAACCAAATCTGAGCCAGCATTGCTCTGTGTTTTCATCTTTTTAATTTAAACACTTGGACAGAAATAATTCCTCTAGATTCTGTCTTTTATTGAATACCACATTTGCCTTGAGTCTAGCATCCAGACATGCTCGATTTGAAGATGCACCTTTGTTTTGGACATTTTTTTAGATGTCTCTGGACAGAATTGTGGAAGATTGAATAGCTAAACATGGCACCCATCTATTAGGCTGTGAGGGTTTAAATAAGATTAAGAAGTCTGTTTTTGGGAACCTCCACTGACCGTCCTGCCGTCTACAAGTAAGGGAATGACCACATCAACTTCTACTCTGAGCAAGGAACCTCAGATTTTTTTGTATCCCTTTTTTTTTATTGGAGTTTATAGATATACAAGAATAACCTCCTGTATTTTTTAATAAAAGCACTTTTTGTTTCAAGGAGTAAATGGAGGAGGGGGGGGGGGGGGTGTAATGTTGATTTAGCTTTCCAACTACATTAGATTGCTTGTATTTTCTATCATCTTTAATGCTTCTCTTTCCTGTAATTAAATCTTGACACAAGCCATCCTGAGCTAGGCGAGCCTGACAGGAGCTGGGATCAAGATGAAAGTTTTGAGCATAAATTGACATTATTCTCTGTGTCAACCATGTATTAATAAGGAGGCAGAGGGTGAGAGAAGTGTGTTTTTTGTCAGAGAGAAACAATTAAGTGGATTAATTACAGCCAAATACTTAAATCCTCTAACATAAAAAATATTTAGCGACCTGTGGAACAAGCGGGACTAAAAAAGCACCATCCAATTTTTTAACAGATCTAAACAATTGGATGGTTCCACCCTCCATCCCCAAACCCTCAGGAGCAATCATTGCTTTGCATTTTCCTGCATCTCCAAACCTACTTTCAATGTTTTCATATCAGCCATCATGTCAAACAGCAAATGTTACCATTTTCAAATACAGTATATATGTGTATGTTAATGTGTGTGTGTGTGTAAACATAATTTAATCCTCTGAATCACATTTCAGCTAATTTGAAATAACAAGTATGAAGGAGACTAATATAACTTTGGCGGTTTATTAAAATTTTACATGAACAAGTCAACAATCTGTAAACATGACCAGTGGAAGATGAAGCATTAAGTGATTTAAGTTCAACCAAAAATACCCACAAGTGGAAGAGACTGAGCATTAAAGCAGGTGGCTATGAAGGCTGTCTCACCTGCACTGGGAATGTACAAAGAAAAAAGCCGTTACTGATTGTCAATTACAGCAATCTGAAGGTTTCATTTCAGGACATTTATCTACATCCAGTGCTTTTGTAAGAAGCTAAACAGAATCTTCTCAGCATCGCAACCCTATCGCTAGCTAATTAAGCATTCATCTTGCATCCTTCCTGTACTGTTAGCTCTCCATCCTGTAAGAGACAGTCTTTGCCTAACTCTGGTCTTATCTCTTGTTCTATCTGTTTTGTTTTTCTTCTCTTCCTCTGATATGATCTTTTCACATTTCTTTGCTGAAATCAGCACAGCGTGCCGGATGAATAAGTGTGGTTTCAGCCTCAGACTGACTGCTTAGAGATGCACATAATGGATGCCCAGAATTCAGTTTTATGCTCAGTTACATAATGCATCTTCACATTTTTGTTTGTGTATTTTTATGAAGGCATATGAGGAACATACATGGAACAAATAAACCCTCAGTGTGTTATAAGCTAACAGATCAAATCTGTGCACATCCCCATGAGCTAATTCAGTTATTTAAACTGCAGTGAGGAGTATCAAGTTCATTTCACCAAAATGAAGAGAAATTTAGAAAAAAAAGGTTTTGTTTAGCTCTTCCAAACAAATCTGACACTTTAAATATCACAAAACAGAAATATAAGTATTTTTTCACATGTTTGGGAAGGAGGATGATTCCGTTGGATCGTACCGCTTTGATTATCTGGAGCTGAGATGAACATTTGAGTTAATTCAGGACAAACTTCTGTTAACGTTGCAACCAAATTTGAGCAGTTTTCAGACTCAGACCAGAGAAATTCACAGCTCCACACATCCAGCTGTGCTAAGATGATGTGATCCCTACACCCAGACATTTCAAAAGGTTTAAATGATAAGATGTCATCAGAAAAGGTTTGAAAAGATTATTTCAGTGACCACTTTGTTTGACACAGACTAAGCTCTCACATAAGAAGAGCTGGAGTCTGTTTGTTTCATTAGTTTGGCAAACTGTGGAACAAGTTGCCTGAAGCCTTAGTTTAATGACAAACATCTGCTGGTCTTTTTTTTTCTCTTTACACTTTTATCCACTTTAACACTACATTTCTGCTAAATTCCTAAGTTCCTTCCAGTACAAAAGGAAACGATCCAGTCTGCTATGTGTGTACCATATAAACCTGGGTTTAGCCACTGACGGTGCAGCAGCCCTGCTTAGTTCTGAGCTGAACTAAACATCTGCATGCAAGCTTTTGCACTTGCCGGGCTTCGTCGTTTGTCAACAGTTTTTACTTTTTCATACTTAAGATAAAATGTTTGTTGTGACTTTAAATCCAAAGTTGAGCTCATTAAATTCTCTGCAGTCTGGGATTGTAATGTTTATGGAAATCAGGGATGCAGGAAAGTGCAGACTAATATGAATATCAGCTGCTTCTAATTCCAGCATCATTCCTAATGCATCTATAAATGAGCTATACATTCACAGCAGACAGACCAGTGTCTCACGATGCATGTATGATGTATACTCAGCTTTAATGCAGCTCATCGTGTTTAGATTGTGACTGATAAAAAAAAATTACTGTCTCAGTAGAACTCATTTATCAGTTATTGTGTAGATGCCAAACAGAAGGGAGCACTTTGATATTTCAACTAAAACCACAGCAAAATTAAATGAATCTGCCAATTTCAATAAAGTTACAAATATTAAACATACATCATGACTTGTGTTTTCCTTTTAGTAAGCTGAAGATACTCAGGAGGTAAATATTGAAACAATCAAAGAAAGCTGGTAAAACTTTCTGATGGGAAGTCTGGTTCTTTAACATTTTCTCTATCACATTAAACAAAATATATACAGCTTCATTGATAATGGGTCAATTTAGTTAAAACCTCAAAAACTGAGACTTAATCATGAGAAATTTGATATGTTTTAATTAACAGGTTTTTCTCATCAATATGAAAACACAATCATAAATGTATTTTTTTTTATTAAAACTTATTAAAAAGCATCTTTATGTCTTACTTCATCAGCTTAACTTAAACCTGTTCCCTTCAGGCACCACCTCTGCAGCTACATTTTGTGCTAACTCGCATTAAAACCTACTTTTTTTTACACTTTGTAGTTTCCTGTTTGTTAATTTGTTTCGTTTTAAAATCATTAAATCTGAGTGAAACTCAGTTATACAGGCCGGTTGCAGAGATGGAAAGAAAAACTCAGCACTTCATACATGCTGCGCTGAACACCACTCAACATTCTTTAAAAAAATATAGATAACTTTTACCTGGGGAACTTTTCATTGGACTTTTTTATGCAAGTAAATTTACCTTCAATTCAACTTTATTTATACAGCGCCACTTAACGACAGTGTCATCTCAGGGCACTTCACTTCATATTTGAGCCAATTCATCAAATAACCTAGATAAGGAAAACCTGATAATAATCTACATTTGTGTTTCCATTTGTATAATTTTCTTGAGATATATTCAAATTTAGTTTAAAAGTAAGAACATTTGTTTTTGTTGCGATAACACTTATGCCATCAGAAAGTCTGTTTATGTCACTATAAAGTGGCCACTATTTTCGTAAGAGAAATGCACCTCTGGTATAATAAGCAGAGTATGTGGGTTGTGCTGCTAAAACAGACCTAATTATGAAAGTCATGACAGGCTGCCTGGCACCCTTTGGGGAGCAGAAATCCCTCACTTTGCAGCCTGGCATTTCGATATACAGAACTTGGCTTTAAACATATTAGGCCAGAGGCAGACCACGCCCTGCACAGGTCACCAGTTCATTGCAGGCTGCTAATCACACATATACATTGCACTTCCCTTACAAATGTGGCACCATTTCATAAAAAAACGGCTTTCCAAAGGTATAGGATTATTTATTACCAGAAACATTGTTATAAAAAAATCACCCAAACAATATTTTCATGGGAGAATATTTTGACAGAGTAAATGAACTTTTATACCAGTGGCAGCGACGTGCTGCTGTGCTTACTGAGGTGGTGAGATATGTTGGGACACAAAGGCAGCTGCAAGCGTCAGAAGTGCCTCATCTCAGGTGTCACCTCTTTTGAAACCCAGTCTTTCTGAAAAAGGATGTTTACCTGAATTTACAGCTTTGGTCTTAAGTATCTCAGAATCTTTTAATAGATGAGCTTGTAATGCATTAGCATTTCCCCGGTTATGTATTCCATGAAATAAATTACAATAAATAAAATAAATATGATAAAAATGGTATTTAATTTTTAAGACAAAGGCCCACTGGATGGCTGTAACTTGAATTGATTTTGTGCCATCTGTGTGTTTATTTGTTTTCCATTCTAAATAAATAAATAAAGGCAATGGAAATATAAGCCTCCAGTGTTGGCGGATCCGCTTGTTCGAGGCCGTCTCCTTAACAACATTACCTGACCTGAACCACATATAAATAATATGTGGCCCTGAGTCTTCATCCAAAGGTCATCCATAATGTTTCCATGGTAACAGAAGACATGAGTAGCACTGGTTACTGTGACAACATTGGTTGGACCCTGCTCACGTGTGCCTGTAGAATGTTGGAGGTACACCGACTGATCCTGGGAGCTGGAGTCAGATCAGACCAGAAGGTCCTGCACTGGGAGACCCTTCACAGGATCAGGTGTGATGTGGGTTTGTGCTTGTGTCGTGTTGGTTCCGGTATTGTCCAGGCATCAGTCGGAGAGTAACTGGACAAAGGAGGATGGAAACAAGCCTCTCTGGTCCGGTTCATCCTCTATGTAACCATGCTACACAGAAAAAATGACCACATATTTATATTTATATGTTGTACTGCAAACATTTTCAAATCATTACAGTTCTGCTATATATGCAGACTGCTGCTCCTATTCTTTGATTCACAATAATAAATTCCTTCATTTATGATAATCAAACTATTCTAGAATAGCTTAATGGTTGTAATTAAGTCAGAGACTTCCATCCATCCATTTTCCTCCGCTTATCCGAGGTCGGGTCGCGGGGGCAGCAGCCTAAGGAGGGAAGCCCAGACTTC
>JBAMHV010000003.1:9598811-9667870 GCA_037177535.1 Pseudomugil gertrudae | reverse complement strand
GAATATGTGAAATGTGTTTAATGGTGAACGAAAGACAATTTTCCACCATGGTGGACAATAAAGTAAATTTTCATTTTAATTTTCATAGACACTATCCTGCTGTTGTGCAATAGAATCACGAATGAATTGAGCCAGGATGATCAACATTATCCTGGCTTAATCCCTTATTTTGATTTTGCACAATAGATCGCAGCTATGAAGGAATATTGATGTTGATAAATTTAGTTTCCTTCAGATTTTAAAATGACTTTTTTCCCACTAATGTTGAAACAAAGTATTGAAACTTGTGGTGTTTTCTTTTTAAATATTATGGACATTGCAGAGATTACAGTCACATAAAGACCATCAAAAGCATGTCAGATTAAATATAAGTTTATATAGTTTATTTGGTACAAATCATCCTTGAATTTCCTACAAGTGTACATTAACATTTAATCACATTTTGGATTTTAGACATTATAAAAGAAAAAAAAACTCATGTCTGACATACATTATTTTGTCTAATGTGATTTTACTAATTTGTGATTTGAAGATTAATGTTTTTGTGATTAGACAAAGGTCTAATGTGTTGGATTTTAAATGTCAATGTTATTAAAAATAGAATAAATAAATCAAGTTTCATAAAGATACTCCAATAACTTCATTATGAATGTTCAAGATATTAATAAATGCTTCCTAACTCATAAAAACCTGATTCAGATGGGCTGTTTAAAACTCGCCCAGATAAGACTAAGAATTTCTTCAGTGCTTTGAATTAAACTATTAGTGCATATTTAGTTCATTTAAAGCAAAACAATAAAACCACAAGCAGTGTAAAAAGTAGACTGATTAATTGCTATATGTCAGTAGAAGAAGGGTTAGGGTGGATCTCATCAGTGTGGTGCTGATAAACATCACAGTCAAACAGTGTAAAAAGCTGTTTTACATCTGAGGTAAATAGAAAAGTACATCATTGCTTATTCCCTGCTGAGTTGATAATAATGGGGATGCTGGGGAATATGGGCCAGTCAGGATGAGTATAATACAAGGTTTACAGGTTTAGCTCCATATGAATCAGGCTGCATTGCACAAAGGGATCATTTAGGTACTGGAAATCTGTTTCCCATCTGGTTCTTCATCCGTTTACAATCAGGGAGCTGATTTGTTGTGGCAATGTGTAAACGATTAGGACAAGGAAGAGTGTGAGGATGGCGAGGATGACCAGAGCGATGATATACTTCTTGTAGTTCTTCCAAATGAGGAAGATGAAGGTCTTTAATGGATTGACGAACCAGTTGAAGCTGGTGGTAGGACGACTGAAGAGGAAAAAAAGACAGTTGTCATGAGTTTTTACCTAAATAAGCACCAAAATCAGCGAATCAAAGATAGAACGGGGTTATTTTATGTTTGTTGTATGCTCACAGGGACAAAAAGAAATATTTTAGGCTGAGTTCAGCTTCTGCTCAATCACAAGATCTATGTTAATAACTACTACATGGACGGAAGAAGCAGAAACACTGTGCTGTGACTTAATATCTACACAGTCCACCTCACATGATAGAGAAAGTTTAAACAGATAGGAGTCGGTTGACCAGTATACAAATACATACATGTAATGTATCCTAACAAATCATGTTTACTCAAAAAAGGACAACCTCTGCAGATATGTCATGATAAATAAGATGTTTTGTCATCTTTTCACTTTCTGGTGTGACTAAAACCTGCGTTGCCTTTGCTATCACCACAGTGGACCACAGTTGCCAGTAAAGCAAAGCTGGAGATATATCCTGCTGCCACTTTGTGTGTAAAATGCACAAATACTCAAAATATCATATACACAGAAATATATGTGTGTCTGTGAGTGTGTGCACGTGTGTGTTACTTTGGTTTGTCCAGAGGCTCTGGTTCTTTGCGTCCCCGCCCCACAGGGTTGACCTCTGCCTGCTCCAAAGCCACCAGCTGAAGCTCCGCCTCCACTTTGCCCTTCAAAGAGTTTCAAGGTCACAACTGTTCACATACAGGCATTTGAGGTATATGTTCGCAAATTTCTTTCAGTAAGTGTACTATGACAAAGAAAATGAATTAAATGTGGAGACCACAAGTTAAGATGTTTCAATAAAAATACTGACTACTTTTAAATACTGCAGTTTCATGGGCTGGACATCGAAAATGCTTAGTGGGAAAATTTTACAAAAACAAGAGCAACGTTTCCGTTACCTTTTTTATAGTTGTTAATAATAATGATAATAATAATAATAAGGCTTTACAATAAAATTATATAATAAAAGCTTAGGCTTTTATTTCCATTTGTAGTTTCTGCCTATTTAAATCCACTTTTTATTACAATCTTATTAAACTCTTAAGTAAAATTTTTTAATGTTTTTATTCACCATTAACAGAAAGGTGTTGCCTAAGCTGTCGGTGTACTGAATGTCTTCCTGTCTCAGTTTGCTCCTCTTGTTCTTGTTCTTCTTCTGGTTTCTCTTCTTCTTTGCTTCCTCCTTCTCCTTCTCTTCCCTCTCAAAGTCTTCTACCGTCTTCATGCGGACCAGCGGCCACCAGCCTTTCATCTTCTTGGCACGAAAGATGGAGACCCGAGGACTGGCCCGGTCCTTTGCCATCTCAATTGTACACTTATTGGATGATTTTGCAGGGCGCACCATGTTGCCGAGATGTAGTTCTATGGAGCCTGAAAGAGAAAACAAAAACAGGAGGATAATGATTTTAGCACAAATGGTGGTATAGTTGAGAGAGTGTTTTAACTCACAAAATGCTGTATTTTGTATGAATGAGTAACTCATAAAGTGGACACATAAACTACTAATAATGTTTGGCATTGCCATCTAAATTCTCAAATGTTTGTAATTCTTTCTTCTTTTTTTTCTTGGTACAAACCTGATTAAATTTAACAGCCTATTCTTTTTGGCATGTTTTCATTAGATCAATAAAACATGTTTCAGCTGCTTTCAAGAATTTTTTTTTATTGAAGAGCCACATATTCAATCATTGTTGGTTTACTGCATCTGTAGGTCAGCCTGTACTGGCTGTGTGAGTCTCACCCAGAAAGTCGTTGGCTGCGATGCGGTCATAGTCCCAAACCTGCAGCGTCAAAACAGCCGGTTGCCGAAACTCAGACTCCTCCAGCGAGAAGATGGACTCCTTCTTTTTATACACCACTTCTTTCTACAAGAGGGGACAATTTAACCACAGTCCCAGTTAGAACTGTCTGATGTTTGCCAACTCATTTGTACCACTTCTGACACAAGTTCCGTCTCCTGTAATGTCTCATTTCTTCTTTCACTACAGGTGTCGATACAGGTCGATAATTCTGTACAATTTAAGCTCTTTGTTCAGTGTAAAAAGACGAGTTCAAGTTCAGATGGATGGACATTTCCACACAATAGTGACAATAGTAGAGGCTAATTTTAGCAGCTTTTTATCATCCAGCGTTATGAAATATGCACATTACATCACTGCAACTGATGGCACAACTAAAACAAGGAAAGGAGAAAGTTATAATGTTGGTCTCTCTGGTCTCTTATTATGAAATTGTGTTTCGACCTTTATGAATCACTTTGATTTACAACATAAAGATCAGCAGATTTTTCATAAAACGTTATCTGTTGAGTACTACAAAAACCTAATCTGAGTCCTTTTCCTATCAGCTTATATATAAATTGCTTTAGATGGTCAGAGGGTGCTGGGAACTGCAGCAAGTGTCGGCACCACCACGTGTGTACCTCAGTAGGAAGGTAGTCGAAGCGGAAAACAAATCTCCAGTTGAAGTTTCCCTCTCCTGTTAGAGAGTTAAAGTGGACATCAGTCTCCTGCTTGTCCCCATCCAATCCTTTAATCCAGCTGCACAGAAAACACAAAACATCACTGAGCCTTCACAGTTGAGAGAGGACTCAGGTAATTATTACTAAACATAATTTAGATTAAGTTCAGACAATGACTGAGTGTGTTCAGCTCCAAATAAACCTAACCCTTTAACATAGATGTCAGAGGAAGGAACGCCTGTGAATGGGTTGACATCGTCCAGAAACACGTCATCAGTATTCCAGATAATAACACGCATTTCGTACCTATTTCAATGTAAAAACCAGAAATTACTTTATTTTTAAACAATAAAAGGTCTTTTTTTAATTATAATTGTTATTCTACATTTGACTGTGTGTTGACATACTGTTCCGGTTGGCGGGGCTTTATGTCAACAGGAGGCGGAGCTGGGACATCAGTGGGAAACATGTCTACCCACATATGAAGATGACCCTGCAACATGCACAAACACACACTGTTGACGTCCATCAGCGGATTCCCTGCTGCAGTCGTCTTCAATGCTTGTATGGCGGTTACCTGTGGAAGTCCAGGATTCTCTGGGTTCAGCAGAGACCGCATCTCCACGTGCTCTGGCACCAAGGGAACAGCCCCTGGGAGAAACTCACTCATTTCACCCCATCGATGCAGCACATTCAGGGCTGCGTGCTCCTCCATCTCTTCCTCCTCCTCTGGAGAACACTGGTTCTTCTTCATCAGACCTGACAACAAAGACACTTTTATTGGAGCTACAACTGCCCTTAGCCTTTAAGACATGTTGCTATATGAAAGGGTTATTACTCCCAACACTAGTTTTAGTACTTAAAATTGCTTTTAGTGACCCCAAAGGGGCTTTGTTTGTTATTACTATCAGAATTTTCATATTTTTTACTGCATCTGGTCAAATCTAAGCATCTCTCTACCTTTATTCCTGCATGCTTTTTCTCTCCTACCTTCAGGTACTGCATCTGGAGGAATTTTGAAGATCTTGTTGAGTATTTTGATTTCAGAAGTTCTGTACTCTGGAGAAGGGATGCCATTCTTCCTGCAGAGCTCAGCCAAAATTGCAGACGGCTTTTTTGCATCACGCCACTTATTGTAACCATCGCTGCAAATAGAGACAGACAGTAAAGTATGCTGTTTAAGGTGCACAGATATATAGACATATAGTACATCTTGTATTACTGATGTGCTGGCCCCCTAAAAATGATTAATTACAAACAAATAATCAAATAAACATGGTAGTGCTACATCATAGCACCGGTACAAATACTTTTCACATATTCAGTGGAGCTTTCAATATGTTAAAGGTTTCAAATTAGAGTATTACTGGTATTAAAAGCAGTGGTACTAATATGTTATAGATGTAATGTGCCACAGTTTTGGTTCTAATAAGTAGTTTTGATACTAACATGTTAGTGCCATCTTTAGATCTGGTACAAATTTTTTTGTTTTGGACTAACAATACTGATTGGGTAAGCTCGTAGTGCAGATACTACCATAAGCAGAGGTACTAACGTGTCATAATAAAGGGACAAGCTGCAGGAGGCCCGATGGCGGCTGTAAAAGCGGTTCTCCAAGTCAATCCGAGTCTCGCCGATAACATCATCTGATCCCACAAGATCATGGTCCAGGACTGTGATGACCAACTCCGTTTCCATTGGGAAAGACACTGTGAGTTCCAACACCCTGAAAGACAGATTCAGTCAGACGAACAACAGAGACAGAGACAGCTGGACACAACTCGTGGACATGTACTGACTCTCCAAACGTTGGGTTAAGTTGTTTAGGGATGTAGCGATCTTTGGTGTCCAGACATTGGTTTCCCACCTTGACCATAAGGTATGGGTCGGCCTTCCCATTTGGATCTGCGGGAGCCAAGTTAATAGCCTGGAGGACACATATAGACAAAACTCTACTTATATACAAGAAACAAATTATAACACTTAACAGTAAGGGCCACAAAATTGGCTAAGTTATTCAGCAACTAAGGAGAAACAAATCCAGGAGTAATGATTTCCTAAGCTTTGCATTCCTGTTAAATCAGATAAATATTGAGGGTTAACATGAAAAGAAGTTAAAAACTTATCATTAAATAATCATATAATTAAGGAATAATTTATTACTACCAATCTAATTATTTATTAGTCCCTGTTTAGCTTAGCAGAGAAAAGATTTTGTGCAAAACTGCAACTGTATAAAACAATTACAAGCAGAGTTTTTTAACCTTCGGATGCTCTAATATCAAAAGGTTTTTTAAATCCACATCAAATTTGTCAAACATAAAATTAAAGCTGGTAAGTGGACCAAATGTCAAAAAAATGTATCTATGTAAAACAAATAACTGAATGATGACATTCTATTAGTAATAATGACCTTAGGGACACCCTTAAGCCTGCAATTAAATTAGTAGGTAGAGATGATGTATGAGTGAATGCATTTCCAGATATAGAGCTATATTACTTATCATGCAATATGACTCCAAAATACTGTTACGGCATAAGATGAAGCTGAAGACCCTTAGAGAAAAACTCGGGAAGAAAGACTAATGTTTATAAATGTTACGTTTTCATACAACCATCTTCCTGGTATCCATTCGAGGCAGGACACAAGTATCAGATTGTATAAAACAAACGTTTGGGTAAAGCTTCTACCATGAAGTGATGCAAAAGCTCTCAGAAATTGTATGTATAAAATGTAATATTAGGGTTAAATATATGAAGGAAACCAGAATCAGACATGTACCTTGATGATGTAGACTCGGATTAAGACTTTGATTGGCGCATTTTTGGGGATTCCATTGGTGATCAGACACTGGGTATCTTCTTGGTCCTCTGGATTGATGGGATAAACCAGGAAAGAGCCCTGAGGATGGAGAGTAGGAAGCAATGAACATAGAATCCCAGACAAACCAACCAATACACAGAGCACTATCTGCATTACCTTGTATTTTCCCATCAGTCTCTCTTCATCATTCTCCTCATCTTCCTCAGTGCTTGCTCTGCCTTTATAAAGAGGAAAGACCTGCAGCCAGTCCTGAAACTGACTGAACTCTGATTCCAGATCACCATTATAAATCTAAACAAGAACACAGGGTAATAATAAGACTACGTTCATTAAAACCAACATTTTCATCATCATCATCACGACAGTAACACATGATGCATTGTTGACTCTTAGATTTTTTTTTTAAGTTTTGTTTAGTATTTTTGATTGTTTGTTTTTTTTAACAGTTTAAATCAGGCAACTCTGGTCCGGGAGAGTCGCACTCCTGTAAGTGTTGGGAGTGTCCCTGCTGCAACACACCTGACAAGCATCAGACTTAATTAGCAGACTTGTGCAGAGCTTCACATCAAACTCTGCACAAGTCTGCTAATTATCCATTGATTTGAGTCAGGTGTGACGCAGCAGGGAAACTCCCACCACTCCCAGATCAGATGGGCTACCCCTGGTCTAAATAATTATGGCAAATACACACGTCATGCTTCTACATTTCATATCGGTCAAATCAGTTCAACACCGTTAAATCTAAAGTAAACCTTACTTTCAGACTTTTTAAAAAAATGTTTCCAGATCAGATTTACTTTGTTTAAGGATCATCCTGCATGTGCATGAGGAGTTTTTCAACTCATTTCATGCCATCACAGCTTCTCACATGCTACAAACAAATGCACGTTATGTTTTAGTGCTGGTGGAAAACTCATCATCAAGTGTTTTCTTTCTGTAGGTATTTTGCAGCGCTTTCTTTGACAAAACAATTCAACTCCACAGAAACCCTCTTCAGGTCAGGCTAACGTTTTGACCTTATACCTTCAGTGTGGCAATTTTCTTGCGCTTGGGTGGCTCAACCTCAACAACCACAACTTCCTCTTCATCCTCCTCTTCCTCAATGTTTGCCATGGTCAGATTTGCTCCATCTGTGCAAAGTAAAAAACCTAATTACGATTAACAAACACAACCCAGCTGATATGCTTCATATTGTGTTGTTTTTGTACATCTTGAGTGTTATTGTTGTTTTGAAGATGCCGACTTCACCGACCTTCATCGTCTATGGACAGTCAAACTCTAATGCCACAGAAATGTCATTTTGCGTCATTGCTACACAGGACTATTAGTAGCTTAGAAGTCTGTGCTGATGCTGGAAAGCTCCCACCAACAACATAAAAGCCACTTAAACATTGACATGATTTGATCCAACATTATAATTCCTCCTATCATTTTGTGATGATGTGCCCACATCCAAAGTTGTTGTTGTTGTTTTTTTTTTGTTGTTTACCTCTGAGCAGCATATTACTGCAGAAGATTTTTAAATATTCTGTTTCCAGTTAAGAGTAATTGTCTTACCCTTTGGCATAAACCAAATTTGATCTTTCACTCTGGAATATGAGAACATTATTATTACTCTATTCAACACCCTATTCTTTGGCAAAGAGGTTCATTTTGTTACCCTCCTTCAGTTCTGTCTGTATGGACACAAATCTGAATCATGAATTCAGACCAAAAATTGTTACTTCAACTGTTTCTTTCACTGACAGCTGTTGAGACAAATTGTGCTTCTATCAAACACAAAGAAACAGATCATCTTAACTGAAATGACACAGCAGGAGCTAAACTGTACCTGTCTCTGCTTGCTCTTCCATCTCCTCCTCCTCCTGCACACAGAAACACATAAAATAAAACAGAAATAATTATAGTTTTTCCCATCTGGATGAAAAACATAAGAGCCTCAGTAACATTTTCAGCTTCTCTTTTACAAAGATTAAGCTGCACACGGGCTTCATCCAATTCAGGGTTGCAGGTTGCTGGAGCCTATGCCAGCAATCAACAGGTGAGAGGCGGGGTACACCCTGGACAGGTCGCCAGGTCATTATGGGGCCAACATATAGAGATGAACAAACAACCATGCACACGTACAGTCTCTTTCAAAGATTTCTCCTATGATAGCAGGCTCAGGGTGGTCTTAACTCATATCAAACTAGAGAAGGCTAGTTCTCACTTTCATGCTGATAACATTTTCAACTGAACATGGTAGCGGTTATACAACATGTAGACAGAACTATTGTTCACCCAGAAGGTGACTACATATTGCAACTTGTCAACCAAAAATCACAGCTAAGTCTACATCTCACCTCCTTCTCCAGCTCCTCCAGTGAGGCATAGTACTTAGACCACCAGTCCAACTCTTCCTTCTCTGGTGCTTCCTCCTCCAGCTCCTCCCTTTTGTTTTTCAGCTTCTTCAGGGGCACCTAAATGCATTTAATCATATCATTAAAAAGTGTCTGCATCAGTTTATGATTCAGCTGTATGCTCTTGAAATAAATAGTTGTGTTTCTAACAGAGAAAAGAAACTGAAATTAAGCTGCTCACATTAACCATCCTCATGGGGTTGATCTTTGACTGTGCAACTGTGAGGCCACTGAGTCCCATGTCCTTCACTGACATCAGAGGGTTAACGTTCACTGACTTCTTCCTCACTGACAAGACATAAAAGCTGTGTTCATAAAAAGCTTCAGGAAAAGAAACAGCCGCAAATCCCAGAGAAATGTGCCATTAGAATCCAGAGCAGAGTCACTCTCAGCTGTTTGATGGTGAAGTGATGCAGAAATAGACTTTTAAATAGCTCATTCTTTTTCAATACCTTTCTATGCCTATTCCTTTAAATAACTCAATCAATACACTAATGAATTTCTATTTAAATAGTTTAAACTGTTGTTCTGTGTTTCTGCTACTGTTTTCTTCTTCAAACCTTATCTGCCATACATAATATCCCAATAAAACTGATATGCACCTCATTCAATAAAACTTCCAACCATAGTCTAACCTCTGAACTCAGCCCAATCAGGTTCATACCGTCTACTCAAGTTTTATTTTTTATCAGACAGCTTTTGTTACCTTAAGATGTTTCCACTACATCTGTATTGTTCCTATGACTATTATTGTGAAATGTCTCATGAGCTGTTTCTCTGAGATTACCAGACAACAGGAGATGACCAGGCCCCCTGATGTCTGGCTCCATGGATAGCATCCCAACTCTGGGATTAGGATCAAGAACCATCAATAGAGATGAAAGATCATGCGACTAATCTAAAACCTGAGACGCTATCCATGTCTCAACTCTACTTCAGAAGTCAGGTGACCTCAACAGCAACAGTTGTTTTTCTTTGTGAGTATTGATTATTTGGCACTTAACAACTGCCCACCATTTCTGTCAAACTTTATTGATGGTGAACATTGTAAATACTCACAGATAAACTAAAGAGAAGTGAAACATTAGAAAAAGTATTTAAAATACCATTTATTTAACAAGTGCTATGTTCTGTAAGGTGTGAGATAAGAGTTGTTTTTCTTTGTGCAATTCTATGGTCCAAGCTAAAGTTATCTTTAGCTAAAGTAGCAAGTTATCTCAGCTAAAGAAACTGTGCTTTTTAATACAAATTTGGCAAAAATGGAATGCAATTTAACCACCACCAGACTTCCAGAATGGGGTTGTGATATGCTGACTCTTTACCAACCATATCCTCAGCAGTACGGGTACTTTTGCAACACTGAAACTGCAATAAAAACAGTGGCCAAAAGCAATTGAGGGTTCATAAAGTTAAACATCTCTGATAAAATTTTGTGAAGACATACAGAATTTAAAGTAGGCTACCTGTTACCAACCTGTCTCCATAACTTTTAAAGCTGTTACCTTTAGGTTTTCGCTCCTCCTCCTCATCTTCCTCCTCTGCTTTCCTTTCAAGACCATAGTCCATGAGGTTCTGGACCACATAGGACCCGACGAGAGCAAGATGTCCGAATGCCCGATGCTCCACCACAAACACTGTCAGAGGAGGATGGAGGTAGGACTGCTCTGGCAGCTCCTAATTCAACCAAATGTAGGGGAAAAAAAACATTTCAGAGGTTGTTAGTTTAATTCTGTTCTGTATGCAAATGGTACAAGTTTGCATTCAAAATGCATTTCAGTAACCAATGACAGAAACTGACCACGTCAATGTACCGGACCACCTCTTTAAAGTTTGGGTTGGTCTTGTAGCTCTGGATTTCTTCAGACTCCAGATGTCGTCCTGCACATTCCACCCTCACCATGGGGCGCTCCACCTCAAAGAGCTGCACCCGCTTCAGCTCCCGCAGACCCCAGAAGAGCACCTGAAAACACAAGCAATATAGAATATGCAATAATGTCTTCAACGTACAGAATCTTGATTTTCCATTTTAGGGGAACCTGCAGTCTGTTTCCATCGGTTCAGCCTTTGTTCTTATCTTTTTATAATACATTTAATACCAAATATCTGACCATCTTTTGATCTCATCATTTAGTTTCCTGAGCTGTGTGCTTTGCTGCAGCAGCATCTTCACGATCAGCGCAACAAAAAGGTAATTAACCGGGAGATTATATTTCTCCATTTGTCTTCGTGAAGTGTAGTGAATACGCTGGATAAACATCACAGAAAACAGTAGACAAATGTTTCCCAAGTGATATGCTTTTGGCTGACTGTGGTTTGTATGTAAAGGACACTTTGGGCTTTCTGTGCTCAGAAAAAAAGCTGGCTACATTTATAAAGTATCAGCTCAATTAACTGGAGGATGAGAGAGTAGATGACGTGTTATGACTGAGAATTCATGTAGAACTGACAGAAACAATAAGTATCTGATTTTAAATAAATAAGTATTGATCTGGGTGACATATACAGATAAGAATATAATTTTCCTCCACCAGATAATAACAATAATGATCTAAGTTATTAATACTTTGTGTTTCTGAATTGTAAAAACCCTTTACTTCCCTTTTGAGTTGATCACAGTAAGGACTTTTTCAGTGTTTTAGACATGATTTTAAAATTGTTTACTTATGAGAATCCTGAAAGTGCCAATGTGTACAATTGCCACGTGCCCACCAAAATGGCAGAAAAAGCTGTGGAGATGTCACATGCACATTCTTTATAAGACACAGGAGCTGTCATCTGAGTCAGGAACTCCCCCTCAAACACACTGGTAATATGCCAACAGAGTGTCAGGTCAGTGTAAGCAGTACCTCAATCCTGAAGGTTTTAAGAACAGGTCGGACGCCCTCTGGGATGATGTAACATCTCTGCTCATCTAGATAGGTCACTTCCTGAGGGTCCACACTGATGGGGAGACATGGCTGCAGAGAGGAGATTATATTCTTTAGTGGTTGGATTATTTCATTCATGCTGTCATTTAAGTATTTTCACATTAAATGCAGCTTTGACCCGATTTTGCTTGTTAGTTCTTTTGTTTATACTTTTCTTTATAATTGACAAATCACAAATTTAACTAAAATATGTTCTAGTGTGAGGACAAACTAAAGGAACGTATGGCAAGTTTTTCATTTGCTAAATTTTATTTACATGTGCATTATTTTACAGCTGTCAATGTACAGTGTAATCATTGTAGAATAAGAAATGAATGCACATTTTTTCTGTCGTGCTACATGTCACCATCTAATTTTATTTAACCTCCACTCAGATCAGAAACTGCAGATCTGCAGAAATATCACAAGATTATAGAAGACACAACATCTGATGGTCTATAAAACCCAATGCTCAATTATGACCTCAACTTATTTACCATATACTAATTCAAAAGTACAAACACTACTTTAAGGATATCAACTTGTAAGTGATTAATTAACAAATGTCACCTCTCCAAATCCAGAGTAGTCGAGCTCAATGAGCTCAAAAGAAGCCAGTAGTTCCCCAGCAGGAGCTCTTCCTCTGCTTATTTCATAAAAACGTAGACGGGGCTTTTCATAGTACTGCTCCACGGTTTTAAACTCCGCCTCTGCAAAAGCTCGACCCAGAAGTTTTGGACTACCCTGGATACACACACATACAAAAACATAAACTCACAGTGGACTGTGTCCAGTATCTTCTACCTTGGTTCTCTCATTGCCTGACAAACTTGGTGCCTGTACGTTAGGTGCCCTGTTACCGTCCTTCCACATTCATGTGAGGGGACGGGTCCTGACTTTTGTGTGCCTATGTACCAAACAGCAGTTCAGAGTACCCACTACCCTCTTTGAAAACCTTGGACGTAGTCGTGAAGTGCACTCCTTCTGAATCCTGCTTTGTTCTGCTTGCAAACATCAGTGCTGATGTGAGACCTGGAGTGACTGAAAGAAACTGCCTTCCTGATCTGAATCCACATGTTTCGTTATTGGACTCATACTCACGTTGTCCATAATAAACACAATGTCCAAGCATAAGAGTGTCCACATGTACACCTGGCACCAGAACACAGTTCAATGTTGGACTTTGTAGTCATATAATCAGATATAAGATCGACAACACAACCACAAATGACGATCTTTAACTCCCACCTCCAGCACAGCTTCAGCCATGTCGTGACTGAGGCAGGGACATTGAGTTTGAGTGGGCTGTGTTTTTACTTTCTACTGTTTTTACTTTCTACTGTTAAAGCTGGCCAGCTGGACCTGTGGTCAGAAAAGTCATCATTGCCTGTCACGGCCGTAATCCCTGGACACCAGCAGTGAGGGACCCCATCAAGTAGAAGAGTTCCATCAGAGCTTTCTGACCAATGGGAATCTGGAGACAGCTGGTGGGTTTCGGCAGTATAACCTCGATGAAGTAGGGTCGGGAGAGAGAACGGGAGAACGCGAGAAATGCCTATGGATAAGGTCTTAATCTGGGTAGTACCGTGTTAGGTGCGTAGAGTAGAGCCCTGTCAAAAAGGCCTATAAGTGGAACGTAGATTTGAGTTATTGAGGCAAAAACTTCGGCAGTTTGGAGTTGCCATGCCGAACTTCTAGATGGCTTTGATGAGATTGAGGTAAGACTGTGTATAGTAGGGATGGGTGCTGCTAATCTTGATTTAAGGACATTGTGGATCTGTGAAAAGAATACTTTGAAGACCTCTTCAATTGCACTGACATGGCTATTGATGAGAACTCAGGAACCCTGGGGTGGCATTGTCTTATCCAGTTTGCGATCTGAGTTTCTTAAGACTCTGGACACTGTGATAAAGTCTTGTTTGACATGCTTCTGCAGTACCCCATAGAAATTGGGGACAGTGACTCTGGACCAGTAGACTAGGTGGTCTCAAAAAGGGGGACCAAAGGGTGTGCTCCAACTACAGGGGATTACACTCTTCAGCTTTTCTGGTAAAGTCGACCCAGAGGTACTGGAAAGGAGGGTTTGTTGGATGGCCAAACATCAGTTGAAGAGAAGCAGACATTTTTATCTGGGAGGAGGAAGAATGGACCAGCTTTACATCCTCTTCAGAAGTTTTGAATGGTGCTTGAGAGTTCGCCCAACCAGTGTACATGTACTTTGCGGTCACATGTTGCAGGTAGTGATTGAAAGAATGAGATTGCAAATACAAGCAGCCGAAAGGATTCCTCCTTGATGATTCACTGGTGAGTCGTTTGTGGCACATTCCACAGGAAAGAGACCATGGGGAAGACTTTAAACATGTTGGAGAAACTACATCTCTCGATTTGCCAGGGAATGTCTCAGGAGCCATCTGCAAGCTGGCAAATGTGGCTGGGGAGGGGGAGGTCTGGGCTTCTCTGCTTGGCAGCTACCCCCAAAACCCGTTCTCGGATAAGGGCAAACAGTTAAATGGAAGGACAGAAAGAGAATAGGAAGAACCTGAAGAGTGTCACATGGTTACCATAGTGTCGTAATCATAGATGTTGATGATGATGAGTGGCGGGTCTTGCTGAAGTTGCTCTTTTGTTCCTTCCAACAAAACTCTGTCAAACAACAAACACTCACACCAGGAGGGGGAGAGGGTGTCTGACAGGACCTAAACAAACAAATACATGTCAGTTTATTTATTTTGTATAAGTAAATAGGTTTTCTTATGTCTTCTCTGGCTATAGAAAAGAAAATACAAGAGACACTGAGAAAAACTGAAAGAATACAGTGAAATAAGGACATGTGATACATTACAATCGAAATTTACTGTGAACTGAAGTTGATGTTTTCATAAGTTTATGAACGGTTTAATCAGTTTGATTGCTTTACCTACCCGGGTGACCTGACACTGTGTTGAGAAGACCACCCTTGCAAAAGGATCAGAAAGGCCATCGTCATCTGCAGCCATTAGACCACGCCCCTGGTACAGGTGACAACGAAGCTGGAAGTACCTGCTGTCTGCAGAGACAGATAAAAAGATCTACCCTCACCTCCTAAAATTCCACAATGAGCTTCCTCTCTTAAAGAAGAAAAGCTGACTTACCCTGACAGGAAAGACTAAAAGGAATCTTCATCCTCTCATCTACAGAGACCAACCTCCTCTGCTCATCCTCTCCTTCTTCTTCTTCCTTATATTTGGGCATAAACTCCTCTGGCAGGCTGTTAATGGCCTCCTTACTGTACTTGACAGGACCAAGCCACAAGTAGACCTCCAACTTTGCAAAGATGTCGTTAGCTGAACATCCTGGTGACTAGAAGATCAGATAGAAGAGTGAAAGCAGTTTATTTGTATAGCACATTTCCTGTACAGGGACAATTTGAAGTGCTTTACATAAAACAATAAAAGCATCACATTGGAGTAAAGAAAACAGTAACAAGTAGCCTACAATAAAACAAACTTTAAGAAAAAAATCAAAGAAATTACATTTTGAAACGTTACAGTCATTTTTGATAGAAGGCGACAAATAGAAAAGATTCAGTAGACCTAATTTCATGGGAGTTTATTTCACATGTGTGGAGCATAAAATCTGAATCCTACCTCCCTGTGCATAGTTCTCATTCTGCAATCAAAAAGTAGATTTGATCCCGATGAATTGAGGTATCTGGTGTGTTCATGACAAACCAGAAGATCCTGAATGTGGCCTTAAACTATTTAATGTTTTACAATGTAGACTAAGTGCAGGAATTTCAGTCAGTTCTTTAACAGATAGGAACCCAAAAATCTGAGATCCCAAAGATTTAAAGATCTGAGGACTGGATTTGATCCAGTGTGATCCACAGAAGAGGTAAGCAGCTTATTGAGGAAATCAAAAGTTTGCATTTATCTAGGTTAGGTTTATATTGGATATTCAAACTATTAAATAAGTCATTTATCTGTTCCCAGATCTTGCATGATTGTGCCCGTCAGACACTGCTAAGTATAAAATAAATCATTTCCCTCAATTATAACAGTTTAGTAACAAAACATTTAAATGATGTTACAGCCAAGAAAACCCCTCTTGCCACTTGCTCCCATCAAAATGACCAAAATCTGGAAAAAACACTTATACTCATCACTTCAAGCTATATCAATAATTATAGATAGAATAGGAACCAATTTAGAAGGTAACCTTCATGTAAAGTGTTGTGAGCCGGCCACAGTCTCGGCCCTTCTGCTCATCCACCAGTGAGAACAGGATGGAGTGGGCAGGAATCCTGACATATGCCAGTCGCTTGCTTCCACTAAGCAACCACAGGAAAACATCGGGAATGGTACTCTGGGGCTGGATAGAAGTGGATGTGAAAGACAGCATGTTATATCTCAGTCAAATTACATATAGCTTGTTTTTATGGCCTGCACTAATGTATGACATCTGACCTCTGCAGCTAGTAGGCGGAGCTTCTTTAGCAGTTTCCTGCTTTCAGTCAACCTCTGTTTGACTGTCTTTCTGGTGATTCTCCGCCTGGCCCTGACTGCCTGTCTGGCAAGCAGGACCTGGAGATTTTCAGACATTCATTCAGACCTCTTTTTATACAGTCAATGATTCAGACAGAGAAAGAGAATAAGCATTTAATGCAAAAAGAAAAAGCTGAGAACACACTTACTAAATTCTTTTTGATAAACTCTTTTCGGCATTTGTCCAGTTTGTTGGGGCGAAACTGAGATCTCCTCTCTGAGAAAGCGCAGAACTGTCTGCGGAGAAAGAAAACAATGGACTGAAAAAAAGCAAATTCGGCCAGAAGATGATGAGAACAAATAAAACCAATCAGAAACTTTTTAAATGTCCTTTTTAGATGAAGGTTACAGACTTGCAGGAGGCCACCAGCTGCAGCAGCACTTCAACCAAACGATCCTTCACTTTGCTCTTTGGCCTCCTCAGCAGACTTTCCACCTCATTGAGACCAATCTCCTAAAAAGCCAAGAGGAAATGATGTGCGAGGTGGTTTAAGCATTGTCTAATTCACATGTTAATAGTGAACACAAAGAGAAATGTCTGACTCTCACCAGCCTGTCGGCCATCTTGTTTAGCCAGTTTGCCTGATGAAGACGAAAGTTGTGATCTTCAATCTGACTCCAGAGAAACAGACAAGGTTTCAATTTCACTGAGGGGGGCTGAAGTTGAAGACACTGGTATGACCTGAAATCAGACAAAAACAAATGAACATATGAGCAGATTAGATTACGGTAAATAATGGAGGTACTGGTGTTACTATAAGAATCGCTACCCGCGATATATCAGACTACACAGTTCATTCTGTGTACATGAAAAGCTTCAAATAAGGTGAGAAAGGAATGTTTTTCCTGAAAATCACTGTAATCCATAGTCTTTTGCCAAATGTCCTAATTTGCACATTTTATCAATTTTAACAATCTGATAACAGCTGAAGCTTACACCTCTGGAAAAACAGGAGAAAATAATATCACCACCTATGATCAGACTAGTTAAACCTTTTTCAGAAACCTATATTCTACACATAAAGATGTCTCTTTATGGGGAAGGTGGATCAAAATGTTAGGATAGATTGATGATAGGGCCTTTACCTGTCATATTCTGTAGGCTGAGGTCTCATCGGAGTGGACAGAGATCTATTCTCAGCTTCAGGATTCTGTATTTCTTCTCTGTCCAAATCATCTTCTGAGTCCAGCAGACCCTGTGTGTCCTCAGTCAGATCCTCCCTGCTCCTCCTGAGCTCCTCTCTGCTTTTTCTTAGCTCCTCTCTACTCTGGCTTTTCTTGGATTTTCCAATCCCAACGGCCTTCCCATGATTCCCTAACAGGTATAAAAGTGATAAAGGGATTTTTTGATTTGATGTTGGTTATACAATTTAAAAGGAGTGACCTACATGTCCAACTGCTGCTGTTTAAGACTAATTACTTGAATAAAATATTTTTTCCCACAGTTATAAAAACCTACATGGTCAAAAATCTGTGATTCATTTCTGAAACCATCTTGTCTTACTATTACATTGACACAGTTTGGTTCACTTTGTAGCATATACAGCTAAAAAAAACAGCAACAAAAATAATTTAACTTTAATTTAACTTAAGTATAGTTTACCTATTGAAAGCTCGAAGATTAGTGGTTTTGTTCCTACAGATGGATCAATCATAGTAACTTCAAAGAGAGATGCAAACAGAAGAAACTCGTCCTTTTGTCCCAAGAAACCCTGAGGACAAAAACACAAGGAAAGTAGATGAGAACTTTTTGCACTAGAGTTTAAATTAAAATAAACCCTTTTGTTTTCCTATTTTAACACATTAACACTCTTTTAACACATTCAGAAACAGAATCAATTCTGTCAACTTCCAAGTTGAGGTCAATTTTTAAGAGTTGGGTTCATGGAGCTATTAAAAAAAGCAGGTTTACTGGTTTACCTAGCTGTACTAAAATTCAATGTTAGGATTCTGTGAAATCATTGTGGCTGTGAAATCTGCGGCTTACTGCAGAGGGGCAGAGGGGGGCCTACAGCTTACTGGAAGAATTTTGTTCAAGGTGCTTAAGATAAAAGTTTCCACTCTGAAGAATATGTTTATATTCAGTCTGGAAAAGATGAGGCATACTCCAATCCAGCTTTCATCATTATTTTACGGCTTTATAGGTGATGCCTTAACAAATGCCCATTTTTGCTGGGGATTCTGTTCCCGATGAGAGGTTCAGCAAAATGTTTACTTCCTTTTCATTCAGTGTTCAAAGTTATGACAGATATTTCTCCTATTAAACATTGTTATTTAAAAACAACTTTTTAAATAGAACATTTTCTATTAGGAAAACAAAGGAAGACAAAGTCAAAAATAGCTGTAAGGTGCACAAACAGGCACAGAACACAAAAAAATAAACAGATTAAAGGCCAGAAATGTGATACCACAAAATCAACCATCATGCAGTTTCTTTAACATGACATGTGATGATGTTAGAGAAGCACTGACCTCGGGGAGAGGATGGATCTCTTCAATCTCCACGGTAACAGACTCTGGTACCTCAACTCCTGCCTCCCCTGATTCATCCGCCACTCCACTTACAGCTGGAGACTCTACAACATTGTCGCATTTGTTAACTGAGCTTCCAAACATGCCTGCAGGAAGGCCTTAGTTTGGTTCTCATGACATGAAGGAAATACTCCTTTAATTAAAGTAAATCTCATATTTTCATCCTTAGCAAACTAACCTTCCTTCTTCTCCTTGCTGCTCTTTTTCTTCTTCTTTCGTCCTAACTTCCCCAGTGCTCCTTTCACCTTCAAGACAAACAAATATTAGACTGACATAATATTAAATGAGATCATTAAAAACTGATGAGGTATTGTTGCTAAAGGAATAACACTGTGACTGACAAACATTGAACCACATATTGTAAATCATAAGCTAGTGATGAACATCTTCTTGCATGGTGAGATATACTGTCACTGGGAGGTTTTGAGGATTCAAAAAGCCTGACTAAAAGGTACCTTTGTTGTTGCTCTAGGACCAGTATCCACAGTGATGGCAGAGGGGGACGAGTAGACCTCCATGCTGAGAGCGAGGAGGATTCGCCCTCGATAGAAAATCCCTTCACCCAGGCCCTCATTCAGTGCCTGAAAAAAAAGAATGAATACATAAACCAATAGAGGATGTTATTTTCCCTATTTCAATCAAAACATGCCTGACTCAGATTATAGCATAAATACTTAAATTCAGTTCTTAAGGAAACAAACAGGTGTGTTTCTACCACATATAATTCAGTCTTTGAAAGTTTGCACACCTGGTGGACATCTCCGAGAGTGGAGTTCTGCGGAGACCCATAAAGGTTAATCCAACTTGGACCGAAGGTGGGATTAAACCCTGCAGAAGAGAGGCAAACAAATGTTTCATTTAAACCATTTCAGTCTGGAAAAGATTGTGTGGTTTGTATTTACAAGTAATAAATATTCCAACTGTTTACATTAAAACCACATGAGGTACTTATAAATAACATGCTTTGACATCAGTCGTTCCATAATAACTTTTATATAAGAGGGGCTATTAAACAATCAATTACTCTATTGGTAGTAAATTGATCTTTTAATTATTTGTCATGCTTTAGTTAGATGGAAACAGTAAAAGTCAGCTCTATGGCCCACAAGATTATATAGGTCAGACTGTAGGCCAACATAGTAAAAACCCTTCAATACCCTTTCAGTAAAACATTGTGTCCCCTTTCAGTCATACCCTTCCTGGTGGGGTCAGATATCTGCTGCAGGTCCAGAAAATGTGTTGCCAGGGCAACATCTCCCATCTTAGCATCATCAAGGACCTGGATTTTTATTCTCCGAGCTAGAAGAGGAAACTGCTCAATGAAAGAGATCTCCTCGTTCCAAACTGGACAATTAGTGGCGTTGGCAACAGAAGTTTCTCCCTAAAAACACCCAAACAGCATGATCTGAACATTTCACATAGTAGTTAATCAAAGTGATCAGAACCTTTTACCTGCTCCAAAAACACGATAATAGGAGTTAATTAAAATCAGAAACATTATAATCATCCACTTCATATTTTTTAAAATGCTAAAATAATCCAGTGCAACAAAATAAACTGAAAAACTCAAATATAAGTCTGAATTAATCATTAATAAAGTTCTCGGACAGTCAGACTGTGACTTCATATGCACGGCATATGTCTGAATACCTGCTGTCCAGCAAAGGTAACCAGTACATATGGGTCAATAAATACTGCCCGGTCAGTGACAGACATCTTTGCCATTATCCCCGCCTCCATGGTAGGTAAACCCTCAGCTCTGTAGATTCTGATACGAAACCGAGCCCATGGACGCTCAGAAGGCATGCCACGAGGAAGCAGCAGGTTTCTGCAAGAAGAATGCATCATAGGAATCACTCTGTCACAGCAGCTTCTCATTCATCCAAAACTGTCTATGTTGAGATTCTTTGCTTTGATTTTCTTAAAGAGACAGTCCATATTAATTTCTGGAAACCCAAAAGAAAAGAATAATCTCTAAGGTTGCATTATAGGAAGTACAGTAATAGAACATTACTGTTCTAATGGCTGTTACAGAAATATATGGAACAAAAATCTTTTTTGGAGTAATTTTGGGCCCACATCTCACATTTTGAGCCACCAGAGCTAATCCAGTTTTGCTATTGTAAGACAACTGGACTCCTACTAACTTTTCTATGTCTTCGCTCCCGGCAGAGGAGACTGGTGGCAGACTGGGCATTCGCAGAGTGTCTCCCTTCATCAGCACACTGAGACTGGCCTTGACGTATCCTTTCACCCCTGATCTGGTATCTGCCGAGTCGGTGAGTGGAGCCCACTTCTGATAGAAATTGTGATCTGGAGAAGCAAAGAGGTCATTAGATACTGTAGTATTTAGATCAGAGTATTGCACATTGAGCAGTACTGGAACCTGGCTGGTTGTATACGGTGGAGATGTCAATCTTAAAGGTTCCTATATGGGTCATCAGGAAGGCCAAAGTCCTCCTGTGGAAAACCTGAGAGGAGGGGACATTATAGGTGATCACGATGGCCAAGATTCCTGAGTTTTCCACTATGATACTAGTTATCTTTAGTGTTTTATACTGCAGTGTACAAAGATTTTAAATATATTAAAAATGTGTGTTTTATTCTGTAAAGCACTTTGCAAAGAGCTTCATAAATATAAAGTGGAACTAACCTTTATTTCTATGACTTTATCAAAGAAGATCTGCGGAGCGTCCTGAAACTCAAACTGGAAAGTCTGAAAGAACAGAAGAGAAACGACTCTTCTACACTCTACCTTCCTACTGAACACGGTAAAGCAGTTTATTGCACTCTGCATAACATCACACCAAGAATTTCTGCTCTTTACTCTGTTCTGATTTTGTTCTACAGCACTCTTCTCTCTGCTGTACCTCGTTGTAGAATGGGCAGTTGGTGGATTTTTGCGTCGCTGTGTTTTTTTTCTGGTCACCGACTCTGATGAAAACCGCGGGGTTTATGTTTACACCGACAAGCTTCTGAGCCTCCAGGATGTTCACATTCACCTGCATCCACACCCATCACACACATACAATTCACATTAGTGGTCAGTATGAGCTTCAACCAGTTATATATTAGCTGTTAAAATTTGAGGGGTACTATTGATTTATGTAATAATTGCATGTGGGATCATACTGAGTGAGACTTTAATGGCATTTTTTTCAAGGCAGCTGAATGTGAAGGAACCCCAGTGCAGTGACTGTACTGGATCCTTCAGACTTTAGATGTGTTTCTAAAATGTTCTCGGCTTGCTGAGTAATCCAACCCAGGATGGTTGAATAAACTCACCTGGAAACTCTGGACTCTGGGCATTGCTGCAGTAGCACTTCTGGACAGCGGCCGGCATCGACTACACAAACACACACACACACAGATGAGTTTTTCAGCATCCTGGCTGAAAAAGATGCACTTGACAGATAGTCACACTGACCTCAAAAGAGGTGTGAAGATAACATCTGATGTCTCTAAATCCGCTGCATCGTCGTCATAATCGTCATCGTCGTCGTCATCATCATCATCTTCACCCCCTGTCCTAAGCAAACTCTTACCCAAGCGACGGGCCTCTCTTTCCAACTGATCTGGGCGAGCAACCATCGGCCCTCTGATGCAGAAAAATTAGAAATATTAAATAGTCTGCTTGATTCATCCTTCAGAGGTAGAGGAGTCTACACACATGTTACAAGGAAACTGACACCAGAATGCAGCGAAACACACTTCTGCTACTGTGTGGAGAAAAATGTTTGGAAATAATGAATGTTATCTAAATTATTCTCTGTGAAGGAAAAGAGTCGAGTTTCTGGTCAGCATTATGAAGTGAGCGTTGGAGAGGACCAATCAGTGTTATTGATGATGCACATTAAATTTTACTGTATTTAATTGCTGTTATTGCAGAACTCATGCCTGAAGGACATATTTTGGTCAGATGACAGGAAGATCCCAGTTAGACAACTGACTCCAGGGAATGCTTTGTTTACTTCATGTGCTTCATGCTGATATGTTATGTTACATTTTGTCAGTTTCTTACAATAATTTCTACCAGTTTTGCAAATAGAATAAATGTGGTAAGGTAGCACGGTGGAGCAGTTGGTTAGCACTGTGGCCTCACAGCAAGAAGGTTGCTGGTTCAAGCCCCGGTTGGGGCCCCGGGAATCTTTGAGTTTGCATGTTCTCCCCGTGTTATTGTGGGTTTTCTCTGGGTACTCCGGCTTCCTCCCACACATAAATTGCCCATAGGAGTGACTGTGTGTGTGCATGGTTGTTTGTCTCTGTGTGTCGGCCCTGCGATGGACTGGCAACCTGTCCAGGGTGTACCCCGCCTCTTGCTTGTTGTGAACTGGGATTGGCTCCAGCCCCTCCGCGACCCCGTTCAGGGAAAAGCGGTAGAAAATGGATGGATGGATAAATGTGGTAAATTCTCACCTTTCAGGGTCATCAAATCCCTCATTTCTGATCACCAGGTCTGATCTAAGGGTTCACACAAATGGACAAAATAATATTAAAGAAATAAATAGCTTGGTATCAGCTGAGCTGGAACCACTCATTCTGTTAAAAACCTTGTTTTATAAAGAGTTGATCTGGCAGTTTCCCTCTGATGTGCCAATTCACCAAAAACAGCCAGAAGAGTCTTATGTAGGTTGTAAGTTACACATACCTTACAGCCAACATAGTTGTGGTAAAAAAAATCTTAGACCAGCCTTGTTGACCAAAATTTCATGTTAATTTTAAATGCCTGGAACAACAAAAGTACATTTGTTTGGAAAAACCATGGTCTACTCATTTTAGTTTTTATCAGTGCTTTTCCCATTTTTAAGGGAGGAAGCTCAATTTGTAACAGATTCCAATCTCGTACCAACTATCTCTGAGTACAGAGTACAGGCTGCTTGTTTTATACAGAAACTATTTTTACTAACTGAGGTCTGTTTCCAGTTTTTATTACGATATATATAAGGCCATTTCCTCTTATCACATCATCCTCAACAGGCTTGACTATACACTGGATGGAACATTAAACAGTCCAGGTACTTCAATACTCCACTCAAAGTCATAAACCAGTGTTTTTAATGAATAAACAAATAAATGAACGAACACACACCCACACACACCAACATACATAGATACGTTGAACAAAAACGTACTTATGCCAACATTTAGCAATTGTAATGGTGGTTATTATACGGATTTAAATAGCTAAAAGGTTTCCATAGCAACCAGGAATCTGAATGAATGAATGAATGAATGAATGAACAGTGTATTTTGTTTAATAGAACGAATTAGGACTAAATCAAAGAGGCAGAAAAAGCATGTATCAGAAATTCACAGCTTATAAATTTTATACCTAATATATTCAAGTTTTCTTTTATTCTTTTTTACCTTGTTAGGGTTGAATTTTAATCCAGATTTCAGAAAGTCTGAATTTAACTATTCAAAGTCAGCTGAAAAACTTTTTACAAGCTGATAAATGTAGCTGACCAATCAGCTGCAGACGTCCGTCTGCTCAGTCCAAGCTAAGAGTAGTTGTCCCTTCTAACAGTTTTCTTTTCCAGTTAATTCTTTTGCTCTCCCAGTTATGTTGTTCCACTGATTATCTGTCAGACTTGCATGACATTATTTAAAATGATGATTAAAATGACACTGATTTTTTTTTATGTTATGTTGTCTCATCTGATGTTTGTCTCTGGTTCAGTGTAGACATGCTCTTACTCATTTCTGTCTTCCACCTCCAGAAATTCAATGTCCTCCCAGTGACCCGCTGACCCCTCCAGTGGATGGAAGCGAATGTCCAGCTCTATAATGATCTGTAGAGATAGATAACCATGGTGGCTGCAGCCAAGATGAAAACTGCCTAATGTAAGCATTGTGTGTGTTTGTTTGTCCTTACATCAGTTAGGCTGTGGTTGGCGTCAGTGAGCTGTTCCCGTACCAACAACCTGCTCGAGTTAACAACATGCTGGAGACTGATAACCAGTTGGCCAAGCAGTCTACACACAGACACACAACAACACCGACACTTGGCATCATACAGTCGTGGAAAACAATATTAGACCACTTCTGTTTACGGAAGTCTCATGTTCATTTTTAAGATTAGATAAGAGAAAGTCTAAAATAACCCATCAAAACACGAACACAAAATCAATAAAAACAACATAAACAGGAAAATAAAAGCTACCCATCAAAACCATTGGAACTTTTTGCAAAGAAGAGAAGATGCTGGTAAAACTAAAGGTACATTTTTTTGGAAAACAAATTAAGTCTAATAATTTTTTCTGCAAATATATAAAACAAATTTGAGTATATAAGTAAACAAAATGTATGTATTTAAATGACTAAGCTTATTTATCATTGTGGAGCTATATAAGTATAAATTCATTTTTAGACTGTTGTCGTTTCACAGAAAGAAACATGAATAATAGAAATGTTACTGTTGTCTAATTATATTCCTATTAGCAACTTTGCTGACATTATAATGAGCAATGCAGGTTTAGGTTGGGAAGCAAGATGGACTAAATCATAATGAAGGAAGTATAGGAGAAATGGATGCGTGTGTGCATGTATGTATTTGTGAGTGTGTGTGTGTGTTACCTGTTGGAGAAGAATTTACTACAGTTGTAAACGCTGATGGACAAAACTTCATCAGTGATTGCTTTACCGAAATGTGGCCACTGGAAATGCTGCACGGACACACACAAATACACAGTGAGATGAAAGCAGAGGGTATGTGGCCTAGTTAACTTATGCACATCATGGCATGTGTGTGTGTCCTAGTTCTCTAAGAGTTTTTATTAGCTTCAACTTTTCAGTGATGTCCTAGGCTTTGCAACGACGCAAACTGTTACCTATTCCCTTCTATTCGTTCTGACTTGTGTTTGACATAACCTAAAATAACATGAAATCACATAACCAAAATGTATATCTTAAGTGTATGTGCTGTATGTTCGATATTAGTCACACGGTAACTGACACATGAGATTACTATTACTGTTATTGTTAAATTTACCTGGAGCCCGGTAAAAGTATTAAACGTTGTGCATTTTAATCTGTGTAAATCAGAGATATGCATGTGTTACAGAATTTATATAGGAATTAGTTACGAGTAGCTGTACAAAAACCGAAGCTAAAAAGTTAACTGGGGCTGTTTTACAGATGTTTTAATGGAGGTTTAATGCAGGTGAAAATGCTGCGTTTAACGGACATCTCTATTGATCATTAAAATTCATAACATTTAAAGATAGCTTTCAAATTGACCTTAGAAACACCAAAAGAGATAAACCCAAAGACAGCATATCACAGGAAAAGTGAATATTAAACTAAAAAAATACCTTTTGTCTTTGTGTACCAGGGCCTCTGTGTTTCATTTAAAGTAAAGTCAATGCCCCAAATGAACACATGAATTTTGGGGTTTTTTCTGGTCTTTTGCTGCTTGCTCGCAGGATGATGAGATGATGTTTGTAACCAGAAGTCTCCACTTTCATGACATGTGTATGCTTTGCTTGAAGCTCTGAACAGGACAGTGTTAATGTTTTTGTAAACTCCACATATAACTGCTTTGGGTTTGAATTGTGTTTTGTTTGAATACCAGTGTTTAGTGGTCGTTTTGGTATACAACAAGATTAGTACCTTGTAGCAAAGCTCTTCTGTACTGCTGCATATATCTCATGCATCTCTGTACAGAAGCTTCTTAAAGGACAGTTTACCGTTAATCTAAACACCCTCTGAATTAAATAATTTGAATAAATACTCGTTGACTATTTGTTTTATTGGCATATTAATGAGTATTTTGTGTTAACTGAGTTGTTTCAGGTTTATCTTGATGTAATCTAATTTGGTTTTACTCATCACAAATGAAATAAAACAGGAATTTCCCATGAATGAAGGCAACACAAGTTTATTTGTAGTGCAAATTTTATGTACAAGACAAAATTTTTTTTAAAATGACTAAAAGCAAGATAAGTTAAAAGACACTGTGCAGATTTGTCCCATAAATATATGAGATAAAAAAATAATTTATGTGGGGAAAGTTTAATCTCCACAGGCGGTTTATCCAACTGGTTTACAGCATAACGGGTAAATGCTGCTTCTCCATGTGTGGTCTGGACTAGCTGATCTGAGCAGATAGGTTTTTATTCTCTGAACATATCACATATATAATTTAAACCTAAACTATTCAGGGATTCAAAACAAGAAGGAAGACAGACTCTAGTTATACTTCGGACATTTTCCAGTCATTTTAAGCCACCATCTGATATCTATGAGACACACACACACAAACGGAGCTGGTCACACCTGAAGAACAAACACCTGTAGTAGAGTGATATAACTAAGATACTTAGAAACCCCACACCTGTTCACGTCACACTTTTACATTTCTGTTGCTCCCAACCGTGGTTTTGTCAACAAAGAGGTAGTGATGTAATGAAGCAGGAAGTGCTTTGGTTCAACAAATATTTTCTCTGATACTGTGAGATAATAACATTTGCCTTCATAGGACCCACACACTCAGAATCATGCTCTCCTTTGTTGATGTTTACTTCAGCTGAACGAGTCCCAAAAGTGGCAGAACCTGTGAACTTCAGTGGTCATTTTGAGTTGCTTCCTTTCAGAGCTTCATTATTTATTTCAATGACACTAATAACCGGCTGATGACCATGTTCTTGGTTTAGTGTAATCTGAGTCGCTTCTCCTCGGTTGCAAATTACCCCAGCGAGAGTTGGAGATCATGGCCTGATGAAACTAACAGAATCCTCAGGAGTGGGATACCCTCTGGATATCCTCCTGACCTCGGCTGCCACTCAAAATTATGTTTATAAAAGTTATAAATAGAATCTGAGACAAAGGGCAGCTTTGGCAGAGTCCAACTCTCGCTGAAAATTAAACTGACTTACTAACAAGGTGTACAAGACTGTACAAGGTACATGCTCTTCTACATGGGGATTCAATACTCCGTACCTCCAGAGCATCCTGCACAGAACATGCCCGGGAAGAGGGTTAAATGCCTTTTCCAAGGCTACAAAACACATGTAGACTGGTTAGGCACAACCCAATGCCCCTACTAGGACCTTGTGTGTAGAGCTGGTTCACTGTTTAATGACTGAGACGAAAACCAAACTGCTGCTCCTCGGTATCAGACTGACCATCCTCTCCATGACCCCTGAATAGACCTTTCCAGTGAGGCTGTGAAGTGTTACTGTTCTGTAGTATAAATAGTCTATTCAGCCATGTCCCATGCCTCAGTCAGGACTGGATTGGAGCTCTTCCAGAGGTGGGAGCTGAAGCTTTTTCTCCATCAGAAATTCCCAACAGGCTCTCACAACATGTCTGGGCCCGCCAAGCATGACCAGAGTCCTCCACCATCTGAGCCAACTCACCCCTATGTGGTGGGGGTCATTTGACAGCTCTGCACTTCTTTTCACCAGTGTCCAAGACATGCAGCCCCAAGTCTGATGATACAACTATAAAGACTACCATTGAACAGCCTCCAATGTCCTGGTGCTACATGGACACGCCTATGCTCAAACATGTTTTTTGTTATGCACAGACCATGATGAGCACATGAGCATTGAAGTCCCCCACCACAGTCTAACACAGAAGAAGTGCTCTTCAACATTCTTTCTGAAGACTCATAAAAGGTGGTGGATACTCTAAACTGCTGTTTGGTGTGTAGGTGAAAACAAGAGACATAGGGGTAAATCTTAACATACAGGCTCCAAGCAGGAGGCAGTCAGTATGCCCACACCTGCACCCCTCACCAGGAACCACTCCAGAGTAGAAGAGTGTCCAGCCTTTCTCGAGAAGGCTTATTGTGCATCATGGCACATCCAACTATATTGAACTGGAACTGTTCAACCTTCGCATAGGTTCCTTCATCGCCAGATTCCACATCTGTAAAGCTAGCTTCTACAGCTGAGGATCGAACTGCTACGGTCTCCATCTTTGGCCACTACCCAACTCACATTGCACCTAACTTGCATGGTGGGCTTACAAGAGCTTGAAGCAGTGCCTCTCAGATTAATAAACAAGGTAAGACATTTAATCTTCCAGGAGAAACTAACTCTTTGTATCACCAAAGTAGTGGATTGACCACCTCATGAAGCTACCATCATCCTTGTTTTTCACCCGGTTGGTGCCTCAACAAAGTGCATGAGAAAGGACTAGAAACCCATAAGCTGTAGGTGTGTTTGTGTGTGTGTGTGTTCAAGGCGCAGTTGCGTGTATTTGTGCTGGTATGTACTGTAGCAAGGGAGCCGTCTCCTATGAACTCAATTAAAATAGTTTCACCATGAAGTTGGCAAACAGTTGCCGCTACCTGCTTTAGCACTCACACACACACACACACAACACGATTTCATCACCCCAAACTTTACTGCCAGTAACTTTAAATAAAAGTCCAATGACTCAAAGAAACGTTTTCTCACAAATGCTTTCTTATTTATTTATGGCCCAAATTTGACTAATGTTTAAATAAATTAAAAGAAAAAAACATCACACAGCTAAATCACAGCTAAGATGTGCGGCACACTCATTGGCTCTGCTATCACAACATCCTTGTTTTTTTTAGTAACAGCTTTTGTCCAGGTGCACTTGTAAATTTTATTAACTGATCTCAGTGTTGCCCTGAGACAATTCAGACACATTTTTGTCAGGATTTGGATTTTCTAAGTTGAAACAAAAGTCAAACAGAAGTTTAACAGAGCGTGCTATAAGACATGATTGTTTTTGACCACTAGCATTACTGCAGGTTCAGTTTTAAAACGCTGCTGCATGAGTTCATTTACAGCAGGGGTGAGGAACCTTGGTCCTGGAGGGCTGCTGTCCTGCAGGATTCAGATGTGTTCACCTAATTCAAATGCATCCAACAGTCTAACAAGTTTTGCACAGTGACTGAATATTTTGATTAAGATGTGTTAAGAAGAGCGGCCCTCCGGGACCAAGGTTTCCATCCCTTAATTTACAGTGTATCATCTATACACATATGCAGCTTGAGTGGAATCACTTACCTCATTGAAGATGGCCAGATTTTCACACTGAAGTACTCTGGTTTTATGGGTGAAACCTGGAGGACAAACAGACCGGTAGTCATAGCAACAATAGTATCTTTTGCTAGTTCGCTTCCTGGTGGAATTAAATAAACTATCTATGAATAAGAGCTGAATTTATACTGTGAAATAACAGCTCTGATACCTCTGTGCATGGAGAAATAGGTTAATAAGGAAAAGATGTGCATTTCATCTTCACACAGTGTTTTGGTGCTTTTGTGAGGGCGGGTATTAAAATGAATGAGGAAACTGAATTTCTAAGACACCCTGCTGAGCTGAAGAGGATGAGCTTATTGTCGGTGATACAGAACAGATTACATACAAAACACTTATGAATTTTAAAAACTTTTAAATTCTTAAAAATCCCTTGTTTTTAGCGGAGATGTTTTATACATGATCAGTTTTTACTCACTATATTTAGAAACTAAATTATTCACAGCTGTCATCCTGAAGCAAGCTTTTCACATGACTTTCTGCATCAAAACAACTATTTTAAAGTTAATCTGTAGCACAATCACCCAGAGGATATGACCATTTTCATTATGCAACATAATAAAACCTGTCCCATGGATCGTCACTGATTCACATCCGTCTGTGTTTGTAGTAAAACTCACCAAGAAAAAATAAAGCTTAATATGATTAATCTTACTTACATTTTTGGGCCAGTGCAGGCACATTGTAATTTTATTTCTGTTCATCTTTATAAGACATAGAGGGACTTTTTACTCTCCAAACATTTTACTTTTGTTGTGTGTGGTTGCATCCTTGTTGCTTATTTGTTCATCATATGACAGTTAAATATAATCCAACCTCCAAGCTTGATGTTTTTTTTATATAATCTGCAACCTTGGAGCACTACGTTCTTATTTTATTCCATATTTATTCAAATCAAATAGTTGTTTAAATTTTTACTCTGTGCTGTTATGTTTTAAGTTGTCTCTTCACTGGAGAAAAGCTAGAAAACACACCAGGGACACACACACTTTTGGAGGAAAGACAAAGATGAATTGACACAAGTGTGTTCGGACAGGTTACCTCTGAAGCACAGCTCGACTTTTCTGTCAGATCGTCCTGGCAGGTTGGAGATCCTCCTCAGATCTACGCTAATGGACATGATAGCAGACACCTGTCAACTCCCCTGTTTGTCACTCTATGTCCACATGTCTCTTGGCTGATGTCCTCTGTCCTTTTTCTTCAGCAGGTGGGACCTGACTGCTGAGGTTGTCCTCTGCGTGCAACTGAAGGTGTAGGCTTGTTCAAGTGTGTGTGTCTTAGGGCAGGTCTTTCTAATGTTTGATAAAGCAAATAGAGTTGCTTAACTCGTTTCCTCCTTTGAAAGGACACATACACATAAAAGAAACAAGGAACCACTAAAACCTTTTTAAATATTCAACCAGCTAATTAATTTATTGGTATTTAAATCATATTTGTGTCTATTTTCCAGCTTTCTACAATTAATCCCGTCAGTAAACGTTAACAGGTTCCAGATGAGAGGCTGAAAATTATTTTTGCTGTTTTTTTTACCTAGAACAATATAAGTATTTTGATCAATAACAACTTTTTCATGGTTTAAACAGGAAAAATAAGCATGTCTGCACTCATTCTGATTGTCTTTCCTGTATCTTTCTGCACTTGTATACATGAGGCTGAGAAGACATGAGTTTCAGGATAGATTTGAAAAATGGTGTCAGCAAAGCAGAACTGAGGAGCAGAGGATACAATGTTTTAGTTGGAAACTCTGAAGGAGTAACAGATTATTAATTATCTTGAAAGGTCAAAAGACTATTAGAGGCATTACAGCATTATAGCAAGGCTGCTGGTTTGCATCAACGTCCATTTTACCTCAGCACCAAGCACAATACCTGTATGAGGACAGCACAGATTCAAGATACTTCATTTATCCCATGGGGAGAGCTGTCTGTAGCAGGAGAAGTGCATGAATGCTGCAAATGTGACGGATGAATAGGTAGCAGCCATTGAAAGTTACCGGTACACAAGGCATCACACACCATCAATCATCTGCTTGGTACAAATACAGAAGTGACATAATTACAGTCTCAACTGTGCGTGCTGTACACTGAAATACAAGCCAGAACAGGTGTGGTAAGATCCAGAGAATCAGGCATCTTACACACACACACACGCACACACACTCACAGTATCAACAAACCAGGCCACAAGGGGATGCTAAAAAGGCCTACGCTAAATCCAAAGCTGCACAACTTAAACCTAAAGTTGAAGCGTGTGCTTTTATTTTCAATAACAATTTCCCAAATTGGAAATTAGATTCAATGGGATCTAAAATGGAAGTTAAGACTCCAGGTGTCCTCAGCTAATAACCTTAAGATAAAAAGGAACCACAGATACAGATTTTAGTAGCCCAGTCTGAAAATCATCGTAACCCTGTTGCTTTGGACGAAAAAGGACTTTGTTGTGGTGCACACTGTCATGAAGTGGCGCTATAAGGTTTATTTGAATGAATATATATATATATATATATATATATATATATAAATAATTTTATTAAATAACTAAGTAAAGTGATATGGACAAATGTAGTAAACAGGAAGTGTTATTTTCCCAAACACAGAATAAAATGACAACACTTTCACCATATTCAGGCGCTTAGATTCTTTTTTGCAACCTATTGCCTTTTTATTGAATGACTTTGATTAAAGTGGTCAAATATGTTGACAGAGGACATTCAAGAGGATATGGACAAATTTAGTAAACAGGCAATGTTATCTTCCCAAACACAGAATTAAATGAGAACCTTTCCCCATTTAGGCTAACCGGTGTGTCTAAAGAAAAGCTAAAAAAAAATATATATATATATACACACACCGGTATATATAATCAATCTTGCCATCTAAAACTGAAAATGAAAGACAACTCCTGAGGAACATTGGGTTTCTGAGCTATAAATACACAATTGCAGTACATCGGCTATGTATCTTTAGCCAACTGTGAGGTGGGCTGAGATTTAGTAAAACCGCTGACAAAAAGACTTCCCAGCTCAAACTAAAACCAGATCCACATGCAATTAAAAAATAAACATATTTCAATAAAAAACTGAAAATGGCTGAAAAGGTCATATTAATAATAAAAAAAAATGTATTTCCTACTCTGAAACATTTCCTTTTAAATCTTTAGTTTCTTTACACATCAGTAACACATTGTGGCGATGCGATAGATCTATAAAATAAATCTTTTATGCTTCAGAACAAAATATGTTGCTTGCAACATTCAATACAGGACTTTTGTTTTATTCCCATTCTTCAATTTAAATGCTATAAAGCAAACATGATTATTAGTGATTTAAAGTGGTTCTAGTTGAAAAGTGCGAGCAGCAACATATCTAAACATTAATAAATGCTTTTTTTGCAAATTTGGCACAATACATCTGGAGCTTGTACGTATTTAACACCATCTTTGAGTTTAGTTCATCGTCATATCTCTGACTGAAGGAGTCACATAAATCAGGAGAAAGCAGATGAAGTTTGTACAAAAACTCAAGCATAAACAGATGTCTAAGAGTTGTGATTCAACATTCAGGTTTATATGGCTGAGCATCCTACTGGTGACACTCGAGTCTACATTAAGGCATCAGTAAAGTTTATATTAAGGCTGCAGGAATAAAGCTGCGTGCAAGAGTATATAACATCTATTATATAGATTTCCAGCATATAATGTCAAAGAAAAGTGCAAAATATTGGCACCTAATAAAGCTAATCAGGGTCCTCCTGCATGCGCACACACACATACACACAAATATGGTCCAGGTAAATAGCATTACCATGGTAACAAAAGGGATGCAAGTCTCTAATTTTGGTAATGTACTTGCAGGAAGAAATTGCAGCTGCAGTTTCTCCCAGGATTTGTGTCCACACTGACCTGTGTCCACACAGAGATGGCACTGCCCCTCAACAGTTTCTATGACAACAATATCTAAACAGTTATTTACTTTAAGCAGTATCTGTTCAGTCTGACAAATTATACCCTAAAATAAGAGCAAGCTTATTGTCTCTTTTCCTAATAACAGGGTTGGGCAACAGTTTCTGCCCACATGATTGGCTGCCTCAGCAGCTTTCGAGAGGTATTCAAAGATGCCAATGGAGGAATGGCAAAGTGCTCTGGAAGAGACATTAAAAAAAGGAATGCAGCGCTTTGGCAACCACAGACACTTTACTCATTAGAAAAAACTGAGTGCCTAAAACGCAACGTGGACACCAACCCTACTATGATTAAAAATATATGAATGTACTGATAATTAGAAGTCTTTCTAACAGCTAATGAATTAGTTTTGGCCGTTACTATGGCAACAGTATGGCATTACACATGGAATGTGGAATGAGAAATGCCCAACAGGGGTTTTCTGTGTGAGTGTGTGTGTGCACAAATATCCCTGTGATTGTTAAACATACTATCATACACATGATCTGCATAGTTAATGTGAAAGCAGCAAAAGGCATAAACCCATAATCAATAATACATCATTATCCCTCCTCTTTAAGTAGGAAAAAAGTCAATATAAAAACTAAAGATGTGGCTCTGTTTACCCCTGCCACCATAAAAAAGAAGCTAAGCACTGATTGTGATTTTCTGATTCATCACGTTGGTTCTGGAGGAAAGGTCGTTTTGTGGGCTGTGGTCGAGCAGAGATGCTAGGCCTGGAATGAGACGAGGGCGTTGCAGCGGAAAAAAACATGTTGGGAGGAAGCATTTAGGATTTGGGAGCAGGTTGCTGTTTTGGTGGATCAAGACCTCTCATTTTGAAGTAAGAGACCAGCTGGTTGGGAACTTCAGCAAGGACAGATTGAGCCAGAGCTGCCGCGGGAGCCTAGATAGAGAGACATGTGTGATGTTACTGCACATCAACTCCATTTTTAAACTCAAAACAATATACATGGCATAATAACATGTATCTAATGCAGTTGTATCTTACAGCCATCCTTACATCAGATCACACTGGCTTGGTATAGACCAGTAATTTCCTTGTTGCAGAAAGTGGGACATAGCTCCCAGCCCAAAAAGAGTACTTTCCTGCTACAAGCATGTTTAACCATTTCAAGTTCTTCTGGTGTCTCTGCTGGCCTACATCTTTCATCAAGAGGAACTTCCAAACTGGTGCATGAGGACTATACAGTTTTATAGAATGATATACCATTTGATTTATGCTCTTATATCTTAGCTTAAACAGGAATTCTGCAGATATATCACCAGTCCAAAAAGACAATATCTTAGCATTTCTGGTTAGCTTTTCAGCTATGCCTGCTTGGCCTGATGTTCAGGACTTGCAGAGAATAAATTCTAACAGTGGAAGCATCTGAACCTTCAGCTCATTACCATTTACACCAAAAACTATAGAACTTTTATCAATGAACACACAGAGCCTTACATCCTTGAACTGTCTGAATGGAACAAATTGGACGATGTCTCTGGCTACAGCTTCTCCCACAGTGGACTTGAGCACACCGTCGTCTCCATCCAGAAGCTCCATGGCCTTAAAGTCAGCTGGCCCCACTCCCACAATAATAATCGAGAGGGGTAGTCGAGAAGCTCGGACTATGGCGTCCCTAGTCTGGTCCAAATCTGTGATCTCGCCATCAGTGAGGATGAGGAGGACAAAGTATTGCTGCAGAAACAGAATAAGGTCAAAATCGAGAAGTCTTTGCATGTCAGATCAACCTTTTATGTGCAAACTCACAGAAGCAGTGTTGGCCTGAGCGGCACTGGAGGCAAAGGAAGTAACTTGGTTGATAATGGGAGAGAAGTTTGTGGGTCCAGAGAGTCTGATCTGAGGCAATACCCTCCTGTAGGCTTCCACAATGCCCTGGATGCCTGTGAGACACACAGGAAAAAGCAGAATAAAAACGCTGTATATAATAACATGCTGAAACAATTCAGAAACGATGAGTTTATGAAACCAGGTTTGATCCAGATTGTAAAAATATTAGCAAACATCCGTTCCGTTTAAAACACTGAGGTTTTGATATAAAGTTTGTTTCACTTTATGTCAACAGAACTACCACAAACTGGCATAATGTGGATCATATCGTGCCTTTAACAACTGAATTACAGTGAACTGGACTGAATCATCATTTCAGTGCCTTGAGATGACTTTGTTAATAGTTGAATTGAACTGAGCCGTTTGGTCATGTTTCTTTATTAAAGTATTGTATAAAATAAGGATACTCAATCCATTATAGAAAAAATATGACATTTATTTACGGTACTGTTGTAATCTCACTTGCTATGTTAAAATGATTATGGATAAGGGTCTAAAGCATATGATCCACTGAAAAATTCCTTCAATAGCAACACTTAGATGCAGGACTTCGTCTATGTGCATACCTTGGCAGTAGGGATTAGCTGGGTTGAAATTGAGAGCAAACTCATGATGTACTCCCTGAAGGCCACAAAAACAAAAAGTTCAATAAATAAGCCTACAATAACAAATAAACAATAAAATTCAATGACATCCAAATGAGATGACAGATTCATACATTCATTTTACAGTGACAGAATAAACAAGTGATGCTACAGAAACAAAAAGCTTGTACCGTAAATAGCTGTGTTTTAATTGGTTGGTTAGAGAGCTGACCTGATAATCTGGAGGCAGTTTAGCTCCGAAGCCAAAAGCTGGAAAGAGTTTATCACTGAAACAGAAAAGCTGCTGTTACTGCCGCATAAAAACAAAAATACTTACAACTTAGATTTATAACAGCAGATGGCAGTGATATGAGATTATAAACGTAAACATTTTGGACACTGAGATTCAAGCACCATTACATTCCAATGGGAACTACGACAACTTGCGTGGATATATGCTAAAGGCAATCGGCCTGCAGGTACAATACTGCTGCTACAGAAATAACAAGAGGAAGCAGGTGGTCAAAGGGAACTTCGGCATAAACAAAATCAAGTTCTGTGATGGAAAAAAAATACAGTGGTTGGATGGACACTTCTGGCTTAACTCCAGCTTATGAATGCAAGTTAATAACGTTTACTGACACTAATGCAACACACACTAACAGGGCTGGTACAAGAGAAAAGAGCTGCAAGATTACGTTCTACACAAGCATTGTGTTGGTGCTTTCTGGTTTGCTAGGTAAATGCAAAAACAATGAAACAGTTCGCTTTTACAATCACTGTTGCATTTCTGAGGAAGAACGAGTCAAGCTAAAAGGAAGCAGCATTATAAAAGTCAGAACTATATTCATGGAGCATTTTAAGAGTTTCGGTTGAGAGCTCCGACTGTAGCACATAAATACAGGGTGTGAGATTTTTTGAGTGAGAAAAGGAGCACAGATGAGGGATATGCGATGTAGTTATGAGGGTTTAGATTATATGTGCACAGTTAGTCCTAGAATGTGGGGATTGGGTTGAAGACAGCAGGCTTTAGGTAAGATTGCTCGTTTTAGTTTAGTTTGGGAAGCTTTGGGTGCATCTGTTTCAATGTTTCGTTGTGGCTTGTATTTAAGTGTCTACTGACGTGTCATAGTCCCGGACAACTTGACCCACAGACCACAGAGCAGACAGGTACTGGTTCAGCCCATCTGGACTCATGTAGTGGAGCGAGTTAGGAGAGCGTGGATCACCATTGGAGCCAGTAAAGTCAATGCCAACCTAAAGGGTTCATAAAACATTTTAATAAATCAATCATCCAGATTTATTTTAACTAGTTATTCAAAGGGGTTTAAGCTATGATGATGATGCATGCAAGTTTCTATAATCATCTTTTAAACATAATTATAATTGTGTGAATAAAATTATCCTTTTAAAAAATGTATATATTAGTTGATTTGTACATACAGTAAAGTTGATCTGGCAGCCGCCCATCACGTAATCCAGGAAGGAGTACTGAGTCACCAGCTATCAGAAGAGGAAAAACATCTTAAGTGCAACTTCCATAAGCCGTTGTGTAAATCACACACATTTCCTACATCACTAATCAAATTAAATGACTGTCATGAGCTTAGTTTGCTATATAAGAAGCTTGTTCAGGTAGACATTATTACATGTTGTGGAGATCTCAGCAGACTTTACCTTACAGCTTTTCACAGAAACAACTCCAGAGTTCTTGTAACCTTTCTTCTTCTTCTGTTTCTCAGGGTGGACGCAATCAAATTCAACCTGAAAGATGACATACCGTGCAGCTCAATAACCACAGAGCAGCCAAAAGAATTATAGCTTTGTGTCAAACGCTTTGTCGGGTGGACTCACAGGCGAGCCGTGTTCTGCTTTCTGCAGCTCAGAGACTTTTGTGGTAAAAGAACCAATTAGATCATGGGATCCATCGTTGTCATGATCAGAGCAACTCACCTACAGGAAGAAGAAATTAAAGGTAACTGAGGAAGATTTGACTTATTGTTAGATTCTGATTGGAATAACCTTCAGAGGTCTGTCAAGGTCGCTGGAGCAGAACGTCTGCAGAGGAACAGTGAATTTCTTCCAAGTAGGGTTCAAGTTGTTCTTCACAACCTGCACAAAAGCACAAACACTCATTACAGGATTCACTATAAACTTAAAAATAATAAAATGAACAAATCCTTTAATCCTGCTCTGGTCTCCTCTTCAGCTCTGCCAAACATAACCCATAAACTTCACAATATATGTATGTATACATACACCCAGAACTCTGGTAGAGGACCCAAGCCACCCACTCTGCCCAGAGGATGGAAGTGTTTTTATATCATTATTATTATTATTACTATTCTTAACGTGTGTTTCAGCAACTTAAGACTTAAATGTAATTGTGCAAACCTCCTATTTGAACCACTCCTAAAAATGTTCTCTGAGATGGTGCAAATCAGTTTTTAGCTAAGGAGATCACCGGCTTTTTTTTTAGCAAATGTTTGACTGATTTTACACCTGCCTGAATAAACTTGTATTATAAGCATTATCTACTAATAAAGGCACAATTTAGATCGGATTAAGAGCTATTTATACTGAGATTAAAGATGTGCTGGCTGCTGGGAATGCGTTAGTGTTTTTAATGTGCACTCATCATAAAGTAAAAAGTAGGATTTACAAAACTTTGTGTTTGTGCAGTATTTTTATACCCAATTATTTTATCAGTAGCAGATGTTACACAAGCACAGGATGACTTCCAGTTTAATCCAAATGAATAAACCAGTCTCCAACCATATTTCCTGACTAAAAGCATTAACTGCAAGTGATTTCAATAATAATCCTCTTAAATAAAGAACTATACTTTAATAAAAGAGTAATACCTATATTACTAAACTCTTGATTTTTCCATATTAAATACAACACGCTATCAGATGAGTTGCAGTCATGCTATGCTGCTACATGTCAAGAAAAACAAACTAAATGGAAAGGCTGAGAGGGGTGAGGTTTATGTTGTAGCAATGAACAGGCTTACGTTTGGCTGAGATGCAGAGGAGACCAGAGCAGGGCACAACTACAGTCATAAGGCATGTGCTGGGAAAATGTGGGCAGTATTTGAGAAAGGCTTATGAAGTTCTATATAATAAACTTTGTGTATAGAGAGAGACTTAGAGTCTGAAAACAGAAGCAAACAATGACGTCCCTGTGCTTACGCTTACTGGCAGATGCAGCCACAAAAGTTCAACTGAATTATGAAATGAACAAACTTAAAACATGTTCATGTCATAGTAGAGTCTCATTAAACAGTTAGCAAAAAATTGATTAAAATGAAGATGATTTTAGTTTTAAATGTCCTCACAAATATACAGATTAAACGTCCAATACTTACCTCTGTTCTGTGGACAAGCTGCCACTTTCCATCGTCCCCCTGTTTAAAAATCTCCAGGAAAGGGTCAGATTTCCCAAATGTATCCTGAAGAGAAAGAAGACAAGCTTTCTGAGGGAGAGGGAAACATTTCTCCTTTTATAAATTACTATCAGGAGCATGTAGGTGGTTGCAGATGAGCAGAGAACATGTCTGACTTTTTCTCTTCTGATTTAACAGAGGTTAATGGGAGATGGGATGAAGGTGGAACAGGTGGATAAAAACATGTAAGAAAGTACTTTCTTGTATTAAATTTTTTTAAAAATCTATTCTGAAGCTACAAATCATAAATTAATGACCTGTGAAAATCACAAGCAAAGAAATAACTGAGTTATTAGGAAGTGGAGGAGGATTGAATCCATCATCAGACTTTAATTACAATGCTCTTATCACATAAACCAAAAGGCCTTCAAAGAAGTACAGAAGTAACTGTTATCAAGTAAGGAAAATAAACTTTTTCTTTCAAAAGCTGTAATACAATTATAAATACAATTACAAAAGAGATTAAAAGTTTGAGAAGAAGAGTACAGAAAAGAAAGAGACAAGAGAAGGTATGAAGGTGTAAAGGCACTTACCTTCTTGTCAAGCTTTTTAGCCTCCAGTTCCAACACGATGTCTCTGTTGTCCTTTATCTCCTCTGCACTGATCTACAGAAATAAATACAGTCAGTCTCGATGCTTTTCTGATAGCTAAATCTCTAAAGACAAAGATTATTATGAACTTTAAGTAATGAAGTGTACATACTGTGATGGTCCCTTTCCCAGCAGGTTTGTCTTTCTTCAGTTGCAGAGGCCGAGTTATACTTTTACTGGCAACTATCTGAAACACACACACGGAAAATGAAATGTCTTCAGTCCATCCATCAAACTCCCCACTCCACAGGTAAAGGCGTTTAGGTGTGACTCGCAGCAAGCTTGGGAATTACATTTGTGTTCTGGATTTTCTGTAGGGCAGAATAATTTAATACAAAAATACGTAGTTTCATTTTTTAACTAATCAATATAATCAGTTTTTATTCTGTACTTTCTGTCTCTTGCAGCATGATTTTTTTCCCTGTAGTTGTTTTAAAAAAACATTACAAGCAGCAAATTGGATGAAAGCACACACAACTGGGGGTCATGACCACATAAGACCTGCAGGGGGAGACTGTACTCCATATAAGATATGAAGCTGCAGCTACACATTCACACACAAAAACAGATTTATTGGGATAAAAGTTGGCAATTACAAAAATGATCATTTAATCTGAACAGAGGTAATTCAATTTAAGAAAATAACATTTTATAATGTGAAAAACGTTCTTGTATTGTTCCAAACTGAACATTTATAAGTAATCAGACCTTTTTTTCCCACTTGTAACAGGCCTGGTTTAGCTCATGATTAGCTAAAACATAATAACACTATTCAAAATAAAAACTAATAAATTCACTTGGTCTGTGGAAAGCACGGATACAAATATAGAAACAAAATAACTTATTAATGTTTTACAGGTTTTCCAAAAAACTGATTTAGACATTTTAAAAGTAATTCAAGTATCAATTAAGTGTTTCTAAATAATCTTTTTTATAACTTTATGTTAACCATTACATCTTTATTTGGCTCAATAATGGAAACTATGCAGACCTAATTCCTGGCCTTTTGGAGCAGTTTAAGTGCATCATAAACATACCTGTCCCAGGGTCAGCTCCACTCCTCCCAGGTAGTCATCATCAGCAAGGTCAGCGCTAGAGTTGTCAATATCATAAATCCCCAGCTTTAGATTCTGGACTGTCTCAAAGTTATAATCTATTCTGAGACGCTGACTGAAGGATGGACTGGAGGTGTTCTTCAAGCTCTCAGTGCGACCCAGCTGACACAGCGATGGGAAGAAAATGGAAAGGATGCATTTGTCAATTTTCTTTCAATTAAAGATCACAAAAAAGAATATAATAAACAGTATGTTATATGAATGATGCATTACCTCCGTCCACTTGTCGTCTCCTGCTTTCTGCAGCAGCACACACAGAGGATCCGACTTAGATCCGACATCTTTATCCAACAGGTCAGCGCAGGAAACACTCAGCTCTACCTTACTGACGCAGTCTGCCATCTGCAGAAGGAGAGAGAAAAGCACAACTCAGGACATTTAAACATTTTCATGAATGACGATAGTTAAAAAACCTGCTTACATGCAAGTTCTGACACCTGGAACTAAAAACTGAAGTCCAGCATTTTAAAAGTCAGGAGCAAAAAAAATGTTTTTTTTTATCTATTCTTATTTAAAAATCTTTTTAAAAATGTAAGGAGGAACCTATTGAAAACCTTGTAGCATAAATATGGTTTGAAATGCATATTATTCTTATTATTACAACACACACATCTAGCAACCACTGGACTCAAACAAGGTTATTTTATAATACCACACATCATTCTGCACCAACAGTCTGCAGTCATTTTACTACTGAAATACATTAACAAACTTTTATGAGCAAGATTACAATACTAAGCTGATACCAAGCTGGCCTCCTCAGTATGTTATAATATGCAAGTCCTTAGTTAGATTACAAATTATAGTTTACTTCGTTTCCGCATGCAAGACACTTCCGGTTTCTAAAATATTAAGATGACTCATTGCACCACTTCCTTTAACGGATAAAAATTGGTTGGATTCTCTTTAATGGTGTTAGAATAGATGACTGCAAGACACACATGATTAAGTTGTAATGCATTATATTTCTTTCACCAGAGATTCACCACATCAAAAGAAGCATTTGCAAATTCACCATAACAGAGTTTAAAACAATCTAAACCTAATCTACGACAGGTTACCTTCTGTTAACAGGGCACTACATGAATTTTTAGCTTAACTAAACCTTCTCCAATCTACAAGTAAACATTTAACACGTTTAAGTGAGTGAACAGGAACATTTATATGGGATGACCGACGTCAGCGTGGACTGAAACAGGAAAAACCACTCAGTCAATTTAATCTGCGCTAATTAGAAAACTAATCAAGCTACCAACACTCAGTTGTGCACATCACTATTAAGCTATGACAATATAACATTTTAAAATCACCTTTTTTCTCCGTTGTACCACAGGAACAAACACCACGATGTTGGACAACCACTCCCACAGTTACAAAAAAGGAGCAACACAACGCTCTTTAGATTAACTACCCTCTTTTTCTTCACTTAAAAAATACAAGTGAAGACTAGTTTAGTAACTTTAACTGCCAAAGCAAAAGCATAGACTATATATAAAAGAGCAAAGAGACGTTTTAAGCTTTCAGGGAGCGGCTGGGAAAAAAGAGCGATTCTGATTGGCTGTTGCCAATCTGTAACCTGATTGGACGGCATGACTTCCGGTCTGTACAGGAAGACGAGATGAGACGCTCACACAATAAAAGTCTCTCTCCAACAACCGGGAAGTCACCACAGTGCTTAAAACACCACAATGTTCCTAAATTTTGCTTAATAAGTTCTGACAGAATAGTATTATTCTGTCTAATTAAGTTAAATATATACAGAATGAAAAAATACTGTTTTCTGCCATCTTTACCCAAAATTACCAAGAGGTATAAGCCAGCTTTTTGAACACCGCATGACTGTAATAACAACAAAAACAAACTAACAGCAATAAATTTAGCAAGGTATATAATGTTTCTCGCACAAAGAGAAAAGTAAAAGGAGAGACAATGCTTCACAACACAAACAGCACAACAGAACACAGAAATGATCAGATGTTGAAACTGAAACTTCAAGCAAATATTAGCTCATTTTTAATTTGATGGCACCAACACATCTAAAAAAAAAAAGTTGGAACTGTAACTGGCACCAAAAGAAATATGCAAAAAACAAATCTAGAAATTGTAAACATTTTGTGAAAATGTTTTTTAAAGATCTTACTGTGTACAATGTATAACATCATCAAAGTAGAGAAACAGGAAGAATCTATGTTCAATGGGACGAATAAAATAATAAATCAGTAATAAACATGATTCTGTACTGTAAATTATGTCAAGGGACACTTCCAGAAATCTCTGTCTGTGAAGACAACTCACCACATAGCATACAAACGTAACTTAAAGCATCATATTAAGAAGCCATTTGGGAATAAAATCCAGAAATGCTTTGGACCAGAACTTAATTTTGCCTGCTTTATGTGAACAAAAAATCTAGGATTAGATGACATACTGCTTTACATGTTTCTATAATATTCTGACACTCAAAAATCAGACCATACTCACCAAAACAACCAATAATGCCTCTAAGGTTATTGGCCTTCAAACCCCTAACCTCACTCAGCTAAACCGTAAAGCCGTCACACGCATCGCAAACACAATATTACAGGATCACACCCACCCACTTCATCAGTACTTCACATTACTACCATCTGGACGCAAATACAGAACTTTGAGATTCAATAGAGCTTTAAAAACAGTTTCATCCCCTCAGCCATAACCACACTGAACTAGAGGAGAACATACAGTATCAGGACCTGCTGCTTTTGTCATTGTTGTTGTCGTCCGTTGTTGTCGTCACATGTTTGTAAAATGTCTAATGTTGAAAGCATAATATAACCGTACAGTTCTGTGAAAACAAATTTCCCATAAGGGACAATAAACAAACTAACTAACTAACTAACATGAACCAAATGTAGAAATTCTTTTTGAAAACCATTAACAACTAACTGCAGTCTAAAGAGGAGATGAACCATCAAGGTTGTTAGCAAAGGCATTTTACACATTTCTTTCCACGGTTTCCATACACACTGCATCTCTTTAAAAGACTTTACATGTTTAATCATACAATGCTAAACCAGACACTGCATCCATCCAGTTTCTCAACCCTGGTCCTCAAGTACCCCTGCCCTGCATGTCTTAGAGGCAACCCTCATTAACACACCTGATTCAAATTAATGAACTTCCTCATCAAGTTCTTTGCAGCCTGTTAACGAGCATTTATTCCATTCAGGTGTGTTAAATTAGGGTTGCCTCTAAGACATGCAGGGCAGGGGTACTTGAGGACCAAAATGTACATTTTGCACCACAGCTCAACCTAGTAAGATTTGGAGTTTAAATGATTTTCCGATCACTGGTAAAATAAATTTACAGTGCACATTGTTTTGTCTAACAATTTACGGTTTGATCAAATCTCACAATTAGGATATGGAACCATGGATATATATAGCTTGCTGCTTAATTTAGATATGAAAAGGCCTCTGCCTATGAGGGGTTACACTATTTCCTAACCACTGCACTAGGGGTGGCCAACTACTGTACTTAAGGGCTGCAGCCCTGAAAGTGTTTGCAATTTCCCTGCTGCAACACACCCGGCAAACATCAGACTTAGATAGCAGACTTGTGCAAAGCTTGACATCAAACTGCCCAATGCTGCTAATTACCTATTGATTTGAGTCAGGTGTGTTGCAGCAGGAAAACTCCCATCATTTGTACTGAGCATCTGGAGGACCGGAGTTGGCCTGCAATATACTTTCATAGAGTTTACGATTAAATACAGATCAGCTATTGCATTTAAATTAACAAGCTTGCAGTGAGAATTAAGTACTAAAATGTCTCATGATATTCATCCAGGATCCATTAAATCTGAAAGTCGTAAACAGCAGATGGGTTGTCAAGTTACTGCTTTAAGTTAATATGCAAAATATCACATAAATAAACTCAGGCTGGGGATTGCATCGAAGTCAATATTTAATGCAATCATATGGTTTCCCTTATATAGGCTATTTTGATGAATTGGCTCAAATAAGATGTGAAGCGCCCTAAGATGACACTATCATGAAGTGGCGCTATATAAATAAAGTTGAATTGAATTGAATACAAGCAAGTGTAAACACCAGAAAAAGCGGCTGGACCAGACAGCATCAGCGGACGTGTCCTCAAATCCTGTGCTGATCAGCTGGCGCCTGCATTTACACACATATTCAACCTCTCCCTGAAACAGAGTGTGATCCCAGACTGCTTTAAAAAGTCTGTGATAGTCCCAGTCCCTACAAAGCTAAATCCCAGCAGTCCCACTGACTACAGGCCCATAGCCCTCACATCTGTGGTGATGAAATGTTTTGAGAGATTGATAAAGACACACCTCCACACTGCCCTCCACCCTGGACCCTCTACAGTTTGCTTACCGGCCAAACAGATCCACAGACGACGTCATAGCCCTGCTCCTCCATAAGACCCTCTCCCATGTAGACACTGGTAAGGGGAACTATGTGAGGGTGCTGTTTGTTGATTACAGCTCAGCATTCAATACCATAATCCCCTCCAGACTAGTGTCTAAGCCAGGGGAGTCAAGATCCAGTCCTCGAGGGCCGGAATCCAGCAAGTTTAGCTGTTTACCTGCACTTAACACACCTGATGCAAATAAAATAGATCCAACAGCTTCTTGTCAACCTATTAAGTAATTTATGTCAGCTGTGTCGGAGCATGGAGACAACAAAAACATGCTGGATACCGGCCCTCAAGGACCTGAGTTTGACACCCCTGGTCTAAGTTGTATAACCTAAGAGTGAATTCTTCACTATGCAGGTAGGTCTACAGCTTCCTGACCGGACGACCACAGGTGGTTAGGCTGGGTCACCACTCCTCATCTCCTCTCACTCTCAACACAGGATGCCCCCAAGGCTGTGTGCTCAGCTCCCTGTTGTACTCACTGTACACCCAAGACTGTGAGTCCACTTCAGACTCTAATGTCATCATAAAGTTTGCTGACGACACAGCCGTTGTGGGGCTGATCTCCCACGACGACAAGACGGCCTACAGGAGGGAGGTCTCCCACCTGGAGGTCTGGTGCCAGGAGAACTGTTAAATGTCGGCAAAACAAAAAAGCTGATCGTGGACTTCAGGAAACAGCAGAGGAGCCTCCATCCACTCCTCATCAGTAGCTCTGAGGTGGAACGTGTGGACACTTTCAAGTACCTGGGAGTGACCATATCACAAGACCTGACCTGGACTCAGCACATAACAACAACGGTGAAGAAGGCCAGACAGCGTCTGTACCTCCTCATACGACTGAGAGACTTTAAGCTCCCTCTCAGGGTGCTCAAGAACTTTTACACCTGCACCATTGAGAGCATCCTGTGTGGGAGCATCACTACGTGGATGGACCAACTGCATGGTCCTTAAAAAGGTGGTCCGAGCAGCTGAGTGGACCACCAGAACCACTCTCCTGCAGGACATTTATGTTGAACGTTGCAGGTCAAGGGCTAAGAGGATCCTCAGTCAGCACACACTCTCTTCTCTCCACTACCATCAGGCCGGCACTTCTGCTGCCTGAGAACTAAGACCAAGAGGCTGAAGAAGAGCTTCTTCCCCCTGGCTGTCCACCTGCTCAACCTTGAGCATTAAACAAAAAAAAGCCACTTCTTACTTTTGCACATGTAAATATTTGCTGCTATTCATTTTTTAATTTTTTTTATTTTTATTTAGGTAAAAAAAATCAACTATTCTGTCTTTCTTAAAGGATGCAGGCACATGAAACACATTTCACTGCATAATTATACTGTGTGACGAATAAACCTGTCTGAATCTTTACATGCTGTCTGAGCTTTTATGTTGAAGACACTTTTAGACCGGAAATGCTGCTGCAGTCTGCGTACCCGATGACGTAGATTACGTAAAAAAAAGTCACTTTAAAAAGCCGTTACAGCAGAAATGGGATGGGCAACTCCAGTCCTGCAAGTGTTAGGAATATTCCTGCTGAAACACACCTGACTCAAATCAATGAGTAATTGGCAAACTTGTGCAGTGTTTAAACAGAGAAAGTCCGAAAACTTGCAGGACTGCAGCCCTCGAGGACCAGATGCCCATCCCTGAAGCACATAGAAACAGGTTTGCATTATATGCTTAACCCTATAATTCTCGGAAATGTAACGTAACAAACACACCTACTGAGCTCCTGTTTCAACAACCGTATTTCAACAGATGTCCCAATCTTAATAATCTTCAAGCCGCAAAACATTATGTAATCAATAATACTATCAGGCAGAAAGGAGGACAAAATAAATTTAAGCTTCTTCAGGGGAACATTCAATTAAACTTTATTTGTAAAGCACCACTTCACAATGTCATATGGTGCTTTACAGACGTCATATTGAGCCAATTTATCAAAAATAGCCTAGATAAAGGAAACCAAAAGATTGCATCGAAGCTTGACTAAGATGCAAACCGCTGCATGAGGCGAGATGCTGTAACTAATCCTGTTATTTCAGGCATTCTCATCATTACTCGCTTCTCCCAAGTAAAACATTTGATACCTATAGAGCAAAAGGTTTTGTACACACGTGCAAAAAGTACAAAAGGGTTTTGTACTTTTGTACATAGATCAAACTTCCCCTAACCTTTCAGCAAAAACAACCAGCTACACTCTGCAAACTAACATTAAACACCCATCTAACTGCAGTGTAAGATTCAGTGATGTTAACATTAACAAACCCAAAGATTTTGTGAGACATGTTGATCTTATATAAATTATATTGAGTGATACAATGTTATCTAAAACAGTTCTAAACTTTTCTTAAAATATGAATAAAAAAACAACTAAGAGGACTGGGCAGGTATTAGTTAGGTGTTAGTAGCAGCCTTATGACTATTTTCAACAAATAAAAAGGTATTATTTCCAAGAAACTCCTATACAATAAGTCAAATTAATAAAACAATTTGTTTGGTATAAGCTGAATATTTCAGCTACTGACTAGCTACCATTGAAACCCTTCAGCTGCAGACCATAATCAATGTAAATGTTGCTATCAACAGTAATTTTCACTTCTTATGCACCATCTACTGGTGCATCCAGGCCAGTTTACAGACATTACATAATCTGCAGCCAGCCATTTACAGGTCACACAAACCATCTAAAGATGCAAACATTATATAACATCTACAAGCCATGAAAACTTAAATGCCAACTTTAGATTGCTGATAAAGCCTGTTTGTTAAAAGACTAAAGCCTGACTGTTAAAAGACAAAAAGATTTTCATGTGCTCTCTTATTGTATCCATCACTCACCTGCCGGATCTGCTTTCAATCTAATTATCCTCTCAGAGGATGAACGACTCACAGCTCAGTGGTCCCACAAACACACAAGCATCATTCAGACTCAGAAAACACATCCAGCATCTGAATTTATTCACATTTCCAAGCTACTTTTCCTCCAACAGTCACAGCATCTTCAACAAGAGGGTTTAACATCACTTTATTAGGACCAATTCATCTCATCCCACATATTTCAACCATGCATGCACATTCAGTTGAACATAATGTACCTGGTGAGGGATTAACCATTTCCTGAATGCAGATGATTCCTCTTCAGACCAAACTAACCCCGCTGATGCCTTCAACTAGTTAAGTTTATCATTTTAAAATTCATTAGACTTCTTGCATCCAGTAAAAAGAAACGACACACATCACAGAAGCGGCGAGCATCTGTGAAGGTAATTTATTTTAAACAAAATGAAAACCTGATCTTCAGTCATTTGAAAAGTTAATTATCTTGTAAGCATTCACAAGTTATAACTTTGTTTATAGCAGTCGGTTTCTTATGTCACTACTTTTTTTTTTCCATATTTAGGAAACAAAAAATATTACACTGGCCTTACAAATGTGAGATGATTACTAAGCATAGGTTACCGATCTGAAGGTATAAGCCTTCTAGTCTCACCCAAAATCAATTTAACTATTCTTAATTAGGCACAATGGGTCAATCTTCCCTTATATTGATTGGAATATAAGCATGATTAGAACTCTGGAAAAATTAGAGACAAAACATACTTTCACAGTCCTGCTGAAGAGTAAAACTTTTACTTTGCTCACTGTACTTTAGAAAACTGAAGCCTTGCACCCCACTGTGTAAATCTCATAAAAGGGAATGTACAGGCTTTTCAGAACCAGAACACATTTATACAGGAAATCAATTAAGTCTTGCAGCGTACACTAGATATAGACAAGTCTAAAAAAGTTCCTAAATAAGTTTTACATTACAATTACAGACCAAATCAGGTGATATTAACTACAATTATCTTGTACCCCATGAGCTTTGTGAGCAAAAGTCTATTTTTAACCAGTTCAAGAGCATTCACTTGATATTTGTCTATTCATAGTAATTTGAAGACTCATTTAAAAGTCATCATGGAAATAAATGCATTTTAGAGTCCAGAGTACAACCCCATGCAACCAAAAGTACCTAATATCCATATGAGAAATAATTCTAGTGAAGTGTATATGGGTTGCTGCTAGCGGAGATGACATTTAACCCGGCTTCAAATCTGTGTTGAAGGCAAAAGCTATAACATCAACAACTACTGAAGGCAAAAAAGATACATTTATTTCTCAAAATCCACAAAAGACATCTGAAAGTGAAGAGCAGACAGTCAGGGAGCTGATCGCAGGTGAGGAATGTCCTTTTATTACCAAAGCAAAGGAGATTCCATCATCTATGGTTATACAAGTTGTTCAAATTAATATTAAAGAGAAAAAGCAGATGGAAACATCCAAGTCATGATCGAACTTACAACATTATACTACCAAACTAAAAGAAAAAAAAGGCTACATACTTCATCTCAGCAGTCTACGCCAAACACCTACAAAGCATGTGTTGTGGGGGGGGGGTTTGTGTGTGGCATCACTCAGACACAGCAATATCATAAAAACGTGACAAAAGAGTTCAGTAGCCCCAAATTAGACAATTAAACACAAGTATGCAATAAGCACATCCTCAATACTTAATCACAGCAACACAGCCTGAAATCAGATTTTTTTTTACCACAGGAAATGACATGTCAACATTCACCATAGCAACAGATAAACAGTTGATCATGGGAAAATGGTATTTTTCATAATTTTACCATAGCAACATGAATTGAGCAACACATTTTATCATACCAACAGAGGATGTAAAGATTTTAATGCAGCAACTATGAATGTTAAGATATTACCAAAGCAACAGAATAAACACTACGTTATGGCAACAGATTGCAGCTACTAATTACTTTACTGTGGCAACAAAGCATGTTAGGATATTACCATAGCAACAGAGCATGTATATTTCAAACCACAGCGGCAGAGCATTTTTAGCGTATACAGCAACAATGTTTATCAGCTTACATTCATCACATTACCAAAGCAAGAAAACAGGTTTATGAATGAGACAGCTGTGGGCACGACTTGACAAAAGGCTGCACCATCATTGAAACTGTGTAGGAAAGAACCCAAATTCTTCCAATATCATCATCATAATCACCACCATCATTTTGTACAAGCAAAGTCACAGAAGCAGCTGCAGAGAGAACAAAGTCTTGATCACAGTCTTTCATGGACAGACTGCAAGGGATGGGGCTTACCTGTAGATATACAAGGGTTTTGGTAATGAAGTATTGTACAGGGCAAGGTCCTAATGGGGATGTCCAACAGAGTTACACCAACAATCAGGTGTGGTTTTAGTTAGTTGTTGCGCAAATGTAAAATCCTATATACATATACAGTTACTCGGAGGGGAAGCTTTAACCCAGGCTTATTTTAACCTTGCGTGCGCCAATAGGTCGATCATTGAGATCCATGACTGCAGCAGTGGCTTCTTCATGGTTCTGGAAAGCCACCATGGCTTCACCAGTTGGCATGCCCTTCTCACTGAACTGTAAGCAGACCGAGCCTGGCAGTACCTGGTAGCCATAGAAAAAATCCATAATCTCATCAACCGTTACAGTGAATGGCATGTTTTGAAGCTTTACAATTGTTGGGCCAGCAACACCACGTGGATTGTTGGGATTGTTAGATCCTCCAGGAGTTGGTGGGTTGCGTAGACCTTCAGTCCCTGGAGTGAAAACTGGCTGTCCACCCGTTGCTCCGCTCCCTTGACGAGCCTGGTTGTTGTTAGCTCCTCCTCCTCGGTTCTGTCCTCCTCCACTTCCTTTTCTGTTAGCATTATCAAAAGGGACCAAGCCTCTGAGCCCATCTTGGCTGAATGGAACACCTCCTGCAGCTCCAGGACGAAAACCTGGAGGCTCCAAGATTGGTGCTCCAGGAATTCCTGCAACTAGTGGGGGACCAACACCAAGATTTACTTCCCCAAGGCCTGTAGCTATCGGAGGAAGAGGAGGAGGGCCCGCCAGTCCATTTCCTGGGGCTGAGAATGGAGGTACAAAGGGGGCACTGTTGATGTTCCCCATGGTGTTTCTGAGAAAATTAAAATCCTCACCACCAATACCAGCAAATGGATTGATTTGGGGTTGCTGAGGGTTGGGCGGGGCTTGCTGGTGCTGGCTCTGACTTTGGTTCTGCTGGTGTTGATTGCGCTGACCCCTCTTGTTTTGTGGTGGAGGATTTCTCTCAATTTCCTTCATTTGTTCAAAGGTAACTAAATGAACAAAGGCATCACGGCCATTGAGCTTTTGCCGATGCAGCCTTTCAGCTTTGCGAGCATCTTCCTCAGATCGCAGCTGGAAAATAGCTTGCCCTAAACCATTACCATGGCTATCAGTCAGGACCTTTAGGGTGTCCTCATAGAGCCCCACACCTTCCAGGAAGGCACGAACGTCCTTCTTGGATATGTTGTAAGGGATGTTAGTAATGTGGGCACAATTCCTTGGAGTTTTCAAACTGTCCTGGCTCTTTACATCACCCAGTGATGCTTCACGTTTGCGAATGGAATCAATCTTTTCAAGCATTCCCTTTCGGCTGATTGGGTGAACCTGGATAAAGCGTGAGCCCATGTACTGCATGTGTACTCCAAGAGCACTTTTGTGGTCCAGCTCAGATTTAAACTCAAGGAATCCCTCTCCGGTAGCGCGTCCATTTGGCCCATAGGCAATGTAGATGCTGTCTTCTATCATGCCCAAATTCTTAAAGAACTCTTTAATCTGTTTTTTGTCAGTCTCATAAGGCAGACCTTTTAGATAGACACAAAACTCCTGCCTGTGGGGAGATCGAGATCTTTCTCGCTGATCTCTGCCTCCTGTCCCAATATTACCACGGCGATGCTGATGATCTTGGGACTCTATGCTGTTTGACTTGTAAGGAGCATGACTTGTTCCACCATCAGAAAGGCAGACCCACTGATGCTCCGAGCCTGGGATGATCTCAATGAATCTTTGGCCCATCATGCCACCTCCACGCTTCAGAGCTTCAAAACTGTCCTGGGGTGAGAAGAACTTAACCATAGCCCTGCCATTGAGCCGACCCTGCATATCCCTCTGTAGACGAACCCCATCCACAGCTAGACCTCGAAAAAATTCCCTAATTTCCATTTCTGAGCAGGGAAATGGCAGATTTTGCAAGAAAACAAACAATTCATCTGGATTGGTTGCTCCTGCCCCAGTGGCTACAACAGCAGCAGCCTTCATATGGGCTTGAAGGCCAAGTGAGGCCAGTGGGGAGAGGGGGTTAAATAGCATGGGGTTAGGAGCTCCAAGAGGAAGTCCGGAGCCCAGCCCTCCAGGGGGAGGGAGGGAGGGGTTGAAGGGAGGTAGAGAAGACATGTGAGGGAGGTGGGACATGGGTGGCACTGGAGGCCCTTGGGATAAAGAGGACACAGTAGGGACAGGGGGGAGAGCAGAACCTGGAGGAGGAACTTGAATTGTAGGCAGTGCGGGCATAGGGGGCATTGAAGGCATGTTCGGAAGTGGAGGGATGGGTGGGGGACCAGCACTGAGAGACGCCAGAGCTGTGGTGATTGTAGGGGCAGAGCTGTAGCTGTTGGGAAAGCTTGGTACCACACTGGCAAGGCTGGCTACTGCCTTGTTGCTTGGTTGCTCTTGAGATGTGCTTGCTGCTGTCACAGAAGCTTGAGTATTACTGAAAGCCTGGTTACCATGACTACCAGATCTTCCACCTGCCCCTGACTGTACAGTTGTAATAGAAGCAGCACTTGATTGTCGGTTAGCACTTCCTGCTGCTGGTGCAGCCATCTCTACAGCTCCTGCCCCAGCTTCAAATCTACGGCGGCTAAGTTCAATCATGTTTTGCATTTCTGTCTTGCTACTAAGTAACAGTGACACCTTGGAGCCTTTGATTGACCCGCCTGTTCGCATCATCCCTAGGCGAGCATCCTCATCAGTGGCAAAAACGATGAAGGCTTCACCATGCTCACCCCCCACGATGTGCACTCCCCCATCAGGAATCGTGAGGCCAGAGAAGAAGTGTCTGATGTCCATGGTGCCAGCCACTATGGGCAGGCCCTGCAGTCTGATGACTACCGCCATACTGACTGCTAAACAACAGCCCTACAACCTGGGGAGAAAGCAACATTACCATCAGAAGGGCAGAAGTAACAAAAGCTTCGCTTTCCAGATGTTTCTCAGACTGGACTTTGCAAGCACATAAAAAGGTACAGCCGACACTGATTACATGTCAGTTTTTTGTTTTCTGTTTTGTATAAATCCATTTAAAAATCATTTTTAACCTATTCAATTGTTAAGTCTTGGCCCTGGAAACCACAGGCATTTTGAAGGGTTTGGGGTGAAAATTTCAAGCCATTTTTTGTGGAATGGACAAGAAAACAAATGAGTAAAACACTTGACACACATTATGCAACTTTAATAAGGTTAGATTAACTTAATCTTCTAGAGAACATTTTGTAATCATACTCTATATATATATATATATATTTTGTCTTTGTTAAACAGAGACCTGTGTTGTAAAAACAATGGCAAACAACAAGGCCACATGGAGAAAAGAAAGCTTTCAGAGGGACAAAAGTACTACAGAGTGAGAGTTGATGCTGCACTACACAGTTCTCTTAAAAAAATGACAAATCAGATCCAGAGTGATCTAAATTTTTTGTTTGGCATGCCAAACATTTTCCCAGCTATATCTTTATAATGATGCAAACATGCACCAATACCACCAAATATCCTGTAAAGCTTAGGTTATATTTCAAATAGACTTAAAAAATAAATCTTAACAGTGTCTGTAATTAATTTCTGTAACCTAAACTTCACTAAGACAGACATTGTCATCCAACACACTTCATCTGGCGATTTAAAAAGTTATTAAATGTCTGTAGAGGTGCTATGTTACCCATTTATAACCAACAAAATGAGATGCCCAAGATTCCTACAAGATAGATATGTTAGCATATTAACATAAGACAAATCATGCTAAAGAGTATCACAAGTTGCATAAATGTGCTCTGTAGACTTCTCTGTGGACCTGTTACTAACATGCATCCTGGCTAATTACATCACATGTAAACAACAAAAGACTGGGCTGAAGACTCTCAGGATGCTTTCACAGGTGATCTCCGTAACTTGGGGTTGTATGACACTCTTGTCCTAAATTTGTTACCGCCGTCGGGTCCAGATTAATATGAGGCAGTTTATACAAATAAATCCGTCATTTAAAAAAATTATTTTCACAGCCAACTGTACCCTTACCCAGTATGCAACGAATCGGGTAGACAGGAATAAATGAGTCCGGCACACAGTAGCATGATAGCATAGCAACGAAACGACTTCCTTTAATTAAAACAAAGAAGAATGTGACTGATAAATAAAGGGTGAGGATGCTGGATACTCAGTAGTTTGTTCTTTTTCCTTGACATGTAGTTTTTAACAACATATAAATCAAAATATTTATATGTATATTTATATGTGGTGCTTTTGTCTTTTTGTTCTTAGTGCTGACTCACACAGGAAGTGACTTATTTGAACAATCAACAGATTGCTGTGTACTAAAATCCAGCTTTTTCTGTTGGATCAGTAGGATTGGGATTCCAACATTGGGATTTGCCTGAAGAAATACAAAGCAATGCAACATGACCCAGATCAGTTAGTGGAAATGGGGCTGTTGAATGACCATCTGCAGACTTGATGTGACCTCATACAAGCAGCAGGTAAACCACTTGGATGGGGGTCATCTATCAACAGGAATTTCCATCAATATTTAGAGTACCGGTAAAGTCACACATCTCAGCTCCACTCATCTAAACATCACTTACTCCAGTGTGCACCTTTTAACCTGATCAGGTTACAGTAGTAACATACTCAGCACATAATCTCCTCCAGAGCATTTTTCTCTAGTTTCCACTGAAATAACAAGTGAAATAATATCAATAATATTTTTCATGATGGTGTCCAAGCTCATCAATATTGACTGGTGACCTGTTCAGGGAGTACTCTGCCTCTAGTCTGCTAATTGGATAAAGCTGTATAGAAAATTAAGAAATGAATTTCTGCAGTGATGAACAAAAAACAATAGTGAGTGCAGCAACCAAACTCTCATCTGTTATTTTAAACAAAGCTTGTCCTGAATGTTTAGTGTTAAATAGTCTCATAGCTTTAGTTAGCATACAGTGCATGTTTTTCCAGCTTTACATATTTTTATTATTCTATGCAACTTACTGCATATGTTTTACTGAGTTAAATTAAATCAGGCAAACATGATGTGTATCAATGTCTGAATAATGAGCCTAATAAAGGCCAGATCTCTGACAGCTGTTACAACAGCAGCACAGCTCTGTTTGATGATTGTGTGACATCTTTAGGGCCACCGTGTATTCTATAAAACAAGTCTGACTGAATTTGACATTTACAGGGAATCTTTTGGTATAGTAAATATATTTAAGGCCTGCATGAGTTGGTTGGTATTATTATCCAAATAACCTTGCATCCAGCCCCTGTCAAAAGTGGTGATTTCTTCTAAACCAACAAACTCTTGGTGACACCCTTTTTTTATGAGAGCCATTTTGGGTATCGATACAAAGATTAGTTTCAGATTAATCACCTGTTCTAAATCATTACTAAAAATGAGCTTAAATCATAACATGTCCATGACTCAAAGGTACTTAGAAATGTATCTTCACAGAAAGCTTTACGATTTTCTACCATGCAGTTAATAGACATTGCTTTTGTATTCAGCAGGGTGACATACTTTGTGAAACAATAAACCTTCATAAATCTCATGCAACTTGCAACTCACCAATGCAACTAAGCAGTGTGTCTAGTTTCACTGAGTAACAGAGGATTTCTGCTGGACACTGAAACCTGGTGAAAAGGTCAGAGAAACAAACATTCCTGTTCAAAACATTTTCACATAAAGTAACATGATGTGTTACATTAGCTTCCAGTGACAGGCATATTACTGTTTGTGTCAGCTACCTTTCAATCACACTTAAATAAAATTAATAATAATTAATGAGCTAATGTGGGATTTTAACTCTGCAACATGAACATTTTCTCAAACATCAAAACGCAGAAACAAGAAACTAAGAGAATGGAATTTGAGGTCTCTTGTTGCACGAACAACAAAGATGCATACTTGCACAAAGCCTATGCATAACACACACCTCAAACTAAACTCAAATTCTCTTCAAATTAAACCAGAAATATGACGGACAGGCTGAGATACAGAGATTTGGTTTCAATTCAACAACCAGCTACTGTAGCAACCAAGACTCAGCAAACACCAAACAACAACACAGGATTTATCAGGTAATCGGGTGGTCAGCAAACGACACAGAACTGGATGCTCATATATCACAAAGTCAGCAGACAGCACTTAAACACCTCCGTTGAGAACACCAAAGCATAAATAGCATGTCGGTCAGCGAGTATGCAATACATCATCAAGGAAACATTAATATTATAACAGCAGAAACTCAAAAAGAGCAGCCAGAGAATCGTGTTCAACCCTTTTAGGAAAAGCAGTGTCAGATACGGAGATCCAGAACAGCATTAGGAACATATCAACCAGAGCAACATTAGCATTATGTAAACCCACAGCAACTTCAGCAACTGATAACCAGCACATTTTCAAAGATAGCAGCTCATCATGGATGGCAGTAAAAAGCATCAAGGTGCAAAGCAAGATCTTAGCCAGAGCTAAAACAAAACAGAGAAGAAAGAAAAAACACTTTTCAGCTGAGTAACAGCAGTGGAGATGATGCTTGCTGTACCTATGGTTGTCCATTTGACAATCCAAGATGAACATCCCACTAAATTCCAAAACACCAGCCTCTTAATTTCAATGAGCCAATCAAAATATAAACACTTTAAGCCTAAATGTTACAATCCAGCTTGCAGTACATTACACATAAAACAGATTCCTGATAATGAAAATAATCAACGAAAGCAGTGCTCCACTTCAGATGACCACAATTCAACACTTTGACAGAATTTGAACTCATTTTTAACCAAACGATCAACTTCCTTCATCACTTGCTGATTGCAAACTACTACAAATATATATATATATATATATATATATATATATATAAAAAAATAAACAGCAAAGACAACTTAGCATCCAGAAGCAGGGCAACACGTTCAACCAAAGCTGTGTTTTTCACTCAAGCAAGAGAACACAATGGAGCTGAAAAAAGACAGAAAGCAACCAGACAGAATTGTTTTATGCAGTAAATTCAGAATCAGAGACGAAAATTCAAGAGCTTACTCAGAAACTGGAAAACTTAGCTGTGCAGGACTTGGTCTCAATCTCAAAGCAGTTAAAAAGAGAAGAAATAAAGAGCACATTGGGTCAGAGTGGAACATCCTTTAACAACTCGAAACACAAGCAGAATCTAATCCATAACAATGAAGAGGATCTCTTCACTTACCAATCTACAGAGTTCAAACCCAAAAAAGTATATTTAAGACAGGAGCACATTGCTTTTTTTTCACCATAATAAACATCACAGGAACTGACTGAATTTGTGCTTTTGCCTCCACAGAGCTGTACTGACCTCACAATGAAATCCTACTTATCCACTATAATATTCAGGACCCATTTAAATGTTCATTAACAGATCAAACCATAAACCATATAAAACGTGCATTTACCTCAAAGTTTTCAGATCACAATTCTCAAGATAGGGAGATTTTAGACCACTTAATGTCACCATCTTTAAATGGCATACAATATTAACAGTGATATTTGTGTTAGGGTGCATTAAAAAAAACTATGGAAAGCCATATTAGTTTTTTTATGTTTTTTACACAGAAATAAACAGGCACAAGTAAAGTTTTGTCATGATTGAACAGAGTTCAGCTTGTACAACCTTCTACCTGCTCTCATCAATAGCTCGTGCCGTTGAAGCGATGCCTTGACCAAGGGGCGTGGCTTGTTTTCACGTTTCCTATGTGCAGCGATGGCAGTGCGGCCGAAACACTGACCTGATGGCCTGTAATACCAATCTGTTCAAAAATCAAGCTCTAATTGTTGTCTCATACAAAATTTAATAAAAAACCAAATTATATAAATGCAATTGCAGTGAAAAGTGCAACAACCTTAACGACAATTAGCTGACCATTGTTGGCGACACATGACACTTTTACCTTTTCAATGAAAATTTACATTTACACAATCGGAGAATATACTGTGCAAATATTCTCCAAACCTTAAGTCTTAACCAACTAGTTAGTTCCAACAAGATTTATTCAGTGTAATTAATCAGGATTAGCATCCGTTCAGGCTAACATTCTTATTAGCAACCTAGCTGCATTGTATGCGTGTCTTGAGCGAAACAGCGTGCAGGAGGGGTGCTTTCAGCACCTCCTATCGCGCTCAGCTCCGATTGTAATAACGTAACCAAGCGTTCTGTCGCTTTTGAATTCTTACCGAGAAAAATGTCAATAAATACACCGAAGTTTATATGATGTATAGGAGGTCTTTTCTTCACTCTTCTCTCAGCAGGGCGAACAGCACGAAATGTCGGCGCAAATGTCGCGAGAACTGAAGTCACAACGCGAGAAACTGTAGCTGACGTATTCTGACAGGCCTTGGAGTGATACTGCCCCCTGCCGGCAGAATATATATCGGAAACTTTGCAACAGCACTACTAGAAATTAGGGTATATACAAACATATGTCTTTTCTTATATTTTTATCTACATTTTTAACTCCATGAGGTATAATAACAGAATAGGGCTTCCCACATTACTTAGTTATGTATCCAAACAATGTTTTTTTTTGCTAATAACATTTTTTGCTCAAACTATTCTATGGAAATTTCTTTATATTTTCTCAAGCTACAAAGAGAACTCTGACTACACTTACCATCCATAGACCAAATATACACATGTCAATAAAGAAACTAAAAATAGACACAAATGTTGAATGCATAATCATAAAGCAGCCATTTTATTGGGTAATAATGTGTATGTAGTCTTACATGATGACAGTGGAAGCTGGAGTCTTACAAACAATAGTTGGAGAAACAAACCACACCCAGGAACACATTACAAAACAGGTGGAGCAGTCACATACAGCTGGCCTGACCCAGTGTATTTACATTTTTTGTGTTCAACATTTTAATAAAATTAACAGATTCTTGTCCAATCAGTTACACAAGTGAACATTAATGGGCAAAAGTTACTAAATTTCTTTTAAAAAATTATCATTGGTTATTAAACTTTCGGTCTTTTAGAGTCTTCCAGTTTGAGAAAAGACAATGCTGCTAATACTGAAATTGATTTGAAATTTCTCTGACTGAGGATGTACTTACAACTTGCTTAACAAATACATTAAACTGATGTGGGAGAAGAAAACAAATGACAGGCAGAAAAAATCTATATACCATCTCAGTAATGTAGGAGAAAAATTCACCCCATCATTTTGTGAAAAAAGTATGACTTAATTGATATGGCAGACCATGGCAGACCAGTTGCTGGCTCCAACCTCCCCCCTCATTTCAGTTTCTTATCATGTGTTCATGAGAAAAGTACATGATCATCATCATCATAACATATGCTGATGATCATCATCCTACTTAAGACCAACCTGATGGTAAAAATACCAACACCCACTACCTGGCCAACAGTCTCCTGGATAATTATTGCATGGATGATTATCTTTCCACAGGTAACTAGATGTTTCACCACAAGTGAGTAGATTCCTATCCAACCATATTAATAAAAAAAACCCAATGGTCGTGGAAAACATGTTGACATCCAACAAAATATTACAGTCCAACTTTTTTTTGGTCAGGCAGTGCATTTTGCAGGTCAAAATAGCTACCGTTCTCCACATAAAGCTTTTATTTTGTCATTGTTTTTATAAGTGCACCAGACTAGCATGCATTATGTTAATCAACCGTAGCAAACTCTGAAAGCATTAATGTGTAACATTTTATCCTTTGGAAAAAACTTTTCTGTACCCTTATTAAAATAATTTCCCTGAAGGTTTCTCAGTTTCCTATCATATGAACAACAGACTCATTATAATGTTAGTGCTTTAAAAAAACAAAACTCAGAGCTGCATTAATGAAATGAGACTCAAACTACTAACCAGCTCCACCAAACCAACTATCAGGATACCGATTCTCAGCAAGGCCAGGTTACCTAAACAGAGGGAGACTAAAAGCTGTGCTGCAATGACTGTATGCATTTATTGCTTACCAACCTGTGCTAAATGAGATTATTAAAAATCACAATGTTTGATTGCGCAGGCGGGATACATATTAATTTGTTGCATTGTGATGCTTATAGAAAAAAGCACGTACGAATAAGATGTGACCAGCAGGGCAAAGCTCTTGTACAAACTCTGTGTAATTGAATTAGTTGTTTTCATCGTTGCTCCACATTATTTTATACAAAAGATTTAAACTTGAATCTTTATTAAAAAATGGCACGAATAGTTTGTATTCACTGTCATTTCATGGTTTATCCTGAGTATCTGGTTTGTTGCCAAAGTCAAACTGTGAGAATGTGGTCCAAATATCTGTTTACATTTTTCTGCAGGCGTTCTTACAGTGAGTTTTCCAACCAAACATTTTATACTTTTCTTCTGTTGTCAATTTATATTCAGGACACAATAAACGTTCAGAGCCTCTGACCACTTTACGGTGGAGGATGAATGCAACAAGCAGAGATTGCTGAGTTAACTCTGAGCAACATTTCCTGACAGAGCAGCTCCTACAGAGACAAATAGCTACAACTACAAACAGACTTCAAGTCGGGCAGGAAGTTTGTGCGTGTTTGTGTAGAGGAAGAAAAAGCCATTCTGTTCCCAGAGCTTTATGGGGAACCATAATCTTTTTTGGCCACTAGGAAGTTGACAGGAGGTGGGAGGAGTTTAGTGCTGAGTCCACTTGATGCTCTTCAGGTCGATGCCTTCCTGAACCATCTCCCACAGAGGGCTGATGGAAGAGAAAAAAAAGGAGTTTATGCAGACTGTTATGAAATAATGTGCAGCTGTGGCCAGAGAGTAAGAAAACAATAAAAATAACACATTACCATTAACACCAAGTGGTGAGCAAACAATATTTGAACTTTATGCTGCAGTTTTGACTAATCTGGACTGTCATGAACCCTCTTCTTTTTTTTTAAACATTACTGCTGCCAGCCTGGCTTCTAGCTTTGGAGCTAAAATAATAACAACTATTAAGGGCCTAAAGCCTATTTAACTTTAATGGTCAAAAGTCTGCTTCACTAGTTGTAGAAGTTTATACAAATTAGCTCAGTGATTGGTCATCAGAGTATATACTACAGCATATATCATTAAAAAAAAGGCTTTGGTCTAAAATGCTAGTTTCCAGTCTACTGCATGACCGATTTATTAGTAGTCATATTGAGGCACCACAAAAGATTTCTGATAGTTAATTCATTCAAACCAGGGCTACCAGAAAAGCATACATTTAAAACAACCCAATATCTAAAAAAAAGTCTAAACAGCCGCTAGCTAGGATTGCCTAACAGAACATTTTCATGATTCTGTATGGTTTATACAAAATTCACTAAAGAAAAATAACAACAAAATAGAATATCTATTTGGGATTTGCATCCTTGAACTATCAAATTTTCCTCTTTGTAACACAAAATGTAGCAAAAAAAAAAATCAATAAGACTGAACCCATCTTCTCCTTAATTGCTACAAAAATAACACAAATCAAAACATGACATTCCAACTTTATTCAAAGTCTGCACCACTAAATCAGACCAAAGTAAAAGTTCAGCTCAACTCACCTCATCTCTCTGAGTCTGCGGACCTGATGGATGCATTTATCTGCTGTATAGTCAACTTCTTCTTCTGTGGTGAACCTGCCAATGCCAAACCTAAAACAGAGAAAAACACTATTAATTAGATTATTAAAACATTATTAATTATTAATGTAAACGTGAATCTACAAGTAAATAATTAAAGTCATTGAATAAAGTAAAAAAAGGTTTGTTCTAATGGGTTTTTGCTGCATAATGGGGTAATGATAAATAGTCAAAACTCTGTTGTTATGAGTGATATTAATTTTGTGAAATGTTCCTACCTGATGGAAGAGTGAGCCAGGTCTTCATCTGCTCCGATTGCTCTCAGTACATATGATGGTTCCAGAGATGCTGATGTACATGCACTGCAGGCCACACAAATGCATGTTTACTCATTAATAAATTAAACATTTAAAAAAGACATATTCACACCACAAGTACAACTTTGTGTCTGACCTTCCAGAGGACAGAGCCACATCCTTCAGAGCCATCAACAGACTTTCTCCTTCCACATAAGCAAAGGACAGATTTATGCAGCCTGGAAACAAACACACACGTGCACAAGATGTGAGATAAGTGCATCAAAATAATGCAGTAATGTAATAAAGTAATGTTGATGAATGTCCTGACAAAGACACTGTTGCAAACATAAGTATGTCTACCAGGGTAGCGTTGCTCTGGATCTCCATTCATGATGACATCAGGAATCTCAGACATGATCTTCTGAACCAGACGATTAGCCAGCATGGACACTCTTTGATGATCATACTACACACATAGCGGCATGTTAAGTACCATGATGCATGTGTGCATTTGTTCAGTCTTATTATGCTTTAAAATGCAGATTTTACCTCCATCTCCTTCTGGGCGATGTTGCAGGCAGCTCCCAGCCCTACAGCCAGTGGGGTGGGAACAGTGCCAGAGCGGAGACCCCGCTCCTGCCCACCACCGTTCTGTAGGGGCTCCAAACGCACCCGAGGTCTACGACGCACATACAAAGCCCCCACACCTGAACACATACATGCCAAAACATTGTTGGCAAACTAAATGAAATGTAGCTTTGAGTGAGCCAGTATGAGCTGAAAAAAAAACTCTTCATCAGCTTATCAAGCAGTTAATGATGCAGTAACAATCTACTGCTGCTGCCAACACCAACCTTTGGGTCCATAAATCTTGTGACCACTAATGGACATCAAATCCACCTTCCAGTCAGAGACATTGATGGGAATCTTTCCTACAGCCTGGGCAGCATCAGTGTGGAGGAAGACTCCTTTACTCCTGCAAAGCTGACCTTTGAACAGAAAGAGAAAGATAAACGAGCAGACAGCTTTCATCAGAACTTTAAAATCTGGTCCAACATGGTTACAATGAAGTCAGTATTACTGTAACCCTGAAAGATGGCTCAGTCTCCTTAATGCAGCATTTAAAGTAACACCATGTAACTTTCTGACCTTAAAGGTATGTGATTCTGACTTGTTGGGACAGTGCAGCAACATTTATTACAGTAGGTACAATCCTGGAGCTTATCTGCCTAGCAGTGTCCCAAAGCTGAAAAAAAGCTTTGTGTTCCAGCCTGGAGTAGCTTTACTGTTACAAAAAAGTTTCATTTTACACTCTGTGATACATGGCAGCAATTAGATATCAACACAATGTCCATTTTTTACATGCACTGTGGCCGATTCATCATAGAAACACAGAGGACATTATTGGAGGATAGTGTCCAATGAGGAATGAGAGAAGGGGACAGAGCTAGACAATAAGAGAATTAATATTGGAGTGACTTTTACTTTGTGGAGATAGTTTAAAGATAAGATGTAAGATGGATGCTGATTTAGCCATCTTTAAGAGGTACCTCACTAAGAAAATGTCCCAGTTATATTGAGCATCTTTAAGCAACAATGACCAGTGTTGTTATGGTTACCGATATCCTGGATGGGCTGCTTTACTCCAATCTCATTGTTTACGGTCATCACTGACACCAGAGAGGTGTCGGGACGAATAGAGGCCTCCAACAGCTGCAGAAACACAATTTATGCAGTGACTTCTTCATGTTGTAAACATGGAGGGATTTTCTCTCTTCTTCTGGTTTACCTCCAGATCCAGCAGTCCATTTTTCTGGACAGGCAGGTAGGTAATTCTGAAGCCTTCAGCCTCCAGAATTCGACACGAGTCCAATACACACTTATGTTCAGTCTGTGTGGTGATCACATGACGCTTCTTGGCCTGGTAGAACCTGGCAACACCCTGTAAGATAGGGACCATCACTTAAAACACTTATTGCATGCTGGTGTTACTGTGCTCTCATTTTATATTTCGGCTTGTTTTTCTACTTTCTTTTCGTTCTCCTAAGTTGTAAGCGATTTCTTTTTCGAGCAGTCACAGTGAAAACAGTGTGGAGGACACTTTGACTTAGTATATGCTTCGACACCTTTTTTTATAAGTCATAAGTAACAGCTTTTGCCAAACCAAAATAATACACGCTGAAAGTGGCGACCAGATTGTGTTAGATTGTGTTGTGTGAAGTGGTAGAATGAGACCTTGATAGCCATGTTGTTAGACTCAGTGGCTCCACTGGTGAAGATGATTTCTCTGGGATCAGCTCCAATCAGATCAGCCACCTGCTACTCAGAGAGCGAGACAACACAGTCAATCACTAAATTCATCCATTTTTACCATGAAGGACAAATCTGATTACTATGTATATAATCACATCAACTGAAATCTAGTTGGGCCACATGCACACAACATGGCTTAGAGTTTGTACATATGAAATATATGTCCCTTAATTGCAATAATTTAGGGCAATTCCAACCATTCTGCACCTGTTATTCTAATTTCTATAACCATGTATAACTTGCAATTAGATGGCAAAGACACCAATACTGGAATAAAGTGCAAATATGATGATAACAAATAACCTAGAGCTATATGTATTCTTGCAAAATTGTGCAATTGTGGCAGCTATACCTATACTTTTTCTCCACATAAACAGTAGGAAAAACAAACAGTAGAAACAAGTGTAAGTAAGTAAGTAATAAAAATAAACTTTTTTTAAATATTAAACCTATATGGAGAAGCTGCCAGGTTGGAAGGTTTTGCCATAACTCTGTAAATGCATGTTGCCACAACAAAATCATGAAATTTCAATATCCAGCTGCTGCAGAGATTTCTGAGTGAATGCTTGTTTACCTTCCTGGCTGTTTCCATGGCAGTCTCACTCTCCCAGCCATAGGCGTGTGTCCTGGAGTGAGGGTTACCATAGTAATTCACCTGATATGGCAACATGGCATCCAGAACCCTGGGGTCCTAAACACACAAACACATTAAACTGTGAGGAGCAGAGCAGGCACCTCTTTTGTTTACAACAAGAAGAATTTGACCAAATAAAAGAAACATTAAATTAGTTGGAGGGTAATAGTTTAGCTTTATAGACAGTTATGTTAGCCAGCCTTGATGCAAGGGTCTCAGAACTGCTACCTTAACAGGAGGAAAATATCACCACATGACCTAATCATTAAAGTCGCAACACAGAGGTTCTAATGACAAATGTAAAGTCACGCTTTAACACAATCAAAAACAAGGCAAAGCAATCAGGTATGGCTACCATAGGTGTGGTAGCCTGGAAGTCCATGTAGAGAGGGCGGAGCTCATCTTTCTCCAATGCACGTTTCTTAATCAGCTCTGCAGAAAAACCAAACACAATTTCAACTATATCTAAGTTTATATTTAAACTTTGGAAACTGTTTAATAACTCAGGGAATGTAAGTCAATCATAATATTGTTACATATGTGATAAAGTATTAAATCATGTTAGGCCAACAAAATGAGTAAATTAACAAATAACTTTATCACAAATTCTAATGAACAATGGCTTTCATTCCACCAAACAGAAAACTAACTAGAAAATCTCATTTAATGGGAGTTCCTGCAAGACTTATTACTGCAATCAAAACAAGAACATCCTTCAGACATTTTCATTTAAGAGCTTCATCAAAAGATCGAGGAGCTTAACACTTTGGGATAGAAATGTGCAGCAGCCTGCAGGCAGCTCCATATTTGCCAAATCAATCATCTACTGTGTGTGTATGTAAAGCAAAGCAACTGTCACACTGAGGTCAATGAACAGTAATTCAAGTACAATTTGTTATGCATTAAGTTATATGAAACAACTTTTCAATTTAACATTTTTCGTGTTCACTTTTCTTTCTACAACCACTTTCATAAGCTAAATGACCGACTTTAGTTTGTTTGGTGCCATTTCTTTACCCATTTATTCAGCTACTGCACACACTACAGGATTTAATAAATACCTTTGTTGTTGTTATTTTGATTCCTTGCACACTGAATGCTCTTCATGGATAAGAACCATTTTGAGTTTGACATATGTACTGTTAATATTTGCAATGAAAACCCTCTCAAACTGTAGTTCAGTTTTTCTAATTCGTAATTAAATTACTTTTATATTTTTGACTCCAATCTAAATTAATTTAAGTCCAAATGGATGCATGGAGGCGCTGGGGAAAATCCTAAGAGCATGTTTAATAAGAAATTCAAATTCTTTATACAAAAAAATGAAATAAACACAAGGAGAAATGTCAATCTTTTTCTTGCAAGTGACAGAAATCCATTATGTGGACAAGAAAGAAAAAATATAACCAAAATTAACTAAATTACAATTAAAAAATTACGACATGCCTATCCATTAAATCCACTTGGAAAGTGTGCATAGACTTTTAACAAGTAGTTTATATAATATATAAATTAAATGATAGACATGATTATGTACACAATATATATAATATGAAGAACAAAAGCTGCCAATTTTGCTTGAGCAAATCAGCTAATGTTGTTTATATGTTCATTTAAAGACTTTTTAACGTTTTCTCAGTCAGTTTATAGGTGTTATGAAGTTTACTGTCTCCACATTAAACTGCGTCACTTTGGGATTAGCTCAGTACTCATAATGAAAGGAACTGGCCAGTTTGCTCCAGGCTGCTGTTACCTTTCTGTGGTGCGCTGGTAGCTGTCCGCTCGGAGCCCTGTCTAAGAGGAAGCCACGAGGCGGGCCTCAGCAGCCGGGAGGAGAGTGTCCTTCCTGGGGAAAGCATCTGGTCGGTAGGCTGATTTCAACTCAAGACTGACTGTCCTCCGTCAACACCAACACGTTGACGGCAACCAGAACACCAGCGTATGCTAATGTGTCCTGTTAAACCACCTAACAGCTATTGATCAAATCTAATAAAACCCACAATTGCAAAAAGTAAAAACAAACAAAGCTTCTTTTCTGATGTGCTAAGGCTGGACAGTTGCGTACAGGATGCAGCAGAATCGATCAACGTCACTATCACGCAATAGTAGACATTTCCGGTATAGGCTTTCAAATTAAAGACCCCCTTTTTTGACAAGCATACGACATCATTCCATGCAGGTCTTAAAGTACCTAGTGAAGAGGGGGAAAATTAATTATATGCCAATGCTAAATCAATTTAATAAATAATAGCCTTAGGTATACAGTAAATAATTGTTCAATTGTTCACAAACAGTAAACAAAAAACATAAATGAAATTCTATACTTAACAATATTATGTGTTAGCATAAATAGATATATAGTATAACGTGGTCGATGAAAACATTAAGTTAATCCATAAAAATTTATGGAAATAACTATCTCATAATATGGTTTTAAATAGTGTATCTTTCTTTCTCTTGTGTTTCTTCTTCTGTTTTTCTATTTTATTTTCGTGATTCGGACACATTTACCACTCAAACTCTCTGTAACAATGTGCAACTTCACACACCGCGATGTCGGTGCCTTTTCAGGATTGCACAATATTCGGAAGCAGAGAGCAAAACTTCCGGTGAACATCGTGCGCTCTCATTGGTCGAGCTGCATTGTTTTGGTCCTGTTGGGGGCGGGTCAAAGACATAGCTTGTATAAACTCCAGACAGCAGAAATGTTTAAAAGTCAAACCAACGTGCACAGTGCATTGAACTGAATTTTGCAGTGAACATGCAGAGATCAGAAGATTTTCTCCCTCCATAGTGCAGAAGCTCATCAGTCCGGAGGTCTAGCCGGTGAGGAGGGGTCATCTCCTTTGTGACTCTGGCAAATCTCTCCATCCGTAAGCCCAAACCCATTAAGCTGTGTGGTCCTGGACTTGATCTGTGATTAAAGAAAAGTAGCAAAATATCATGTTAACAGTGCAGCTGTGAAACAAAGCTAGAAGGCATCAGGAAAATGCTCATTTTAAGATGACTTTAGGCCTGTCCATCTCATGTAAACCCAGGGATATAACCTGGCACGGCACTTTGTGCCCATTAATGTGACAAACTGGCACAGCTAAGGACATGTTTGGAGGTACACCCTCAGCTCATTTCTGTATGAACACAGTATGACCATGTTTTTGT
>JBAMHV010000003.1:9572532-9590747 GCA_037177535.1 Pseudomugil gertrudae | reverse complement strand
GCGTCCGACATTGTACTAGAGAGTAGAAATGAACGAAAGTATTTGTATTACCTTCACAAATGCTTTGTTTTGGTAGTTGTATCCAAATCCCGCGTGATTTCGCCGAAATCGCCAGGTTAAAAAAAAGCGAAGTTCTCCTTTAATGCCCCAAGCAGATATTCTGCACAAGCTATTCCATTGTTTGCATTAGGGGCATGATTTATATGTGCTGTTCCTAACTTAGAAAGATAGATTTAGTATTTTTCTGACTTTTATCAGCAGTTTGTAGTTTCTGCATTGTCTACTGAGGCTGCCTGACATGAATACTTACTCACCGTTATCTCCTCTGACCTGTGCAGTGTATGCTGACCCTCGGTACTGGCAGATGGAGCTCTTCCCGGGTCGTGGTCAGAACATCATCTGTGATGGAACTGCATTTTAGCCACCAGGCTGGCAGAGTGCTGGACTGGGGGGGTGACGCACAAGTTCAGCGGTGAATGTTTGTTCACCTTTCTGTGTCTCTGCAGGTGGACGCTTTATAAACTCCGCCCTCTTTGTTTTTTTGTTTATTTTTATGCGTGGCTTTGAAAATCCTCTCAACGTCCTTAAATAGTTGGAACTCGCTGCACGTATAGATTCAGTTTGGGGGGGGGGGGGGCTTCTACAGGGATGAAGTTCAGGGGACCGAGGAGCAACTTTGTGACATTGTCTTTTGTTGAACAGTTAAGAATCATCTGTGCTCGTGCCACAGCGTTAAAATGTTGCATTGGTTTGGTGTTTCTGTTCAGAGGGTTGTGTTGAAGTAGTCCACTCTGCGAGCTGCTCCCACAGCTTCCACTGCTTATCCCAGTCTTTACTAGACAGCAGGAAGCCAGCTTATACAGGTTAAAACTATTTTCTCTCTTCTCCCGAGCAGAATGACCAACAAGCACTAAATAAGTTTTGCAGACTTACCTCGTTATTTAAATCATTTTCTTTCTGGTTATTTACATAAAATAATGACAAATATAAAATAATTTATGTAAAAGGAGCTAAAAAAAAAGTAGCAATGACAACACGCAAGTTGATGGGAAACGTCTTTGAGTTTGTACAAAAGTACCTCGAGATAAGCAGCAGCCTTATTTTATGGATTGTAATTAGGGTTGAGTTTTAAATCAGCTTCATGTTTTGTTTTTAAAAGAATAAAATCTAAAATGGTACAGCATGGTGCCTCTTGCTTGAGGAGATAATCTCTGATTGTAAATATCAGTCACAGTGGCGTTTAGAGATTCTAAATCACATTAATGGGACAAAGTTTTAGATGAATGTCATGCATCTTGGATGTAACAGGATGATGCAACATATTGTGATTTTTTTCAGTGTTTTCTGTGGATCGTTTGAAGCTAAAGCTCTTTGCCATCCCATCTGCAGCAGCTAACAGGAACAAGAACACATTTGATGACAAATCTGTTCCAGTTTGAGTGTGGTTGTTTATGCCTTTATTTTATTAATGTCGGTTTATAAATATTCTTAGATACCTGTCCTATATTTTTACTTATCACTGCCATGTATCAGCAGTTGTCTTAGAAATAAATCTGCCAACGTTAATCGTTGCTGAATGAAACGTTCCCGCGTTTCAAAGATGAATTCCCACATCCTCACAGCTAAAACTAAAGCCCTGAAAGTGTCTCATTTGCACAGAAGTTTGATGGTTTTAAGAGAAAATTAAAACTTGTTCGGTATTTGCTTCAGTCTGACTTGTTTCATGTGAAATGTTCATTTCTTTTTAGTTTTTTAAATTAAATAAATTAATCATATGAAAAATTATTACTCTGAATTATGGTTGCATAAATAACTTTATACTGTTAAGTTTTATTATTTACCAGATTTATTCAGACAGCGAATTTATTTGTGTCCATATGCGGCCATTTTCTCAATAGTTTAATTCACAGATCTATTATGAAGATTTAAAATCTTTATTTTTAATCAGAGTATTGATTGTAACAGTGTAATCAGTTTGAACTGCAACACTTGCTCCAGATGTTTTATTCTATCAGTGGGAGAGATGCATCTGATCTGACTGTGCAACTAGTCCTGGATGCACCATAGTGATAATGATCAGCCTCTACTCAGAGGAAGTGTGTGTATTTGTGTCACAACTCATTATTTAATAAGGTTTTGAAACTAGCAGGAGGCACACAAAGCAGAACAATACCACTGATCATAATAAATAAATAGAAAGGGTGTGTTAGTATCTGTGTGTTGAATATAAACTTACATCGAGGGGTTTGTTTTCTGTGAAGAGTTTTTGACAGCTTTTTAGCTGCTTGGTGTTTATCTGAAGTCACTAAAATGAGCTAAAAGGTTTCAAGCTGTGACAGTTTTGGGCATTTAGATATACTTTGACTTTCACAATGAGCACAGTACAAATGGTATATTTTTATTAGTTTGAACACAATAAAAGCTGCCAGCGAGGAGTACAGTGCATAGGAAAAGCTTAAAGCCGTTTATGACAGTAGTTAACTTCCAGTAGGTAATAGGAAGTCCTACATTAGAATCATGAAGTCAGTGATGCTTAAAGAAAAAAAAAATTAAATGCTTACAATTGTAAATATATTCCTTTATCTGGTTGCTATGTGTCACCACTGCTTTTAAAGTCAAAACACTACCTCAGACAAAATCCTATTTTTTACTTCAAATTGTGGCAAATGTTAACTTTTGATAAGTTTTTAAAGGTTTTTCTGCTCTGTGGTGAATGTGTGTTGTTAGAGGAAGTAGAAGCAGAACATTCAACTCACATGACTGATTAAGTACACTGAACTATTCCCACATACAGAGAGCAAATGTGACCAACATGAAAGAATAATCACATGTCCGAAATGAAACGAATTTCTCAGATCTGCTCTTCGTGTTTCCATAACGTGGTCATGCTTTTGTGGTTATAATCAGTCACAGTAAAATTCCTGCATTATTACAATAACACGTTGTCAGAGCAGCTCGATGCCAGCGAACATGGATAAAAATCCACCCTGCATGTAAATGATGTACTGCACCTAAATGAAGGTAAACAAATAGCATGCTGAGCCTCATAGCTGCACACATACCTCTGGATTATCTTAAGCTTTCAGATAATCAACACTCAGTGATGTGAAGGATGTCAGTTAACGCTTTCTGTATAATATAAAGTGCAGAGAAGCTGACAGAGTTTGAGCTTATAGTGCAAAAGCATCATCAGGGTCAGTTTCTTCACACCTGGACGAAAGTAACACTTTCAGATGAGAGACGGAGGGGATGTCTGGGTGCTCTAACCCTTTAATAGCAACCAAAACTTTTAGATATTCATACAAGAAGCCTTTAAATGCAATTAGAAAAAGTTAAAAGAGCCATTTTTTTAGGCAGCTGTGCAGTGTCATGTTGCTCCTGCCAGCAGAGGAGATGTTTCAGAGGTTTGGTACTGACGAGATGCTGCAGTGCCGCCGTGTGGTGGGTCGTACAGGTGGCTGCTCTGCAGATCAACTTCTGCTCGCAGGTTTATTTTCTTTATGAAAGAAAAAAAAGGAGAAAATTGGAAGACACTGAAGGAAACAGCATGTCCATTATTATTGCAGAACGTCTGAACCAACCGTTGCTGTTCCAACTCTGTCAAATCACACAAAATTAATCAGAATGGCAACATAAGTGCTGACACAACGAGCCAAACTACCTGGAAATCTCTGATGTAGGTGAGGAAGATGCTGATGAAGGAGAAGGCTAGAGACCATTCGGACACTGTGCTGACCATATGAGCTGTGTAACCCTGAAGGCACATGAAGAAAAGCAGCAGTAAGAAAGCTGTGTGTGTTCAGACTTTTTAGTTTTATGCCTAAAGTTTTATGTTTTGGCAATGAAAACAACAAACGTATATGAAACAACTACTGACCAGTTCTCCCGGGGTCCAGTGGAGTTTGCGAGGGACGTCTATTCCTGCCAGACTGGTGTACATGATTACTGAAGACACAAACACTGAGAAATCATCAAGGATAAACGCTTATTTTCAGAGGATCTGAAGCACTCGTATGTACACACTCTGAGCCAATGTGATCGCTACATCTCGGCTCTGACAGACTGGCAACGTGCTTTAGGATACTGCTGATGATGCTTCCCGCAGTCCAGAATCCAATTCCAAGGCGGACCCAGTACATGTTCTTGCTGTGGATGTGCGGTTGCATGTAGTACGAGATCACCGTCTGAACCCAGATGTAAAGAGCTCCAACTCCAAAGGTAAGGATCGCCCCCACCAGGTGCATGTAGAATAGGGTGGTCTTCTGCTCTGACCGACACACACACAGACACACACACACACTCACTGCAGCCCCGTTCAGCACTTCAGAAGTTCCCTATGCTTTTAACTGATCTACTATCAGCAACACTCACCTGGAAGTTGGCCACCACGCACATCCCGAAGGAGCTTATCAAGCCGAGCACCAGGCCGCAGTAGTTCAACCTTTGGACTTTTGGTTCCTCGTCCTCTATGAGAGCCTCCACCTGTTTGTAGCGCACGTACATTGTGGCTATGCCTGCAAGCAGAAAAACTATTTCAAATGATGTTTTTAACTCTGTCCACTGACACCAGGAAATGCAAAACTAATGGCAAAGGTCAGGATTCACAGATCAATATAAAGTATATCTGATGGTTCTGCATCCTGCAACCATGACACTTCCATACCTCTGGGCTATCCTCATGATGCAAACAACTTCAACAAACTTCATTGGATAAAGATCCATCTATCCATTTTCTACCGCTTTTTCCCTGAACGGGGTCGCGGGGTGGATAAAGATCCTTACTTTAATTGCTAAATGATCTTGTTCTGTTGCACGTTTGGTAAAGTGAAAGAGGAAAAATTGAGACAGACTGAGCAGTCTGAAGCTACAAAGTCATTTTTACTTCATGTAAGGCTCACTTTGGTTGTTCCTTTTGGTAGGGGTGTTGTTATGAATTTGAAGTATAACAATACGCCCAACAGATGTAATCTTTGTGCGGTTTGTGCAAGTCTAGTGAAACAGAAGTATGCAGGCTATGCAAGGTGCTGTTTTAGGAAAATGGATCCCTGAGTATGTAACAAAGACCCTGGCTGTGTCCAAATGTGGCCCTACATAGTGATCTACATAGTAAACACACTTTTTTGTAGGGGTATCTGAATGTACTTTGAGAAAAAAAGCAGTCAAAATTACCCACAATGCATCTTGAAAAGTAATGAGCATCCCAGAGCTTACAATGGCAGATATAACACACACATCAAAGAAGGTGAACAAAAAAACTATAGATCATTCATTTTAATCCCTAGAAAGAATGAAATATAACACAAGGAAATAAAATATTTTCACACAACTTTGGATCGGATTGAGAACGACATCTGCACAGTTGCCATGGTTACGACTGGTAGTCACATGATGTCCGACAGTGAGAAAGTAGTGAGTTGTGTGTCCGAAACGCCAACAGAATGAGGGCACTATGTAGTGAATGAGGGGTTAGGGCATGGGGTGCGTTCGGACACAGCCCATATCTGATGAGTAAAAGAAACTTTTTATGTTTACGATAATAACTAAAGCATCATGACAAACACATCAGTCCTTAGACTATAAAGCTCTTTGGTGTATTAAAGAGAAGGTTGAGTCAAAACAGCAAATTGTCATTTTAGTTATGACCAAGGTTTTTTCAGCAGAGATCTTTTGTGGGATCTGACCACAGCTTTTACTTCTCAAAATGGTACTCAAAGTGACAGTTTGCCCATTTTTAAACAAGACATCAAACGAGGAGCCAACTGTTCACACACACTGTGTGTGACATGGGTAGCTAGGGCTCGGGTGGTAGTATGTCATCCGGTAACCTGAAGGTTCGCAGTGAATGTTAGGTTGGCGTTCATAGGCAGCCATGTTTCTGTCAGCAGTTAGGCTTAGGCTACATGTGGCTTAATTTAACTAAACCAAATTAGCTGATAAACCTAGTTACATAATACTATGGTATACATTTCTAAGACGCTTTTATCAAATAAACAAATATGTTAATTTTAAATATAATTATCTTCCATCCATCCATCCATCCATTTTCTTCCGCTTAATCCCAGAGCGGGGTCGCGGGGAGCTGGAGCCAATCCCAGCTCAACGGGCGAGAGATATAATTATCTTATGACTCATAATTCAAAAGGTTTTTAAAAGTAGGAAAGTCTGGCAGTAGTTAACAACTTTGTCACTTCAGATCTGACCAATCAAGACTGATACCTGATCCTGTCAGCCACCATCACAACCACAGTGTGGGATTAAATGAACAAAGAGTCTGAGTGTGTGTGCATGTATGTTACCTAAAAAGGCCGACACATCCAACATGATCCCAAATATACATCTCTCTGGTGCCATTGTCCCTGTGTCACTGCAACACACACACATCAAATAAAAGAAACAACTCTTAAAAATTGAGTATATTCTGAAAAACGTCCTGTTAAGGGTTTAGTTCAGAGTCAGACCTGATGTAAGGCACCAGAACATCCACATGTTTCAGCACCGCCGCGGTGATGTAAGCGAAGACGAAGGATGCTGCCGTCCAGATGACCAGTGCGGCAGGCAGGAAGCAAAGTCCCTGCTGAAACCACCACATGGTGTCCTCACTGTGCTGCTGGTTCACACTACCCTATAGAAAACATCATCATCATCATCATGTAGTGGAGAGCATGCCAGTGATAACTTTTAAACAGAAAGTCTTACCTGTGAGATGTGATATGAACATTTTTGGAGTTATTACCCTGATAATACATGTAATAACCTTAATGATTATTTACAGTTACTCAAAAGTAAATTTTCATAAATGTTCATATATGTGATATTATGAACTGTGATAATATAGCAAGTGACCATGATCTTCGCGATCTTTTACTCAGACCACAGATCAATTACAAGAAACTAAAAGATATACAGTAGTGCTAGATTGGGAAAATAAAATAACAAAAAACATACAAACAAATAATCTCATGGATTATATAAGTACATTTACCACCTGTCATAAGGAAGAAATCTCAAAGCCTCCAGTCATCAGGCAAATACAGGAATGCTTTTAACTTGTAGACACAAGCATTTGAGTTTTACTTCCTCAGGTTTTCTGGTAAAATGAAACTAACTTAATCAAAAACATGCCATTCTTGTTTTTGATAACAGGTGATTACAATTTGGAGGTGATCCAGATCATCTGATCCAGGAATTGATCTTTATCTTTGCAGAGATGGGGCTGTTTTCAGCGTATGTGTAAATAACTCCATGTAAAAGGCAAAGGAATTAATTGAAATAGATAAATCAAAGATAAGGCTCATATTTCGGTGTGTGTGTGTGTGTGTTTTCCGAGTGCTTTTTCAGCAATTCCAGCTCAACTGGTTCTTGAAGAAACAAAAAACAAATACCGGTAGACGGAAACTGTTTCCTTACTGTACACGTGACAATAAACGCTTTGAAACGTATATAAAAGCAATCAGTACAAATTTGGGTCAGGAATATGTGGAAACACACTGAAAAAACTAATAAATTAGCAGGAAATGTTTACCTAACAACCTTTAACTTTGTTCCTACACTAGGCAGCTATTTTAAAGTTATTTTGACAGACAGATCATGCAGCAGCTGTACTAATAAGAAAAGTCACCATGGTCATGAACATCATAATCACACTCACGTTTTTCCAGTCCTGCAAAAAGTATACTCTCCCAGCAGCTAAAATAAAAGATTTTTCAACTATGTATCATTCATCCCAATCAGGTATTCAGACAGTATCAATATTATTTTTAATTCACTTCTGACAGCTTCACATCGATTCGAGGTAAAAACGACAAAACGTCGCTTCGTTTCGCTTCCTCAATAACATACGCATGCGCACTTCAACCCAACGAGTAAAACACTGTCCTGAATTCTGCCTCGCAGGCAGGCATCAGGCCAGTACAATAAATACTACATTTTGATTTACTCCTTTGCTTTGATAACACCGAAGTTAAGACGTTTATCAACACTAAGTAATTATTTATCAAAATAAAGAAAATCGTGTGTACTGTAGCATTTCTGAGACATTTTTCATTATGAAATAGTGTTCTGACCCTCTTTACTGTCCTGTATGTATATATGTATATATATATGTGTGTGTATATGTACATACATATTTTTAAAATACGTAAAATTTATTATACTATAAATATACAAACACACTAACCAGATCTTTAAAAATGTAGTAGCCTATATTATGCACATTATGAAAGTTTTCTTATGTTTGTGTTTAGCACATGCATGGCTGATCTCTTAAATTCAAAGATTAGTTTGAAAGTATTTGAAACAGCATAAGAACCTATAGCTGAAAAGTAGCATTAATTGACTTTTAATACACCAGTTAATACACCAAAGAGCAATGAAACGAAGAGAAGAGCTGTCATGTCTCAGAGTGAATTTTTTAAAAGGCAAATTCAACCTTTTCCTGATCAGCGGATCAGTGTCAAGGATGTTATCTTCATCTATACATCAAAAACAGATTTATTAGTATCAGTATTTTCCTCCAACAGTAAACCTTCGAGCAGCAGTTACACCGAGCTATGATTTATCTGATTGAATTAAATGGTTTCTGCAGACAAAAAATCTATTATACTTATTTTATCATTTAATCAATTTAGTGTAATAAAAGTATTGCTAATAAAATGAGCATTTATTCCATCTAGTCTGTGGAGTGTCAGAGCTTCCATAAAATTTAGTACATCAGAAACATACTAAAAGATCTATTGTTTGCAGGAGGCACCATTTAAAAAAAAAAAACTTGTTAATGATGTTGAAGTTATATGCCCTCTTTAACCCCCATGTTACTAAATAAAAAAAGAAACATAATTAAACTATCCCCACTAAAAACCACAAGAGGTCAAACTTATTTAGAAAAATGTTGGATTAAGTTCCATCTTGTCCGAACGGGGGGAAAAAAAGATTATTTGTAACTGAAGGAGCAAAGTTTTCAGCAGCATTAAAACAATATGCAGAGAAGCAGAAACTAATGGTGGGAATCCATCACTTTGTGACTTTTACAGTAAAACACAAGTAGAAATCTTGTTCCAGGTGGGTGTATGACATTTATTTGCATTGTTAGGTGAAGCAGAGATTGTCAGGTGACCTTGCTTATCCTTGTTTTTTAAAGAATACATGTCTGTGCACGCTAATGAAATACCTGAGCTTGGCATTCTGGCCAAAATGAAGAGAAACTTTCAAACAAGTCCACCTTCCCGGGAGCAGAGGTACACTCACAAAGTGACAACACGCTCATCGAAAAAGGCTTCGGTTGTGTACAAAATAGAAAACAAATGTGTTTAAGGCAAATGTTTACTTGACAGAATGAGACAGTGAACCTGACAACAAGAACTATAAGTACACAAGCTGCAGCTGTTGATGCATCTCACAGTCATTATGAAAAATTGGTCAGTTGTATTTTCAGGTATAAGTTATACAAAGACTATCCGGATTTAGTAGAAACTGTACAGTGGAATACTACCCATGCAGATTAGGGCATCAGTTCATTCCTCATTTAACACTGAACTCGCTGGAAAAAATGCAGAAAACAGAAAGTCAGAGTGAGATTATGCGATTCATCAGTTGTTTAATGTACCATATTTGTGTGAAGAAATACGATACCTTACACACCCATGTATTCTGTTAAAATAGCTCAGGAAAGCACGGACAGAGCGTCTATGAAGGCTCAATTCACCCAAATCAAGATATTTTCTTTAATCCAACACCTGTCACACACACTTCTGATGTAACATGTGATCAAATCATATTAAAGTTTATGACTGATTTAATCTTACAGCATACTTTATTCTAATTTAGCCCTTCCACCTCCCAACTCCCAGTTATTCCCATAACAGTAAAAATTCTCCTCAGAAACTATTTTTAATGCTTCTATTCTCTCACATTTAATCACCTGAAAGAGAAAAAAACAAATTTACTTTTTAAAACTTTCCATTCTGAGTAAAACTATTTTACTGAGTGAATGTATAAACTTTCCCACAATAGTGAAACATCTTTTTACGTTACTCCAGACTCATTTAGACCTTTTCCTTCACATAACTTTATATAAATGACAAATTCCATATTAAGCCATTATACGCTCTTATTTTAAGGCATTTACGCAGAAACAGTGTTGGGATTTGGGTGAAATGGTCTTGTTTTCTATGCGACAGCTTAATTCCCCACAACCAGAATCTGAAATTGGACAATAACGTTCTGACATATTATACATGAATGAGTGACGACAGTCAACAGTTGGCATAGCGTATCATATTTAACAAAAGAGGCATAGCACAGCATCTGCAGTTGTAACTTAAATAAAAACAGGCACAATATGAAAAAGCAACATACTATTATCTGCTGTTAAGGACAGAAATGTGCTCTGCATGGATACAGGCCATCATTAGTGCACCCCCCACACCCACCTTTCCAGAAGCAGCCATGTTAAACACACCAGCCATACGAGGTATTAAAACAGTATGGGATAAAGTGGGCGCAGAGCGAGCAGCAGCCACACTAAGCTTTTATTAAGTTTGATCTGATTCTCACTTTAAAACTGTGACATCATCTCCTGTGCATGCACCCATGTGTGCACCTGCTCTGCTGCAGCAGGTATGTTAATGAGAAACCTTAATGTCAATTTGATTACTGCAGTTAGTCAACACAGAACACCTCACAGTGGTGACTCGGTAAAGTAGCTGCAGGCGTGCTTACACTGTTCATTCTGAGGTCTGGTGGTACCATTTATCTGTTCAAGAAAACCCATGAAAGAGAACACACATCTGATAAATAAGTACATTTTGCACATCTGGACTCTGATATTAACGATTACTAAAAACGAATGTGACTGACGGCTTGTTTTTAACATGACCAAGAACTCAAACTGTAGTTATTAATCAAAGTACACCAGGTCTCTGCTGGAGACATACCACAGGTGTATAAACTCTCCACCTTAAATCCAAAAAGAAGAGCAGTTTTTGTGACATATCGCATCACTTTTAATACAAAATATTACAGGTTGCTTTCCAGATTAATATCAATAAGAATTTAGAGCAATCATGTAAGAGATGTGAGAGATGTTTTGGACTTCTCGTGAGATTTCTGGACTAATAAGATTAAATAATAAACTGGACGGATCTCAGTAGCAGCTGGTAGCATGACCTGTAGCTGCACAGCTTAGCAAGAGTGAAATACATGTCAATTCACACGTAGCTACACTTTAAAACATTGTTCTTTGCTCCTAACCGCTGCAAAATGTAGGAAAACTTGTTAATTAAAGATCTTTTCTTTGTAGATGTGGAGCCATTTTGCAATCTGACCTTTGTTAAACTTAAAGACGCTACAGATGCAGTAAGGAGTTCGACATCTTTGCTGCGAGTAAAACTGAATGCGTCTACTGGCTTCATCCCATTTAAGCAAAATGTATTTTCATATTTACACCAGAAATGAAAAAAATGCACATGAAGAATGTTATGAACGATAAACTTAGCTTTCAACTTCACAATACAACACAAAACCTTCACATGAAGCTGAAAAAACAAACTGCAGTGCAAATTTAACAGAGAAATGACTGGCAGTGAATATTTTCCAGTTTTACACATTCTTATACGCTCAATAAAATGTAATCAAGCTGCCATTAGGTTTCCTCCAAATCCATATCTTGCTGATGCATGAAAGAAAAGCAATCTGGTGTGCAACGTACAGAAGATGAAGTGGCTTTAAAAGTTGCATACATGGAGAAAATGTGTCAAATCAAGACTTTAAACTCATGAGAGCACAGAAACTGTAACAGTTTTGTATTTACAATAGCAAAAGGTTATGCAAATATTACAAAATTATAATCAAGAAAAGCAGAGTTCGATTAATTTCTTATACATTTTCTTGCACATAAACACTTAAAACATATGTTTCTGCTTTGTGAAGAGACCGAGTAGCACCTGTACTCTCCTGAAATATTTCTTCTGGGTAACCATGAGTTTGTCAGAAGTACAAATCGAAGTTTGCACTCGTGAAAAAGAAACAATGACAGTTATATTCCGATATCTTAATATATATTATTTGTCCTCACATTCAGTTGGCAGAAGCACGTACTTTACACCACACCGTCCCCTGCATGCCTACGTGGAAAACTGAGGGAAGAGTAGCTGAGTGCGACTAAGAGGAAGGGACAGTCAGTAACAGCCAGCATGTCCTCAGTGAGAAGCCGAACTACGGACTGAGTAAGGCTTGATTTTGAAAACAAAAATGTGAAGATGGCAGGCAATCTGGTTGCAAACACTGACACAGTAACGCACCAAGTCAAACAAGGAAATTATCTGCAGAAGAGAGAAAACACAGTCATGCTTTAAGCTGGAAACACAGCTTCTGCACAGTGGAAGCCCATTAAAGCCATGAAGAAGTTAGTTACTCTTATATTTAGTCATTGTTTTATACAGAATATCTCAACAACAGAACTCAGTTTCACCATTTTTACTTTGCATCTTTGAATCTTTATCTACTTTGAGTTGTTTGTCTCATTCTAAACAAGTTTCTCCCTTTTCATGGCAATAATGGGCCTCAATGAACATCAATGAATAAAAAATGCAACTATAAGAAGGAATCTACAGACTTAACTTGTTAAACATGACAATAAATAAATACACACACTGATCACAGAATGAAAAGTACATTTACAAATACATGTTCAATGTACTACAACCACCTTTATTGGTTTCACTTTGCTGCTTCTAGATGTCCAAATCTCAGGACTACTTTTTATGCACAGCTAGAATCACGAGGACTTACCAGCGCAATCCAGAGCACCAGATACTCATCGATAAAACTATTGAAATACTGATCCAGGAACAGTAGTCCTGGTCCCAGGAAGGCTAAATCATGGAGATGCATCTCACTTTTTGTCATATGTGCTACCTATAGAAAGACAAACAAAGTCAGCATTAATCAAACCTGTGATGTTATTACAACAAATCCCTCAGATGGTCGACTTTGACACATATGTTGCAGCATGTGAACCAATTTGTCCCAGTTAGAAAAAATGTGCAGGTTCACCATGCATATTGCTGAAGACTCTCATATCTCTGTCCACAAAAAAACATGTGTGACTTACAACTAGTTTATTGGTGATTTTGGCCGATACAAATCCAAACGCCAGGATATAGAGACACGGATGTTTCTCGAATAGCTGGACAGCAGACTTCTTATATATCATCATGGCCAAAATGATAACTGAACCAATATGTAGAACTGGAGAGAGGACACTGGTTCCCTGAAGTCAAAAACAACAAAAAGGACAGTAAAGACAGATTTATGTTACCAAAACAATTCAGTGGAGTACTATTAAATCATCTAAATTAGGGCTGCTGCCCTGAAGATTTTCAATGGGCCCAATGGATCCAACAGCCTATGAAGTTCTGCACATTGAATCATTAATTTGAGTCAGGTGTGTGAGGAGGGAAACATTGAAACCCTGGAGGACTGTACCCCTCAAGGATTATAGTTGAACGCCCCCAATCTAAATCTCTGCATGCTTTCAAACAGCCTGATGATAATCAGACATGCACGCTTTCTCTGTAAGGATGTGTACGAGATGTGTTAACAAATGTGTTTATTTTCCATTTAGCTACGAGTTCATCAGATTTCTCCAACTTCATATGTGCTCATTCAGCAGTCTAAGTGTGGACAGTGGGCAGAAATCTGTTTTTTAGTGCACAAACAAATGAAAAAAGTAAGCATTTCGGTTTGAGACTTACTGCTATTGTGGATCCGTTTTTACCCACACCTCCTGTAAAAATAACTCTGAAGTAATTGGTGCAGGAGAAGATGGCTCCTAAAAAAGTGCAGATGGCTGGAACCATTTTCATCTGGACATTGAAGATCGGAATCTGAGAATAAAGATGTCCACAGGATAAACTTATAGGTTAACAACAAAACCGGACATAGTGAAAAATCAATAGATTTAGCTTTATATCTACAAATACGGCATCAGGAGTAAATTTAAAGATAAAAGCCCTTAAAATGCTTTTGGATTTCTTATAAAATGATTTTACTATAAACATTCAATGCACAGACATTAGAGCAGCATTATAATTATTCTTAAATTACCATCATTATAATGTTATTATGAGATAATTTTACTGTCATTAGTCTTTCAATATGGAAGAATTAGAACTGGTCAGAATTACCAGTGACTGCCAAAAAGCAGATCCCCCCACGGCGGCCAGCAAATACATGATTATTATGAAGATTTGCACTTCAGTCACATCAATGCTGAGTGGGAGGAGAAAGCAGAGAGTTCATAGTAAGTTAGTAATATCACCCAGCACACTGTCACCCCAGTCTTCCTCCAGACCAAACTGCTGGACATGGAGCCACTTCTTTTGCACTACTTGAGTTTTAGGCGTTATTAAAGATGCAATCAGTGCATTACAAAATACAGACAAAGTATATGTACAGGTTTTAACATGACTAAGGTCTGGCTTGCCATTTGAACATGTTCTGGTCTTTATTTTTAGCTCGAAAGTGTGTTTGGCTTAAGTTAATCACCATGTGTTGTATTAAAGCATCAGACCTACAATACCGGAAACAAAAGAGCCAAAGCATTGAAGGAAATGACACCTTGGAGTCAATAAAGCAACTTATAAATGTCTTTATGCTATAAAACCTATATGGACTGATGCTATCCCTCTCTTAGTGGGAGTATTTTAAACAAAATATAGTGTATGCACAAACACATGGGTGTCATCCTGTATAGTGTGTATAGAGAGCTTCAGAGAGGGAAATAAAGAGTTTACAGGTTGCATGGTGAAGCAAAAACATCTCTAAATTAAATCTTTCAATAGAACAGTTTTTCCTGCTGGATTAAGCTGGAGAATAGGAGATACCAGAACATTATATGCATGCACCCAGAAATCAGATTAGTTAAAAGGTTAATGTGGGTGTGTTTGTTTTGAGTGCAGCTGATATTAGAGCTTAATTTTACTGACTGCATCTTTATATGCAACATATTCTTTTTCTTTACACGGCTCCACGCAGTCAGAGGTCTTTGCAAAGGCAGGCCGCAGTGAGCCATGCAAGCAGCCAGGAAGTTTACCATCACGTTCCACAGGCAGGGACCAACAGCCGCTGTGAGCATCTGCAATCCTGCTAGACAGATCTGCACCTCTGTTATGTCAAATCTACACACAGAACACATCCAGATTTACTCCACCTCAACAAAACATGTCACTGCTTTAACCGGGTGACAGGCCTGATACCACAGTGTAACTAGTTTGTCTACCTTTCTAAGAGACTTTTTGTTTCTCTTCTGTTAACCTAAAAAAAAATAAAGGCTTTCCCTTCTCACCGTGGGCTCTGTCAAACTTCAAGTTGGTAGTTATTTGGCATTTTTCTACCAAAAATAAATGCAAGTAAATAAATGAAAGTGAGCAGCCAAAATGAAAGAAGACCAAATATACATTTTGCTTTCACTCATTAAAATACAAACCCTTTAAATCTGTTAAATAATTATTACCACAATGCATCTGGTACATCTTAACTCTGGAGGCAGAATGAGGATAATAATGAAATGTCTGTTTTTGTAGAAGGTAAAATGCACATAATTTCCCCTCCTTGTGTGAGTGCAGAAAATGTGCTTCAGACCTGCAGAATGCACATATGCTAAGATGTGTTTTCCTTAGCAACCTGAACAAACTGGGTAAAAAATCCCAATCTAAATCTAGGTTTAAAAAAAGAAATTAAAAACCAACATTTTTTCTGCTGCTTAGTTGACTATTTGCAAACTCTTGATTCATCTGTAAAGACTTTAGATACCATCTTGATACTAGCATTAATAAAGAAATTTTGAACAAGAAGTGTCACTAAGAATAAACTTTTATGGTGGAAACAGTTCAGTTCAGGTAAGTGTTGAGAAAAGGTCAGAAAATGGCTGAAAGGTTTGACTCACATGCCGAAACGCAGCGTTCCTGACACATATGTTTGCCAGTGGGCACAGTAGAACATAAACATCCCAGCAAAGCAGCAGAAGAACATCCAGTCCGGGTTGGTGCCCAGCTGCACTGCTATACTGGTTCCCAACACTACAAACACTGTGGAGATGGTAACACCAAAGCAATGTTAACAGGGATTTAGGTTTGCTTTATATTATTATTTTAAAGCAACACAGTGTGTGGGAGTTTTAAAAAGAAGTCTAACTGACCAGTGGAGAGGGAATCACAGCCGTGGTCAAACAACTCGCCTAGTGGAGAGCTGCTATGGGTGCGTCTGGCCTGTTTTCCGTCAATGGCGTCCAATGACTGGTAGATGAAAAGACCCACTGCACACAACAGGTATGCCCAGAGAGGAGCCTGAAATAATGAGCACATTGATGTGGAAGAATGTCATCAGCAAAAGCCTGTTTGTAACAAAGTTCTGTTTTTTTTAGCTGTTTATTTTTCATTCAGACCATTTCTCTTTATACAACAGAAGTATTTACTGTAGATCACAATGCCAGAACAAATGCTTACAAACTTTATTTTTAATTCGGTGGATGTGGAGCCTAACTTTGACCAATGCAGTTTAAACATTTTAAAAAGACTCATATTGTTTATCTAATTTTGTCTAGTCTCTCCGCTGTTCTCTGATCAGTTACATGATCTCAGAAAAACCACTTGAATGTCTCAATTCTTACAAAAGTAGAGTGTGGCGCTATCTGAAGCAGCTGCAAGGGAGGATGCACACCTTCTGAGAAGTATTTTTCTGCAGCTAGGAGGGTGCACACAGTTACACTGAGTCTAAAGTAAATGCATTTTCACAAACCCCATCATCATTTCAGAAAAAGACATATGGCTGTTTGCTGTGACAAAACAACAGATGAATATTATAACTGTGTAAAATGATATATTGTACTAATAGTTTCAAAATGAGATCCAAAGCGAGAGGATCTAGTTACTGGTTTCTTTAACTTCTTCCATTACGTCAGGATCTCAGCTCAGGCAGAATCTGTGAGCATGCACACAGCACACAGAGCAGTTTGAGTTCACACAGGCAATACCAATGCATGGTTACACAAATAATGAGAATTTACACTCATGGAGCTTATCTCTGCAATTACAGGGTGAGAGGCAGGATACACCCTGGACAGGTTGCTAGCCCATCACAGGCCCAACACAGAGAGACAAACAGCCATTCCCGCTCACACTCACTCCTTAGCAGAATATAAAGTGCCCAATTAACACAAATAAACATTAGGGCATGTTTAATTATTAATTATAATTTCCTAAAGTCATGTGAACATACCGACTCCACACTGGTACACAACATGATCAATAGAAACAGGTTATTAGTTGTAATTACTGGCTGAAACCAAAAGCGCACTCATTTTCCAACTTGCCAGTAATTAACATATGGTTCATCCATCATTAATACAAAATGCAAGCCTCTTTATAGTAAACTAGAACCAGAACTGATTACAGTATACATTTCAGGTTAAAGTCCACAGCAGTGATTAAAATAGCAAAAATAAATAAATAAATAAACAAATGCAATATGTAGTCAGACTAAAACTATGTTCAGATGTCAAAGGATAATTCTCTCTTGCACTTCTTGTAAACTGATGCACAGCCCTCCTAACCATCAGAAAACCTGCATATTTTAAAAAAGGCAGCATCCAAGAGCCCGTATTACCCACAGCAGAGTAATTCTAGAGGCCAACATTCATATTTAATAAGGGATTTCTCTTTAATTTGGTTTAAGGACTTCATTCATTAGTAAAACAAAGACTGATATTTTATTGATGTGAATGATACAATATTAATTCTAAACAGGGAACTTGTGGGCACAATTTATGTTCGCCAGAATTAAAACAATTGGTGGCAACTATCTTCATACATGCATCGATAATGCTGTCAGCTAAATGCTATCTATTAAATCTTGTGGTTTTGCTGCCTCGTCAAGAGTGTTTCATGTCAAATATTTCACAGCCCTGATCACAGGTTTATATATATATATATATATATATATATATATATATCTATATATATATATATACACACACAATTATGTAATATGGGTGGAGATGAGCTGCTTGGTTGACGTGTGTGCACTCTGAGTGTGTTTCTATTTTTGTTTTGATCAAGAAGGAGGAGATGCTTGTGTCAAGCTTTCTATTCTATTCTATTCTATTCTATTCTATTCTATTCTATTCTATTCTACAGGCATTTAGCAGACACTTTTATCCA
>JBAMHV010000003.1:9512360-9551063 GCA_037177535.1 Pseudomugil gertrudae | reverse complement strand
CGCTCTGCTCCCCAGCTTTGGAACACACTCCCACCTGAGCTCTGTAATATTGACTGTTTACACCTGTTCAAATCACAACTCAAAACTCACCTGTTAAAGAAGGCATTCTCCCTTTAACCTCTCTATCCCACAGTTTTATATTGTATTGTATTTTTATTGTATATAATTGTGTTTTATTGCTTTGTGTAGTTTTATTGTCTTTTTTTTTAATGTACAGTGTCCTTGTGTGTTTTTGAAAGGCGCTTTTTAAATAAAATGTATTATTATTATTATTTTTGGCTGCACGGTGGTTGGTTAGCACTGTGTCCTCACAGCAAGAAGGTTGCCGGTTAGAGCCCCGGTTGGGGCGGGGGTCAAACTGGAAATCTTTCTGTGAGGAGTTTGCATGTTCTCCCCGTGTTTGCGTGGGTTTTCTCCGGGTACTCATAGGAGTGTGTGTGTGCATGGGGTATACGGGTGTGCACGGGTACTCCGGCTTCCTCCCACAGTCCAAAGACATGCACATTGGGGATAGACTGATTGGAGACTAAATTGCCCATAGGAGTGAATGTGTGTGTGCATGGTTGTTTGTCTCTGTGTGTTGGCCCTGTTATGGACCTGTTCAGGGTGTACCCCGCCTCTTGCCCGTTGGCAGCTGGGATTGGCTCCAGCCCCCCCCGTGACCCCGTTCAGGGAAAAAGCGGTAGAAAATGGATGGATGGACTTTTTCTTTTTCACATTTTTTTCCACACCATTCCATGTGAATCATCATGAGTTTAAACATGTTTACTGCTCCCTTAAAATTTAAGATGATGTCTCCACAATCTGCAACGTAGCAAATATGTTGTGTATTACTGTATTTATCCTTTTTAGTCAAATACTATTTAAGCAGTATGATAATCACATCTGGTGATTTCTGATTACAAAAATCTATTATTCTACATAAATCTAATACTATATTATTGCAAAGATAAATTTTTTTATATTTATGTCTCACAAAGGTACAAGCTTAGTATCTTTCCTATTACTGTTGTTTTCTTTTAATGGCCACAAGTTTGTTCTGTTTTTAACTGAGTTTCAACTAAGAAGTCACACTTTGAAAAACTGAAAAAAATGCTATTTCTCACATGATCTGTCCCCTAATGATTAGGAATATGTCTACTTACTAATCTGACGTTTTTCCAGTCATCATTAGTATGTCTTTCTCATGCATTTATGACCGATTCACAATGGATCTCATACTCCCTGATCTGTAAAATGACTTCAACTATTTCTATTTAATCTTTTTTATACACTTCTTTATTTCTCTTCCAGGCAGCTATGTCCTCCTCTGGTGAAGAGGCTTCAGCCGGTGTGTCTGCAGTCCTGTCCTCAGCATTTTCAGCTGCCCTGTCAGCAGCCATGGCGGTTGCCATGGTCGTGGATGCCAAAGCAGAGCTTGCAACCCTATTAGACGAATGGGAAGAAGCACGACGGGGCACCACAGAGAGGCTGGTGTCCATCCTAACTAAGTCAGCTCCTCTCTTTAATTTATCTATGTTGCTAAATGCTTGTTGAGGAGGTGACTGCGACTCATCTGTGTTTCTCTGCAGAATATCTGAGCTGATTGAGCGGGAGACAGGAGAATACTACAAAGCAGACCCCGATCTGTTTGATGATCGTCATCCAGGTGTTTACTGGCTTAAACAATGAGTTTTTAATTCCTGTTACTTTCTTTATTAGCTTACTTGGACTTCACAATGCAAAGTAGTTCAGGCCCAAAAGATTTCATGAAATATAAATGCTTTTAAAAATAGCTGAGATGGACATTTATTTTAACTTTTAACTGTTTATTGTGGCTATGCTACGTCCATTATTTTCATTGTCTTACTTTAAGTGTACAGCACTTTAGTGCTGAGTTGATTTTAAATGTGCCATATAAATAAGATTAACCTTGAGCTATTTAGTTCATAAACTTTTTTTTTCCATCTGTTTTTGCAGGACGAGCTGATCCAAACTGTATGTTGGGACAGCTGTTGAAGATGCTCTTTATGAATGATGACTTCACAAATGCGGTAATAAAGGAAGATACTCCTTTTACTCCTTTATAACTATTATAGTTTTAAATTTCTTCTCATTTTGGCTGTTTTGACAAGAGAATGTGCAGGTAGCAGTTGGTTCTTGAACTCATTGTGTTCATTCTGGGAGAAATGCATGAAGAGATCTTACTTTTTGGTAAAGCACAGAGAAGAATCTGCAAAAACGGACTCATTAGGTGTGTTTACCATCGATGGCCAGTCTGCGAGGTGACAAACCACAAACTATAAGCAGATAGTTTATAATTAGAAGAAAAATGAAAAGAAGTATTAAATTGTCTTTTGGGTCATATTTTATTAGCTTTATTGTGTTTATTTTATTCCATTACTTTTTTCTTTTCCACTTCTTAGTATCAGACTTTTGAAACTGTGTTTACACATGTTCTGGAGAATGTGTGAGGTCCAAACACGAGGAGGAGAGGAGAGCTAGTGATTTAGGTCTAGAAACATCCTCTGGCCTAGTCTCTCCAAGTCAGAGCTATCTGAGTGACATCCAGGACCAAATAATTTAATACTTGTTAAAATGTATTGTCTTAAAGAACACCTATATTATTTTCTTTACAGTATCAGATTTGTATGTTTTTGTTGTTAATGTTGTTTGATGTAATTTGTTTTAAGTCTGTAAAACAATCTGACAGTTTCATATCTGTTTAAAGTTAAATAATTCATTTGTTTAATTTACTTCTTTTTAAAAGAAACAAAAAGGCAACGTAAAGATAACAACCCACTTTTTAATAGTGTAAATGAGAACATATAACAACTGTTAAAATGATCATTTCACCCCCACATTTCTTTATATTTGGATTCATTTAGAGATGTAATAGATGTTTTAAAGTTCACTATGATGTCATAAAAGCATATTCACACAAAAAGTCAACATATTTATTAACTTTTATATTGGTTATTAATCTTTATTTAACCTGGAAAAATGACATTTTTTGTCCTGCAGCAGTGTCCTTGTCAAGACACTTTGAATTAAATAAGTATGTTTAAATCTGGGTATGTTTGACAGCTTTTGGACACGTATATAATGAGCAGTAGAGAGCTGAGCCTCAACACGGCAGCTTGTCGCCTCCTTCTGAACATCATGCTGGGCCTGGAAACTGCCGTTGTCTTTGAAGAAAAGGTAAAGTTGGATTGTCCTAAATTTAATGGGTTAAAATATGTTTAGAAGCCAGGATTGTAATAATTCAACTTCACTGCTATGGTTTATTCTGTGTTTTCCCCATTGCTACTATTTTATATATTATTTACAACAGGAAGGTCTGGTGGAGAAGTTGTTCAGCTGGGCATGTGAAGCGGAGCGGCCACTGTGCGTTTATGCTACAGGCCTGCTTGCGAGAGCCATGAGCAACCAGGAAGTGGCGTCCAACTACAGAGAGCAGAATGCCCAATTGGTTGGTTTATATTCATGTTAATGTGATGGTAATATAATGAGACACTAAATCAGATTTCTACAGCAGTTTGGGTTTAATAATAACCAGTGAAAAGTTCAGCATTTCAGGCTGAAGTCTCTGTGAAAGTCAGACCAGAAAATGTTATGCATTTTAACTGATAACATTGTATAAACCCATAATGTTTTGTGTATTTTCTTTCCCACAAGAACAAGTATTACAATTTCAAAGATAGATGTGATGTGATACTATTCTTATTTTCCCTTAAGAAAGTTTGTGTTGTAGTCCAGCTGAACTATTCTCTTTAATTTGGTCAATTCTCTGTACCTCCAGGTACCAGTCATGATTAAGCGTCTTGATGACTTGCAAACTGCAGAGGTCATGGGTCACTTAGGACCCACCCAGAACCTCCAGTCTTTATCTCAAGACTCTCAGGATGAAGCCACTCAAACCTCAAGTATTACAAAAGACCAGCAAAACAAGACAGATGGGGAAGATATGGATGAGGAAGAAGAGAGAAAAGAAAATAGTGGTGAGGGTAGCAAGTCAGCATCAAAAGCCAAGCTGTCAGCTCTGCTGGGCTCAGCCCAGAAATATGGTGGCTCGAGCAGCAGCTCCACCCTACTGCATCCAGACGTTGTGTACAAAGCAAAACCAGACCATGCCACCATGGAAAATGAGGAGACTCAGGGAAGAGGAGTAGGAGGAGGTGGGGGGAAAAGACGGTCTGTTGGAGAGAATGGAAGGAGAGCAAAACAGAAACTTGGCTTTACTGCTTCAAGCAGCAGGACTAAGGAGGAGGCAGAGAAAGCAAGCGAACAGGCAACCAGCAGCTCCTCCTGGTCTGAGATGAGTTCCATGGTGATTGGCACTGACTACTGCCTTTCACCGCTGAGCCCAGCCATGGAGCAGAGGCTCATCCTGCAGTATTTGACACCACTTGGAGATTATGAAGAGGTGAGTGTCCTGATGAAGGAATGTGATCGTAAACAAAACACAAAGGATGGATAAAAAACTTTTAGAAGTTTAAAAGGGAAATGTTAATAGAGACACATCCCATCTTCTTGTTTAAGCCTGCAGCCTCTGATGCACATCACCAAGATGCTGCAGAAACACTACAACTGCTTTTATGCTGGGATAGAACTAAGAAATGAGATCCAGGACTGATCCAGATCCAGCTTTCATCTTTCTATCTTTAGATTGGAATTAATTTTCAAGCTCCATACATTTTGCATCATTGTACATGTTTAATGGACTTCAGGTAGAAGAAACTAAAAGCTCTACACATTTATGTTTTATGGGAGAGCCTGATTTCTAACCTAATTAGGATTAGATAATCATCTGGTTTTGTTTATTAATCTGTAAACAAAGAGACTCTGAAATCAAAACTCACTTTAACTGACCGTTATGGTAATCTTTTACCTAAATCATTATCCTTATTAAATGTTCACAATAATAATCCTCTACTTTTCTGCAGTTGCTTGCTGTCTTCATGAAACTGGACACGCGATCATTGCTGATGAACTACATTGATCTCAGGCGGACCAAGAATATTCAGCTCACCTTTGACGCTCTCCTGGTAAAGTTTACTTTGGAGGGAAAAATCACCAGAACATGTTTTTTTTTGCTCTTTCCTGTCTGTAATGTCATGCAGCATTACTGTGACAACAGGTTAGCTTCCTTTGTTTCAGTCATTGTACCTGTGCTGACAGCAGTAGAGACAGATTTCTTCCTGATGGGTGGAGCCAGCCATAATTAAGCTGGATAATAGGTTTAAAAACAAATATTTATACATCCATTAATTTTCTTTAAGGTTTTTTCCACTCAGGGTCACGGAGAAGCACATGTTTAAACTCACTCCTGAGGAGAATTTTAAGGGACCAATTCACATAACATGCAAAAATCAAGCAAAAAATAATGCCTTGAATAAGTAATCTGATTGGAAATGTGTAACTGAGTTCTAGGGTCAATTTGGTCCTGGAATTTTGTTAAAATGAAATAAAAGCACACTGATCAGGAAGAATGACTTTAGCTGATGCAACCATAATGAAAGACCCAAAGTCAGTGTTTACATGCAGCCGTTCAGTCCCATCCATCCATCCATTTTCTACCACTTATCCCTGAACGGGGTCGCGGGGGCCTGGAGACAATCCCAGCTGACATCGGGCGAGAGGCAGGGTACACCCTGGACAGGTCGCCAGTCCGTCACAGGGCCCCATTCAGTCCCTCCCCACAGAAAAAGCTGTCTGTGTGTGAAAGATAATCTCAGCTTTGGGGGCGAGGCTTTTTCAGCTGCATTAAGGTTGAATTTACTAACTTCACTCAGTGGAGTGTTGCCTTTTACTCATAATGACTGCACATGTTTTTTTTTATGTGACATGAAACCACGAGACTGTGTTGAGAAGAAAAACGTTGTATATGTAATGCAAGTAGTTTTAAACAAAAATAAAAACTTTACTTTTTTTTTACATGTAAAAAAATAAATAAAACACGCACCAGCAGTGCTAACAGAGGTGATGGAAGAAATGCCATCAGTTTTTATTCCTCAGATACTGAGGGAATAAATTATTCTGATATATTTATCATTGTATATTTAATCCCATCACAAATTAAATGGATTGTATCAAATTTACCATAAAGGCCCAGTTTGACTCAACAGCCCTGTTGCTTGTTTATTTTTTACCAGATTTTAAAACAAATATTTGTCACACTTGTTCTATGTTGAAAATAATGATAGTTTGCTTAAAACAAAGAAAAAAATCATAACCTATAAAAAAAAAAAGGACACTGGTGCAAAACGACATCAAGAAACTTTTTCAGGTGCTTGTAAAATGAATTTGCAAAAAATAAAAAAGACAAAGTTATCTTTATCCAAACTGCAATCTTAAAAGCTATGGACATATCCAAATACGTCAACTGCAAATGGATTTACGTCTTCAAATATTATTTAAAAATTATATTTCCTTATTTATTTTCTGTGTTTATTCTCCCTTTTCAGTTTCTTGCTTCCCTGCTCCTCCATAAGAAGTTTGCTGCGGAGTTTATTGCTCATGGAGGAGTTCAGGAACTTCTAGAGATCCCGAGGCCTTCTATGGCAGCAACAGGAGTTTCTCTCTGCCTCTACTACCTGGCCTACAACCAAGATGCAATGGAGAGGGTATAGTTATTATTCGTCTGCAATTTTTTTTTCAAATTGAAGCAGCTTTTATTTGAAGGCATCATTGTAAAATTGATAAATGAACATGTGGCCGTTTAGCTTGAGGCCAGAGAGTTACGGTACTTTGAACCTGGAATCGCCTCCTGCTACATTGTATAATATTGAGACTGATCAGACTGTGGGTTACCAGCTCATTCCCTGTCTGTATTGTGTGTGTGTGTGTGTTTTTACAGGTGTGCATGCTCCCAGATGGTGTGCTGTCAGACATGGTGGCTTACACCCTGTGGCTGTTGGAGTCGTCCCACGCTTCAGGCGTCTGCCACGCTACAATGTTTTTCTCTATTTCCTTCTCATTAAGGGCAGTATTGCAACTCTTCGATGAACAAGATGGCCTCCGCAGGCTAGTTAATCTGGTTAGTAGTGAATCATCCTATGCTGGTTTAATACAGCCGTCAAACCCAAGTTTATTTCATTATTGGGCTTTGCATTGTCTATCCTTATAGATCAGCACTTTAGAGATCCTTAACACTGAGAATGAGGTTTCCATAATGAGTGATGACCAGGTCTTCTCCAGCCGACAGACAGCGAAGCATACCTGCATGGCACTGCGCAGGTGAAGCCGCAAACATAGATGCACTGATAGAGACATTGATAAAAGTATAGAATTATAAAAATACAATGGAATTGCATATTATAACTAAATGTCTAAAGAAAGTAAAAGTTGCATGTAAATCTGTTCCAGCAGCTGTGTATCACAGGCACATGTATAAAGTAAACATTATTGTGTTATTTGCTTTGTGAAGGTACTTTGAGGCTCATCTTGCAGTTAAGACTGAACAGGTGAAACAGTCGCTGCACACATCAGACAGTGGCACCATCATTCCCCAGCAGCCATTTTACAAGGTATACAGATGGTATTTTTATAGTCTAGTATTTTAAATATATTTTAAAATGTTGAATTTGGGGGAAAAAGCAGCTAAATATTAAATATTTTGTTCAGAGTATTATCTGCATTTTCCATTTTAAACTAATTATACTTACAAATGCCAAAGAAAGTAAAGACAAACATTTTTCGCCTAGTGTTTTTATCCTCCATCACCACTGAAGACATTGATTTTTAAAAAAATCTTTGTCCTTACCTTTAACAGAGTATAATGTTTCTTCATATAACACCGCTTACATCAATCGTTTGCGTGTCTCCAGGCGTACTCATACACCAGAGAGCAGATCATTGAAATGATGGAGTTTCTTATCGAGTGCGGACCTCCACAGCTCCACTGGGAGCCAGTTGAGGTATTCTACAAGTTATCCTGTGTTCCTTTAATGCTGCAGCTCATATCTGCAGCCTGTGACTGGAAGACCTACTACGGCAGGTAATCTGGCTTTCTCTCTGCAATGATGATGAAAACTGATATAGCAGACAACATTGATTTAACTGAACATTTTCTTCCATCTTTTTTATTAATCAATCTGTCCCACCAGGAGCGACACAGTGCGCTATGCATTGGACATACTGGCCATCCTGACAGTGGTTCCTAAAGTCCAGCTGGTCTTGGCCGACACTGTTGACGTTTTGGATGAAAACAGGTCTTCTGTTTCCACTGTGGGTCAGTAAATCGTTACAGTTTTTAAGTAATTGAGGAACTTTAAACTTTTAGCCTTGTGTGCATCTCTTGTATTCTTGTCTTGGCTGCAGGTATAAGCATCATTCTGGGTGTTGCTGAGGGAGAGGTATTTGTTAATGATGCTGAGATCCAGAAGTCTGCACTACAAGTAAGCTGATTGTTTAAGATGTAACGTGCTGACAGCTCTAATCCAAATGAACTTATCTCAACATCAGAATATAAAGTGGTTGTTAAACTCTTTATGGAACTTTTATAAATATAGAAGGAAAATCCTGCTGCTTACTTTAGAAATAGTCGTCACCTTTTCACCAGTATCTGGTGCCTTCATATGAAATTAATTTATATACTGACTTTTTTCATGTTTCAGTTTAGACTTAGACTTACGGTAACTTTAATCACAAACAACTGGTTTTACTGTGCTAAACCTGATCAGGAATCAATTGCTACTGATCAGTTGCAAATACTTTTAAATTGCTTAAAACATCATTTATTTATTTCATTTTATAATTTGTGACATAAATTGGGGAATGCATTATCTTGGTGGAGTTTTTAGCCTTAGAACGGGGAGCATAGCTCTTCTGAAATGGTTTGTGCTGGCTTTAAATAAATTTTACATTATTGGGGTTTAATAGTATTTATAAGTTCGAGAACTATCCTATTGGGAAGAGTTCTCTAACAATCTAAATTGATATATTAATGACAAACATATTTCTGCTTCATTTTTCGGCCACTTTTGACTTTTAATTTTTCCCCTTGCTGCTTCCCAGGTGATAATAAACTGTGTGTGCGCTTTAGACCAAAGCCTGAACAGTGTTGGTGCTTTTGCTGTTGCCCCTCTGAGGCAGTCCTTTCACCCCCAGCAGCCCGCTACTCCACACAACAGGGTGCTGGCCCATATGTGGCAAGTAGTACAGAACAATAATGGTATAAAGGTAAGCAGTTAAAAATCTAAGTTTCTCTCTGCTACACATTCAGATTTGATGTGAAAGGTTTTCTTTCCTGCTGTTTATATATTCATGTGAGCTCTGCATTCTCATTATGTACCCTTTGGAAAAGAAAAATGTTCCTCACTCTGTGAAGGATCAGACACAACTGTGTATTTTTGGATTTTCCAGGTGCTTCTATCCCTGCTGTCAGTAAAGGTGCCCATCACAGATGCAGACCTAATACGTGCTCTGGCCTGCAAGGCTCTGGTTGGACTTTCCCGTAGCTCTGCCATCAGACAGATCATCAGCAAGCTGCCGCTCTTCACCAGCAGCCACATTCAACAAGTAAGAAGCAGATCCCCCAGTTTAAACTCTTCAAAAAATGCTCAAAATCCAATGTTACCATTTAGCTTAGAAACAAGCACAGTGTTTTGTTGAGTATATGGCACTGGGCTGTAGTGTAATTGGAAATCTCCTGTGTGCTGCTGTAGTTTCTAATTCATATAATTTCAAGTGATGTATTCATCTCAGCTCTAATTCAGGAATTGGGAGCAATCTCTGCACCTTTTAGGTTAAACTAATGTTATTAATAAAAAAAGGTTCAACAAATTGAGATGTTATAGTAATACTAAATAATATGTATGTCAGTGAGACGGTGTGTGAGTTTGTCACTGTTCCATTTGCTTCTTACACTTTTGTTTTATTTCATCCTCAGCTGATGAAGGAGCCGGTGCTGCAGGACAAACGAAGTGAGCATGTCCGCTTCTGCCGTTACGCTGCCGAGCTGACCGAGCGGGTGTCTGGCAAGCCTCTCCTCATGGGCACAGACGTCTCTCTGGCTCGTCTGCAGAAGGCTAACGTGGTTGCACAGTCACGCATCACATTTTCTGAGAAAGAACTCCTCATACTGATCAGGAACCACCTCCTGTCCAAAGGGCTCCATGACACAGCAAATACACTTGTTAAAGAAGCAAATTTACCTGTAGCCACTTTCTGTCCAAGCACCTCTTCCTGCGTCACCCCTCCCCTGTCTGCTTCACCAATACCCAGGACTTCTCGATTAGCAAGTGGGATTGTACCTCGCATTGCCAGCCATGTTGGAACATCTCCCGTGGCAGCCTCTATTGCTTCCTCTTCTTCTCGGTCCCTTGGCATTTCTCACCCATCATGCTCCTCCACATCTACTTCTGCTCTCTCAGCTACTCCTCCGCACCCTCACCCTCATCCTGCGCCTCACGGCCAGGCCTCACACTCTATTGGCCGGATCTTGTTCACACGGGAACGTCCGGCAAGCCACTGCAACTCAGGGAAAAAACTTTGTGCACTAAAACAGAAGTCTGACCATGGTGCTTTTATACAGGTTAGTAATGCATTCGGTTGTTTACCTTGTTGGGGATTCAGATTAATCATAAGTATCTACATCTGTGCAATAAGTTATTGAACAAATAAAAACATCACCAGAGGTTTGCGCAAGTATGACTGAAAATATTTGGTTATTAAGCATTTTCTAAAGTAGGTAGAGTAGGTTTGTCAGTGAGACAAAAAAGCATATTTTGTCAAATTTAACTATGCAATGTTCATTTCAAAGATTGTTTTTTAAGGTGGAACTGAAATTATAAGCAAGTATTTTTAATCAACAGAATAACAACCAGTTGTGAGAAGACCAATGTCAGTTTGACAACGTGTTTGTAGAAGTGTATCACCTCACAAACAGTGCTGTTAAGGAGTCAGCACAGACAAGATTGGAAAGGTGTTGATGCTCTTTGCCCAAGTAAATGCATAAAAATCACTTCTAAACTTAAAGTATAAAGTTATCTTGAAATGTCCCCAGTGAACTAGTAAACCAGTTGACCAGAACATTATCAAACTTCTAAATAATTATATGCCTCTTTAACATTGACTAAAATGAATGAATCAAGCATCAGGAGAACATTAATGTGGATCTTAGAGGTTCTTATTGGTTCTTACATAGAGTCAGCATCTCCAGAAAGAACATGATGTCTGTGTGTAATTCATGGAGATAATTAGAGAGGAGCTGAAAATCTGCAAGAACAATCTGGTAGAATCTGTCTATTTACTAAACATGAAAAAAAACCATTTGGTTTATATTTCAATAAAGCAACTATTAACATGTTAGATTGTATTTTATAGAAAAATATCAACAATTTGAAAGAGATGCATAATGTTCAAGTGTTATATACAGTACATACCCTCTAGCTCTAAGAATTTACAGCAAAAGAGATTTTATTACAAAAAACTGCTGACAAATAATAAAACCAGTCTGGGAAGAGGATCTTGATATACTTGCAGTATGTGACCACTTAGGGCTGCACAGTGGCGCAGTTGGTTAGCTCTTTGGCCTCACAGCAAGAAGGTTGCTGGTTCGAGCCTCGGTCAAACCGGGATCCTTTCTGTGTGGAGTTTGCATGTTCTCCCCGTGTTAGTGTGGGTTCTCTCCGGGTACTCCAGCTTCCTCACACAGTCCAAAGACATGCACCTTGGGGACAGACTGATTGGAGACTCTAAATTGCCCATAGGAGTGAGTGTGTGTGTGTGTGTGTGTGTGTGCATGGTTGTTTGTCTATGTGTGTTGGCCCTGTGATGGACTGGTGACCTATCGAGGGTGTACCCTGCCTCTCGCCCGTTGTGAGCTGGGATTGGTTCCAGCCCCCCCGCGACTCTATTCAGGGAAAAAGCAGTAGAAAATAGATGGATGGATGTGATCACTTATTATTACCGCTAACACAGAAGGCTATGTCACACAGTTCAGAAATATTTAGCTTTATGTTTCAGATGTTTGTATTATATGTAATGATAAATATTTACTATCACAAACTTGGGCCTGATAGAAAACAGTGTTGTTTGATCTATTCCCCTTATTGGTACATCAATATAAGTGAAACAGCATGTATGCTGTTTGCTGCATCATTTGGCATTATTTATGTCTTACTTGTTTGATGCTGCCACTGCCATTAGTCTTGATGATTGTCCTGTGGTTGTACTGTAGTGCCATCAAGAGGCTATTATGGGTTTGTGAAATGTCTTCACAACAATTGAATGGGGTGTCTTTAAACATCATTTTACACTCAAGATGCATCTGATTAATTTTTATTTTTAATACAGCAACTGTGTGCTGTCAAAAGGTTAATTTTAGTAAAACAATGATCTTAAAACCAAATCTTCTTCTCTTAATCAGACTCCAGCTATGAAGAAGCAGTTGGAGCGTCATCTTCCTTCCCCTCCATCTCTGGACAGCATCATCACAGAGTACTTGAGGGAACAACACGCTCGTTGTCCCAATCCCGTCACCACCTGCCCTCCTTTTTCCCTTTTCACTCCACATCGCTGCCCGGTGCCCAAGCAGAGGCGACAGGCATCGCCCAATTTCACTGCCCGACTGGGAAGCAGGATGTTTTACCCAAAATATGGAGGCGTGGACCGAGCGTGTCTGGATAGACACTTGATATTTAGCAGGTAAAGACCAGCCTTGGGTAACGTGTGTGATATTTATTTCAATCTATAAAAACTCTTTAAAAAAATATAATAAAAAAAGGAGTCTGAAATAAACAAAATCAAATATAAATTATTCCTATATTTTTCCTTGACTGTTACCTACAATTCACTTTTTCTGTTTTTGCACCCCCCCTCTCAAAACCTGTCTTAAGGTTTCGCCCAATGTCAGTTTTCCACGAGGGCGACGGAGATGAGAGCGGTTTCACTTGTTGTGCTTTCTCAGCCCGTGAGAATTTCCTGATGTTGGGAACCTGTTCAGGCCACCTCAAATTCTACAACATTTTCTCCGGAGCGGAGGAGGCCAACTACACCTGTCACACATCCGCCATCACCCACCTTGAGCCCTCCAGGGTAACATGAACATTTAAAGCTCTTACTCGCAGGATGACTTCTAAATTGCAGGTCAGATTGTTGAAATATTTGACTTTATAATCACTTTGCTATATGTGTCTCTCAGGATGGGAAATTGCTGCTCACCTCTGCTTCTTGGAGTGTCCCCCTGTCGGCTCTGTGGAGTATGGATGATGTCTTTAGCATGAAGTAAAATTATTACACATCCCTGTTTTGATTCTACACAATGGTTTATAGATTGTTGTTTACATAGGTGTACACACTGTGTTGATACTTTCTTTTTCCAGGAACTCGTTTGCTGATGATCACTATGTTGAGTTTAGTAAACTCTCTCAGGACAGAGTCATTGGCACCAAAGACCAAGTTGCACATGTAGGTAACACAAACTGATTAACTGTTCAGTACCTTTTAATCATGTCCTATACTTTATTTTAATATGTTCTTCTTTTATTCTTATACCTGCTTTGTTATAAATCTTCTTCTACCAGATATTTTATTATTTATCAAGAATTTCACAGTATTAAGTGCTTTTTCCCCCCATTAGCCTGGATATCTAAAAGTTTATAGAAAAAAAACATGAATACTTTTTCTATATTCCATTAGTTGCTCTCATTGTCACGCCAAGTTGCTGTGTTGGGTTTTACTATAGATTAAGTCATATACAGTATTCTCAATTTCCTTTTCTTTACACAAAGTTATTGAAATCAGAGTGACATTCTCATTTCAGACATATATTATTGCTTACTTTCATGAAGTGGTATCTAAATGAGAGAGAACAGTAATTATTAATCACAGCAGTCACCTGCTTTTTGTTATATTACTGAAAACTTTACAGAAATGAATTTTATCTTTAGTGTGAAGACTTAGTTTAGCATCATCTCTCCATTTATTGAGCATGGTTGTTTGTGAAACTTTAAAGCTTTGTAAGCTGGAAGTTTGTTATGGAAAAGTACCATCATCAGTCTGATATTCTCTTTTGTTGTGCAACTTTTATCCAATCAGCTCATGACAGCATTTTTATTCCTGTGCTTCAGCTCTTCTCTTCTGAACACTTTTATGACTGAACAAGCTCCCCCTTCACTGCTTACATCAGCACAATTTCTTTTGTGAAGCTGTTGCCAATAAACTCTTGAGCATCAATTAAAATCCTGTTTTACAACAAATATGCTAGCAGTTGCAGTGCCTTGATGACAATATGCCAATAATGATGAGCTTTTTTAAATTTTTTATAATGTCTGCATTTTTGATGGCACAACAGAGCCTGAAAAGTCAAGCATGTCATGGGCCTGAGAAGTTCAGCACATTTTTAAGGAAATCCGTAGGAGTAACTTGAATGAAAGGTGGATTCATTTCCAGGAGTTGTATATTTCAGTTTTAAATATTCATTTTTGTGCTATTTTTTCCCTCTTGTTTCAGATCTATGACATCCAAACGGGTCAGAAGACCCTGACTCTGAATGACACTGCCCTGGCCAACAACTACAAAAGGAACTGTGCCACCTTCAACCCCACTGACGACCTGGTGCTGAATGATGGGGTGCTGTGGGATGTGCGAGCACCGCGGGCCATCCATAAATTCGACAAGTTCAACATGAACATCAGTGGGGTTTTCCATCCTAATGGCCTTGAAGTCATCATCAACACAGAGATTGTATCCTCTAAACCAAATGGCTTTAAAGGGTTTCCTAAAACAACACAAACTTGGTGCCTGTGCTTTGTTTTATTAGACATGTTTTAATCTTTGCATGCACTGCTCTGTAAACTGAAAGGGGAAAAGCTGCTTCAGGTAAAAACTGAATGGAAATTAGGTGAGCGGTTGTAACTCAGGAGGAAGAGCTGGAAGGTTAGAAGTTCAATTCCAGGATTCCCCTGACTACATGTCCACCTGTCCTCAGGCAAGTCCCTGAATCCCAAGTTGCCTCCAATGTGTGTAAATGTTGTGTAAAGCGCTTTAAGTGGCCGCTGTATTAGTACAAGTTTATTTACCATTTATCAAATGAAAGCTTCAAGTTTGTTTCACCACCAGCTGCAGCTGTGTGTTTTTTATTGTGAATTTTTATTTTATATTTAATGATGCATCATATTCCTTCATGATGTAATATTTCTAACTTTGGGTAAATACCCGTCTAGTTTTTGGCATCAGGACTGCTTCCAGATTTTCCTTTTAACATAAAAAGGAAATTTTAGCGAGGTTTGTTTACAATAGTTTTCAGCCTTAACAGCAGACTTCAGTGGGACCTTAGGACTTTCCACCTCCTCCACACTGTTCCTGCCCTGGACCAGTGCAGGGTGGTCTTTAACAGTAATGGCACCATTATATATGGCGGTATGGACCATGTGTTTCACTTATTTCTAATGCAGTGACAGAGTCAATGCGCAGGTCGGCAGAGGTCATGATTGCTTTTCTCACCTATGTACAGCAATGCTACAAGCTGATGATGAGGATGATGTAATGGACCAACAGATGAAGAGTCCATTTGGTTCATCATTTAGAACTTTTGATGCCACAGACTACAAGCCCATTGGTAGGCAGTATTTTTATGTTATCTCAGTAAAATATGGTTCACTTGCATAACAAATATTTCTAAGATGGAAAAATAAATGGACTGCACAGATGACCCTATTTAAAAATGTTTAGTGTTGGTGATTGTAATGGTTTGGACCATGCCATATAATGATTGTTTTAAGTAAGATTGCTTGTAATGCAGCTTTTTTTCCCTTTCAGCAACTGTAGATGTGAAGAGGAACATATTTGATCTGTGTACTGATACCAAGGACTTTTACCTTGCTGTTATAGAGGTACTTTCCTTCATTTTTTCTATCTCATTAGGTGTTATTCTGATAATCAAAATGAAGAAAACTAGTCTTATTTTTCTTGCTTCTTGGTGCAGTTTAATCTCTCATCTGTCTCGCATGAAAAGCCCAAGAAATATAAGTGAAATTTCAGAGATTTAAGGAGTGACTGACTATGACCTGGAGGACTGAGCATCTTTCTTTTTATCTGTATTGCATCATGTGTACATTTGCTGTACACTGACGTATACTACAGCTAAACTATACTGTGCAACCTGCAGTAAAGTCATCACATGCAGAGCTCAGACTGCTTTTGTCTAGTAATTTGCAACAGTATCACTGATTTTTGCAGGATTCTTATCATACTCTTTTTTTTTTTTTTTTACAAAAGACATGATTAAAATTTTATGTGAGTTTCATGTAATTTCTATTCACCTCCATGTTTAATAATTTCAGGATCTTAACTTTCAGGCTCTGACATCCATCCATTCTTGATCCATACATAATATGGTTCTCTGAGCCCTTTTGAGCCTCAGATTTCCATGTTTCTAATGTAGTCTGGGAGTCATGGGAGTACAGATCTAGGCCTGTTGCAATAGGTCCATTGATTGTGCAATATATAAAAAAAAATAATCACGATGAGACTGACTGCCACAATAAATTTTATTTGTTTCTCTTTTTAACAAAGAATGGATGACAACTGTTTTTTCTACGGTGCATCATCGTAAAAGAGACCAATCTAGAGGCAGAGATGCCTTTGACTACAATGTTTACAAATTTGTGCAAGAGGCCCTGGACAGGTCGCAGAGGTCGCCAGTCCATCGCAGGGCCTCCCTTCTACCATCAAACCTTTAAATGCTAGTAACAGTGCTTAGTGTGAGGTCTTGTGTTTTTCTTCTTGTTGTGGTAATTTAACCCTTTACAATTTATTTTACTTTATTTATATATTTTAACATTTGCTTCGTGGAGGATAAACCTAAATCTAGTGCTTGCTGAAGATTTACGAGTTTCGGTGCATCCAAAGTTATATTTTGGTTCCTCCACACAAAGATCTCTACATGTTCCCTGAAACTGATTCTTAAAGATTAATATGATTTTTTTGGTCAGATTGCTCCGTTATTCACTCTAAGAGCCTTTTACATACTCCATGACAAACAAAAATGTTTATTCTCGAGGCCACAAAAACAAAAGGACTACATCTTATTGCAGATGTGATTGGGGGCATCCTGTAGCTTGTTCCTCATGCATCAGGAACTCTGAGATGTATTATGTGATTGATTGGACATTTGAGGTGGAAAGTCAGTTCTGCATTTCTGCTGTTGTGAGGTTGACCTGAGGTGGTGTAGAATGTGAAACACTGACACTGCTGTGTGCACAACCCAATACTACTACAAAGTTTCTTAGGAAGTATGAAATTACTGGGTCAGTTTTTCATTGCATAATAAAACCACGTGCAATAATCCTTATAGCAGATGAAGCTTCTTGTGTAATATGAATTAACCAGATGCATACAAAGTTTTTTTTGTTCTTGCGGCCTCGAGAAGAAGAAACTTCTTGCTTCTTGTGGAGTATGCAGTTTTTACCATAACCTGATGCAAAATGTCTGAGAAAGTAAATGTATCATATGTCACACCAAGCTCTTATGGGTTAAGGGTGTCTCTCAATGATGCTCTTAGTGAATAATTATTGACCAATTGTTCAGCTATTTTTTGTATATAACTTTGCAGAACCAGGACGCAGTCAGCTTGGACACAGTATGTCGTCTTTATGAGGTGGGACGACTGAAACTGGCCGAGGAAGGAGATGATGAAGAGGTGAGATGCTGATTTTTTCATTGACTTTTCTCTGAGAGCATTTTGTTTTGATGCTTATTTTGTCAGCATTACTGGTATAGAATAGTTATTAGACCATATGATTGACCTTTGTTTTTAATGCGTGTTGTGTTCGTTTAGGATGATGATGATCAGGATGATGACGATTCCTCAGACACAGATGATGATGAAGATGATGATGATGACTTAGACACAGATCCACTTGTGGAGGAACTGGTTAATAACAATGAAGCAGAAAACCAGGACCAAGCGCCCTCCCCTGCAGATGAAGGGGTATCTAATTCAGTGACAATCTGTTTATCTGTTTAAATAATTTCAGAGTTTGAGCTTTCCTCACTAGCTACATTTATACGGACTAGGTTTATCAGGATACTAAAATGTGAAACTTGATACCATAAAGCACTAGAGTGTTTGTTAGGAAGATAACTTTTATCACAAAATGACATGCTGTAAAAAATGTACCTGGAAGATGTGATGCTGTGCTGAAAAACATCTAATATTTTACACAATCACTGCACACTCAGCGGGGTAATATTAAGTCAGTATCATGTGGTTGTGAAAAAACGGTGACGCTGAGGGCTTGAGTGGTACAGTTCATCTGAGATATGAGCCAAACTTGTATCAGTGGCAACTCCTACATACAGGCTCTGTTACTTTCACTGACATTACATTATAAAGCTGCAAAGAATCTTAATGTAAAAGTGAACATTGCTTATATATTTATAGAAAATTGGCCTTTAGAGCAGCATTGAAATAGTGAAAAATATCAAATATAGTCATTAAAAGCCACCTGCTGATATCATTGATGTGTAATAGTTGGTTTTGAGGTTTTAAATAAACTTTCTGTCTCGTTCAGATTGCAGGTCTTCTTGGCAGCAGTGACAACGACAGCAGTAACAATGATAACTCAGAAGATTCAGATCCTTCTTATGATACTGGTGAAGAATCAGACCTGTTACACCCTGAAGACATAGAATGTAAGTGATTGAACCAATAATAATCTTAACCAATATATTTGGGTTTTTTTGTTGCTCCAGTAACAGGTTTCTTTTAACAAAATGATCATTGGGTTGAAGTTTAAATGAAGCAGGAATACATTTACATTGTGAGTCTGTCACTTCTGGCCAAATATGCATGACTTAAAACAAGTAAAATAAATTGGGTCTTAAAATGAGGAGAAAATGAAACGTGGTCTGTGTGTAACTGTGTGACTGAGATGATCTCAGCTCAAAGGAAACGCATAGACTGAGCAAAGGTAGAGTTCATTCTTACAGAGACCAACTGCTTGGATGAAAAATCCCAAAAGCACACTGCAGATATGAAATGTTTCTGTCATTTTTCAATGTTAGAATAACATCCCAACATTGTTTTAGAGTAATTTACATTCTCATAGTGTTAATGTCCTGCAGGGACTCGGCAGACATTAGCTGCCCACCATCAGCATGCCAGTGGTGGAGCCACATACTCAGTCTGGCAGTCACAGCAGTGTATCCATTCATTCCCAGCTGTCTTTACTAAAAATGACACCAGCTGAATTGTATTGTGCTTAGACTTCATTTTGACAATAAAAATTCAGTTTTTCTTGTTCTCATTGTTCATTTGCACGTTAGACAGTCTGCAAATGCTGGAATCAGGTAAAATAGTTTTCCATGATGTAGGAAGAAGCGTTAGCTAGCTAGTGGCTAGTCCAACACTTGTAAAATGTAGGACGTCTGTATATAACATTATAGTGTTGAAGCTGGAGTCTGCTTTTGCTCAGCCTGCAGATACGATGCCTCTGCATCATCTGTCTGTCCAGCATTGAACACCCATAACATTTCTCCATGCAAATCTCTAAATTCATTAACTCAGACATCACGTTTAGCAAATAGAAATATTAGATATTTAGTCAGTGAATAAAACACTTATCAAGAATAATAATTAGCATTCAGTCTTATAATATTAATGTACAAAACAAGTTTGAAATGGAAGCATCTCGTATTGTAAAATAAACGTCTCCATTCATTTGCACTGTACTTGCACGGTGTACATTTGACAAGGTTACCTGTGGCATGAGCTCTATACTTACCTGTGTCTGTTTGTGTGTTGCAGTTTTTAGATTAGAATCTGAGGATGAAGACTAAGTGATTCATCAACAGATGGTTCTCCTGACCAGGGAGAAGATGCTCCCCTGTTGACAATGTGAACCTCAAGGACTTTTTGTTGCTCCTGTTTAAATAGTTTATCAGGCAAGTTAACTGTGAGCACACTGATGTACACACTGATGTCCTGGACAATAACAGAAATCAGCACTATTGTGTCTCTGAATATATTTTTAAAACTGAGTCTGGGTAAAAGTCTCGGCTATGCACACAGTCTCTCATATCAGTTTTTTCTTTAATAAGAGTATTTGGAGTTTTTCAGTCTTTTACTGGGCTCTATGCTTGTGCTGCTTAATGCTCTGCTCAGAAGAAGACTTCTTTTCAATTTTTATAGTTCACATTTGAATAAGCAAAACAACTTCCTTATATGAACCTAATGAAAGTCCTGATGTCTTAATATTTTATTTCTGCATCAAAGCAGCAAGGAGTCTTCCACATATGCATTTTTCACTCTGAACATGATTGTAGCTAAAAGCCAAATATTCATGTGAAAAAAGTGGAACAACAATTACCTCACTTTGCTAATTTTACAGAAAATAAATATGTCAACAGCTAATATGAAAAAAAAGATAATTTAAATTTTATGTATATGTATGAAGTGACTACATTAAAAAAGGATCAAGAAGTGTTCATATATTTATAATTTCTGGTTTCCATAAAAGTGCAGAGTTGTATCTTTGCAACGTTTGTCATTAAAAGCTTTTTTCCTTTAACTTCTCTTTTAAATCAGAGATGTTGGTATGCTTCCTCAGTATTAAAGATTTTTATCCTGCACCAGGAAAGCTAGTGTTACCACATCATAACTTCCAAAGCAAGCCACTGTCCAACGTCAGCCAAAGGCACCTGAAACCTCCTACACAGGAGTCCAGAGCGAGAGGTGGACATTGATGCTGCTTTAGTCACTGCTAGATTGAATCCTACTCTCTAATATAAAGTGCTAAATGTTAACCTCTCGCCCTGTTTTGCAAATCAATGACAGTCTGTGGTTTGACCAGTGCAGCTAAAAGCAAAATCTTTACTAAGCTGGATTTCAGTCACTAAAGTGTATTTTCAGACTGGCTGCAGCTTACAGCTGTCCTCCCACATGTCACTAGTTTATTTGTTTATATTATAAAAGTCTTTGTGGAGATTTTTATATGTTGAGAGAAGTTTTCTATTGGTCGACATTTTTTTAGCTCCTGTAACTTCAGGTATCCTCTTGCCATTCTAGCTGGAACAAATAAGTGAGAGCATAGGCTGAGCTTTAAGATGACTGAACATCTGTTTTTATTTATTGCTTTGTGGGGCGATCAATAAGTCACTGAGTAAAAAAAACAAACTATTTTGCTCAAATCAGCATTTATACAAAGGGATGGCTGTATCCACCCACTTTCAGCAGCTAAAACTGGCAAACAAAAGTTTATTTCCTAATCAGATGAAAAGCAGCATTGAAATACGTCACATTTTTAAACACAGTGATGTCACAGCCGTTTTTATTATCTGACCTGCAAATCTGTCTCTGCGAGAACTGGATCCTTTATTTCTTAGTAAGTTAGTAAGTATTAAAATGTTTCTATGGTAATTTGTGTTTATTTGTGTTGTATTTAAATTGATTTTTTTCGTAATATAGAAAGTACTGAGGTGTTAAAACAGTGTCATTACCACATGTTAGTAACAGCCAGTATTAGGTACTTGAAAGATTGGGCCAACTTTATGCTGTTTGAAGTGTTGCAAAGCTGCGTCAAACAATCTACAACACAAAAGAGGAAGACTGACTTTTCATTGCTGTTTGATGTTTTAATTTATTTAGTTTTTTGTTTAACTCCACAGCACAGGGAAGTGGAAAGGACATTTTCAGTATTCTGTGTGTAACATGGATGCATTAGTTTGCCTGGAAGAGCATTTGAACACCATGTTGGTGGCATCTATTTACAGCTTGACTAAAAACAAAAATAAAGTGGGTGACATAACCTGCAGTTTTACTACAGAAGTTTGTTTGTTGATGTTTGAATTGTTTGTTTGTTTGTTTTTTAAACGTGTCTTGTCCAGCATTAAAGCAGGCAGAACGATGGTCTGGCTGCTGTATTGTGCTGAGCAAATTTGCTTTGTCAAGAATCTTCATGTATATATGTATATACAGAGATTTTCTTGATAATCACAATTCTTTATTTATTTATTTTAAATGAATATGTGTTGCTGGACCCAACCAGAAAAGACACAAGTAAGTAAGGGAAAGTAAACACAACCCAGATTAAAGAAAGATGGACACAACAAAAGGAAAAACTGCAACCAGAACAACCTGCAATCCAACAAGATGCCATTCCATCTGCTACACCTGTATATAAAACAGGATGTTTCATGTCAAAAATCAGCAACTGCCAAGAGCGCCATAAGTAAACGAGCATAATATCTAAATAAACAAAAGGACAAAAAGCGAAAACACATGTCGACAGACACAATAAAACATACCAAAAGAGAAAACTAACTCAAATCTGAAGTATTCTCACATAAGGAAATATGGCTCTTTATGAACAAACCTAAAGAACAGACGAGTGACTCTGTCGTCTTGCAGAACGTACGGGGTGAAAAGTGATCATGCTAAGACGACCCCCTCTCCCCAAAGGTCAGAGGCAGGCTAGGACCACCTGAGAACAGGGCAAACGGCAGTCAGCCCTGAACAAGGACCCCAGCCACCTCACCCTGGGGCAAACCGAGCATCCGCCCAGGAGGCGACAGAGGAAGGTCCCAGCCAGAATTGTTTGGAGTATTTACAGAGACAACCATTACATTATTCAGACAAGTATGGAGTCGCCATGTGTGCAATACTTTATATTAAATGTCCAGAAAATTGCATGAAATATGTATAAGTGTTGGAGTTTGGAAACTAAAGGATATTTTATAGATACTGTACATTTAGTCTTTAATCAAGCAGCAGGTCATACTGTTTGGAGAATTAAAGCTTTATTCATATAACACTTTTTATACAAATACATACAGCACAAAAGGCTTTACAGTATGTCAAAGTAAAAATAAAAGATTGTGAGCAGACAAATGGATGCACACATGTATACACATGTACATTTAAGAGTAATAGTATGGTAGTGTGGAAGCACTCAGCACTTTGCAGCGAGGAAACAGGATAAAACAAAAAGATTAGAATTTTATTAATGGATGGATGGGAAAAAAGTAGGTAGGGTTGGAGGATCAGAAATATCCAAACCATCTCTTTTCAGGACAGGTCCAACAGTCTTCAAATAAGTTGAAAAGCTTCATGTCTAAAGGGAGTAAATATTCGGGTGTTTCTGTGCAATGGTGTTAACTATTTGCTGGCTGATGTTTTATGAGCGTTGTCTGCAAATGTTTATGGACCTGTGACATTAACCTCACAGGTCATGAAAAGCTTTGAAAGGCTTGTTATGGCTGATGTGGTAGAGCACTCTGACCCGCTGCAATTTGCATACCGAGTGGATGATGCCACGCTCACCCTGCTGCATGGGGCCTTCACCCACCTGGAAAAGTCCAAGTCTCATGCCAGTCTTGTTTTTCTGGATTTTTTGTGTGTATTCAACACAGTGCAACCACATTTCATGGGACATAAGTGGCTCCAGATGAAGGCCAACCCTCATCTTGTTCTTTGGCTCCTCTCCTTTCTCGTGGGGTGGAATATACAAATAATTGCCAAAGCTCCACCCTGGAAATAACATACGTCAAGTACTCAGATGACACTGTCATCATGGACACTGCAGACAGCCGGACAACTGCAGACAGAGTTGGACTCATTCTCGCTGTGGTGCAGGGACAACAGCTTGGATTTAAATGTATAAAAGACCAAAGAATTGTTTGTTCATTTAAATTTCACCACAACTTACTGACGGTCAACAATTAAATCATTCATACAAAGATCTGAGCTTCATTAATGATCATAAACTCACATTTCAACTCAACACTGAACATATTTTTAACAATGTCAGCAGCGCCTCTTTCTCTGTAAACAACAGGCTCATCAGTCGATTCTTTCAGCTTTTTAAAAAAGTTTATTTAAATCTATTCTCACATTTAACATCACTGTCTGGTTTGGATCACTTTCTCTTTACTCACAGCACTACTCTTAATAAAACCAGCTGCAAAGTCAGCAGCAGCAGTCGCTCACAGCCCTTCATGATTCCAGATCTCCACATCCACTACTACACCTCATGATGCCGGTCCCTTCCACTGAGGACAAAGAGGGTCTCCTCCAGCATTTTCCCAACCTACATCTGTGTGTACACACAACATGAATCAATGAAGCATTGTGCAAGTTCCTGCAATCCACACAAAGCCATCCATGTGTTGTTCAGAAATACCCACAAGGTGGCGGAGTATAACAAAACTTTAATACTCATTAAAAAAGAAACTCATGTAGATGCATGTTCATCTGTCAGGCAACTGAAAACTAATGATTTGATATTGGTGTTATATTGTGAACATAAGACACAGAGTCGTAATGGTTTAAATGACCTTTCTGATGTGGATAATTTGCATGTTTGTGTTTTATATTTATGTGCAGGACATTCCTCTGACAGTCTCAGTGTTTCCTTCATTTTCACCAGTGCTTCAGAGTAAATGCTCCTGCTAGTCTTGCATATTAAATGACGCTGATGTGTGTATGTAGTAATTTTCTTATTGCGTCATGTCACTGGTGGAAACCTTTAATGATGGGATGGCGCAGCGGACACACTCACCCACTACTATCTCCCTGTACTGAGCACGTAACTCCAACTCGCCTGATCTTCTTTGGCAGTTGCAGCTCTTGAACAGAAGCGCAGAGATATAGCGCTAACTGCGCAGCGAAGGGCTGGCCAAACTTCACGAAAAACATTTTGGATGTTTCCTCTTTTTACTGTTTTAATTTTTTTTTACTAGAAATTCAAGTTTATCTTCGTAAGCAGCAGGGTTAGCCCCTCACCTGGGCTGATACTCGCCTGTTCAGCGGATTCTTGGGAGATTTGCCCCAACAGCGCAGTACACCAGCAGGGATGCACAGAAACACCGCTCCATGCGTCAACCTGACGGGATAACGCCTCCTACCACCAGCTCATCGTTTTGTTCCATCATCCTGAGTTAAACTTTTCTCCATCGGCCTGTCTCTTCCCCCCCTCACTGGGTAATACCTCGGTGGGATTTCCATGAAGCTACGCGTCGGGTGACCGTACTTTGTTGGGGATTTTGCTCTGTGCTCAGCGGGACATCATGTGGACGCCGACGGAGGAGGAGAAAATCGGTGTCGGTGAGTAATAAAGATCTGTTCATGTGGCGCTGTCACTGAACACACGCTGGGAAATGTCTGTTAATGAACGTTTACGCATGGTTTTTAGTCATTCTTGGCACATTGTAAATGTTGTTCTTGAGGTGTTTTCAGCGCGGATGACTTCATAGTGAATGATGATGTTATGAGACTTCTGAAGGGATGTGTGATGAACTGCGTGGACACTTTATAGGACTCATAGTGATCCATCATATTCCCATATGTGTGAAGTCTGTGTGACTTACTGACCTTTAGCTTCTGACATTTTCTCATAATCTGTGTCAGTGTTTTCATTGTGATCTGTGGTATTTGTCATTTCTTTTGGTGTGATAAGATACAAGAGTTACAGAAGGTTATCATAAGTGAAGCACAATATGATGGAGATCAAATAAAGGACTGGTGTGTGGGATGATGTGCATTGTAATGAATAAATATAGCATGCAACATGGGGAACAGGATGCTTTGTTAATGGGCAGGACAGGTAATGAGACACACAGCAGTGATGTATTAGTCTGGATTGTATCGCAGTGGAATGACTGGGAACATTTTCAGATCAGAGTTTATTATTTAGGGATCTGAGCCAATAATCCATACTTTAATTAACCTCTTTTAGTCTCTTTTTATTATTCATCATAGCTCCTTTTTCTTTTCTTGCACTTTCTTCTTTCCACTATGTCCTTGCTGACTTGATAGATCTTTAAAATGTTAAGCTGTTGCACATGTAGAAAGTCTGCTGGTTATTTAACTTTGTTAGTTACATCTATGCCTAAGTTCAGTAGTGAAAACTGACTTTCCAAGCTTGTATTGAAAGTAAAATGGACACTTGGAGCTTTTACAGCTATCATATATGACAACAAACACCAGGGATTGCATTATTTACCGTACCTACATCTGTCAGAATAATTCTGCCATATTCCAACAATAACATCTAGATTACAGCAGTAATCTTCATATTATTTAATATTTTACTGTTATCTAAGCATGTCTGATTATTTTGATTTGGCTTTTTGGCTACATACTTAACCCAGTGAGCTCTTCAGGAAATCAGATTCTTCTGATGTTGATTCAGGTTTGCGACAGTTTACTTGACCGCAGCTTCTTTTATAAATGAGATTTTAAGTATCTAATGAAGACATTCTGGTAAATTATTAAACATTTTCTCATTTTAATGGGCCTGGCCACCCATGATGTTGAGACTTGGTATGAAAACTAATCTGAATTTGCACAAAGTATTGAATATGAAGTACCAGCTCCCCTACAGCATCCAAATGATATCGATTGACAGCTGCCTGGGCCTTTCTGAGTGACCGATTAGACGAAACTCTACACCGATATCTGCAGTGGGAGGGGGCAGGACTGTGCTGACAGGAAGTCAATGTGGGGAATGATGACTCTGGCACTCTGTTAATTGGAATGAGACATTAGCTGAATTTGAATGAGAGGTTTTCTTTGTTTTGTTTTTTTAAGTGTTATTTAGTTTTTGCTGCTCGATGTTGCTTCATGATTTACTCTCTTTTACTGCCGTTTAATAGGTTTTGTTGTGCAAAGTGTAACAGACATGTTGCAAGCACACCAGCTCCATAATTTGACAGTGCAGCAGTGTGAAAAGGCAACTGCTGTGATGGACTGTATCCCATATGAATGTTAACAAGGCACCACAATCAGTGCTGTGACAAAACAGGAGTTGTCCCATGAACCAGCAGCTACTTTATTGCATGTTGGAGAATTAAAGATATATAAATGTAGCATTATGGGGAAAAAACGACGACAAAAAAATAATTTTTTCATTTAAAAGCAGGTTTGCAAGATGTTTTAAAGCAATTTATTGTTTACAGTCATGACTTTGATAATTCAACATATGAATCAAACTGGTTAATTTATTAGATACAGGAATGGATTGTCAAAAATATCCTAAACCTTTTGAAAATAAAGTCACATGTTTCCTCTGTGTTTTACTAAAAATGTGTTCTGTTGCCTTTGTTAATCCAACCATTTGTGATTTTGCTGGATAAGGCCTTGCATACCAAGACAGGGAGAGTGGTAACTCATAGAGGGTTTCCAATGGAGTTGGGATGACTAGTGCCTGGTTGTAGAAAACAGCTATTCAGCTGGATGAATGCAGCTTTGTGGTGCCCATAGAGGTTCCTGAATGCAGCTTTACCTCCCCCAGGGCTGCACAGCACTCAGTTCTCACACTCACACATGATACAGAACACACACAGGCAAATGAACAAATGAACAGATATTCAGGACCAGACACAGTTGTTATGAAATGCACCCGCTAAAGGGTTGAACCTTTTTACAACCGTTCTTTTAAAAAAAAATCAGATTCATCATGTAAGTCAGGAAATACAGTAATGTTCAAAACTGAAACTGGATTTGGTTTATTTAGTCTTTTTTTCCAGAGCCTATAACAGTGGTTTAGAATAAAATTCACAATTTACCAGGATTATATAATATATACACTTTCAGTCATTGGTCTAAATTGTCTTTATAAAAAATAAATAAAGAAAAAACACAGATAATATTGTTTAGTCAGTAATGTTAGAAAAACTCCTAAAATCCACGTGCACACCTTTGTAACACTTGACCAAAACATCCTGTTCTGGGTGAGAAGACTGTTTTTGCCTTTGCTCTTCACATTTGGAGAGATCCAGTAAGAGAAGCAAGGGGTGGCATCTTAATTCCTAGCCTGTGGTGCACCCTGTTGGGGACTTTCATCAAAACTTTTATGACCTTTCTGTTTCTTGTATCTCTTGTCTTTGTTTTCAACTTCGTCTTTTTGTCTAATGTTAGATTTTGTATCATAAAAACTTGCTGCTTCTTTGAAAAATCTTTGAAGCATAAAACATAATTGTGTCATGTTCTGTCTGAGAATTTGCCCTGACCTGCCTAATGACAGTCATAAGACAGGAGGGTAAAATCTTTAATTCCAAACTAGCATAACATTGTGAATTAAATTAAGCACAGTTTTCTTATTTTGACTCTTTTCACTTTTCTTTGGTTCATTCATTCATTTAAAACGATGTCTGCAAGCAGGAAACTGTCAGATAAAATGTTTCTGTTTGTAGGAAAAATTATTTTTTAACCTTCAAAGTTTAAATCTTTTGTTCCTTTTAACATTTTTAAAGAAAAAAAGAGCTGTACTTGAAAAGTTGCTGGACTGACTCTTTGCAAATCCACATTATGATCGACTCTTTAAGTGCTTAACTTTTAGTTAGGATAAGTTATGCAACACCATCGAAGTAAACACTCTTATGCTTTTTTAGTTTTCATTAAGAGCCAGACTAATTCATTTTTAACCCCACTGCTGCCATCAATCTATTTATTTGTGCAGTCTTCTATGCTCAAATTTCCACACTGCCGATACACACAAACTACAAATCAAGCCGACCGTCTTTGCATCTGCCCCGTACTTCTTCTCTAAGCCTTTCCCTTTTCCTCAGGGAGGGAATGTTGCCTTCTTATCACAACTCAAAGCAGTGAATTAACAACTACACTTCACACAGAATCTCTTTACTAATTTAGTCCTTTTTTGTTCTAAAGCCTTGTGTGTTGTGTTCTGCAGTTCTTTCAACTCCCTTTGCTGAGGTGGGAAACAGTTTTTTGTGTCTTTCTTGCTCTTTCCCTCCTCTGGAAAGCTTAAACAGCTCTTACAGATACTGGTCAGGTTGTGAGGGCTTTGTGCTGTAATGGCCTTTACAGAGGATGTAACTGCAGTGTAACAGGCTGCTTTAGAGAGACCTCTGCAGATCATGTCCCATTAATGTCTCACTGACTTTAAAACAATACAAATTTGTCTGGAGTGATAATGAAAATGACTACAATGCTGCATGAAGTGGAAATGAACCCAGAATGCCACAGTTCTCAGGTTAAACCCCAAACATCATTTTAACATATATTTAATAAATGTAATAATCTCTCTTTGGTTTGCCATTTGAAGGACCATCTATAGCTGCTGGTCACTCTTATATCTACTGGATTTGAACTTGAAAAATATTTAACAGTTTAGATGTTTAGCTACTTCTAATGGCTTTTAGTGACTGGGGACCCAGATTTGAATTATTGCCTCTGAAAAAAGCTTATCAGAGGAAAAAACACATTTAATTACTTTCCTAGACACTAAAATGTAACCAGGTCACTCTTCTGTAGTGGAAACTGCCATGTTTTTTATGACACAATAGAAGTGACGCCTCAGTGATGTGGTGTTGTAGTTCATGTATCTTTTTTTTAAGAATGAGAAAGTGGGTTAGATTAAAAACACTATTTATTCCCATCAGGATGGGGCTCTCAAATAGTATAATAGTTGGAAAAGTAATTGTTATAACAGGACTATGAAAGTCGAGAAACAATTAAGCTAAAAAATTTCCTCACTGCGATGCCATCGTCAGCATTGTCATGGAGCTGGACACTTGTACTGTCTTCATTGTAGTTTACTTGAATACAAACGTTTTAGTCTTTTTTCCCCAGTATGCTTTTGCACAACTTTCTCATCAATTCAGTCTCTTTGCATTCAGATAGTTTAGTATTTATACAGAAGTTTTAGCCTGACAGCTGCAACTACTGACACTTTTTCTTTTGCTCATCCTGGGCGTCACTTTTTTTGTTGCTGAGCCAACAGTTGTCTTTTTAAGGTCACTTTTATCTGTTTCCTAACCCAAGACAAGTTTATATTTATATCATATTTCATGTGCAAGACAATTTAAAGAGTGTTATATAAAAACATGACACATTTCAGCCGGGTGTAGCAAACAGCTTTAGAAAGAAATTAAGTAAAAAAAAAAAGAGAGAAAACTAAAACTGTTAGACATGAAATAAACGTAATCAAGAGCGTGTGCACATCTCTTTATCATAAACAGTTAGTGAAGTCTGTGGATCCTGCAGCGATGAACAGCATGATGGTCTTTTTCTCTCTAATATTGGCTACTCTTTTTAACTTAAGGAATGATACACATATTGCAAGCAGCAAAGTGTAACATTTTCCTCTTTGTTGCCCAGGCGCAAGCTCAACCAGCTTCTTTGTTTTTGCAGATAATTTCTTCATACTCGTCATCATCAAATTGTGCTGTATGAGTCTCGTTGTTTTTCTTTAACATGGGTTCCACTTTTGTTCTCTGTTAAACTTTTAGTTTTACTTTTGTAAACTTGTTTGCAACTCCAAGTATGAAAGATTCTTAATGTGTGGTTTGGAAAATGCTGGCTGCTGTATGTGATACTGGAACATACCCAGTTAGTTATTGGGGTGCAGGGGGGAGGATTCCTTATTTAATCCTTGCCTCTGCTCTTTATTTTCACTCCCTCTGGTAAAACTGTCAACTAAGTCATGAGGAAGCTGTTGCGGGGTTTCGGATGTAGGTGGGAGGTTCATCGTAAACATCACCTAGCTGCTGTACGCTGGTGTGTACAGTTTGTGTGTTATGTGATGCTCTTTACTCGTTCACTGCCAGCAGATAATTGCGTATGAAATATCGCATTTGGGGCCTGAATTAAAACGGAAATGAGGAAAAGAAAACTTTGCTATACATAAAGGGAGAGTAAGTAGGGCAGGAAATAAGTGGCAAGAAGCTCAACAAACTTAAATATGAAACGAGAGTTTTGAGTTTAATGCTCCTTGGTGATGTATGATGGTGGCCTTTTAATTGCTTATTCACGATGAGAAAATGATTTATACGTTAGTGATGTATTGCTGAAAAGACAGAGAGAGTGTATGCTTCTCAGTGTAATTTTTTAGTTACCGGTAAGTGTTTTTGTTTGGGGACTTATTTCTGGTTTGTATGCATGCTGTTGTTTGGTTGATGGTAATGTGTTGTACATGAAGTCCCACTGCATATCCTCTGTGTTATACCATCAATGCATGTTGATCCAACCTGCTTTGATATTGGGAAACTACCAGACTTGGTAAAACATTTTCCAGTTCTACTTTCAGATTCTCTTTAGACTTAAGGCTTTAATCTCCATCTCTGTCACTGTCATGTTGCCTTTGCCTCTTTCCCCATTTCTTCGTCTGCTGCTTCCATCTGTAACTCCTCCTGTCTTTACTTGCCTTTATCTTGAATCTGAGAATCTCCTGACACATGCTCCTGACAAACTTTTATTCCATCCAAAAATAACTTAGGCTGGGAAATATACTTCTTTCATCTTGTCATTCTTTCCCTTTCTCTACTTTCTGCAGCCCCCTGGGATTCTGGTGATTGGGATAGTGAATAATGGTTGGCACAGGCTTGTGATCTGCTTTATGTGTACATACTATGGCTTTAAAGAATGTAAAAATTATGAAGATGTGATGTGTGGTTCATTCCTGTCAGGGACAACTTTTTCTTCTGGAGTGGGTGTGGGTTCCATGTCTTACTGGCCAATGTAGTGTAGGGGTGGGGAACCATGGCCTGTGTCCTGAAGTTTTCAATTTCTCCCTGTTCCAGCACACTAGCTACAAATGAATGATTTGCTGTGAAGATCTTGATAAGCTGTTGGATATCTTTGATTTAAATCAGGTTTGCTAGACTAGGGATGCATGGAACACCTGTAGGATTCTGGCCCTTGAGGACCAGGGTTCCCCACCCTGAGCTAGTGGGTGTATGCGTGTATGTATTTGTGTTTAAGGGTCTTAAGCACAGCAGCATACTAAAGGAGAGTTCCGTCGTTGTTATGGTTACACTCAGTTTCTGCGGACATCCTGGCAACTCTGTTTCCACAATCGCCATAACAACAGTGCAACTTCTCAGCTTCCACTCAGAAGAAAGAGGAGGATCAGAAATGGCTCCAGTCAGCGACAACACAAACACATTGATTTGATATTGCCAGTCAGCCCACAAGTTAACTGCTGATATGCAGTAAACAGTTGATTTAATCAATCTTTGTGCAGCACTATGCATGGGTTTATAAGATGCTGCTTTAATAGTGCGAGCAATGGAAGGAGTCAGGTCGGCAGCTACAGTTAAAGGAATAAAGATGTGATTAAAATGCCATGCAACTGACAGCAGAACTTGATTTATAGCTGGTTGCAAAAAGGATCTAAATGAATTACATAAAGACAGGAAAGCGTGGCAAATGAGGTAGAAAAAAAATCTGTTTTTCAGTCAGACTATATAAAGAAAAACGAAGTCTGTCAGTAGCTTTCTGAAGAGCAAAAGGGAAGCTTGTTGGGTGTTTTCTACTGTCACCATCTTGTGTTTTCTACTGTCACCATCTTGTGTTTTCTACTGTCACCATCTTGTGTGCTGTCGCTCCTGCAAAATACAAAAAGAAGTTGAGAGGGAAGCTGTGAGCAAGGGGGTGGATGATTAACATCTAGCAAACTTTGACATGCCAGCTGAAAGCTAACTGAACTAACGTGGATCTAATGAGAGCTAACTGGCTAAAAAATGTAGGTGGGCTAAAGCTAAGGTGTGCTGTTAGCCAGTTAAAAACTGTGTTTGTGCTATAGCTGCCTTCTTGCTATAATTATTCGAGACCTGTCAAAAGGACATTGCCATAATTATGTTGAATTTTAAGATTAAATAAGTGAAGTTGGCCTTTTTAACATGGGAGTCTGTGTAGATTTTTTTATACAGTCTATGGGATTCGTTCTAGTTTGAAACTCTTTGCTCCACTCCACTTTTTTCCTATGGAGGTTGCTGCTTGGTTCCAATGCACAACACTAGGAGTAAAATGTTGCCATTGTACATGATATGGATGATCTCCAAACATCTTATATTGACATTTCACTTCTCTTGAGGCATGTTTTTTGCCATGCACAGGGGAAATATTGTATTGTGTCGGTTCACTTTGTGGTGAGTTGGCAGGAGACGTAACTGAACCAATGAACAGCATACTGTAAAGGCCTGATGTTACATGCGGAGCGACTAATGATCAAACCGGGCTTAAAATACACAGGAGGTAATGGGATAACGATTGCCAGCTATGCCAGGTCTTGCTGCTGATTCCATGACTCTGCCTGTAAGGCAGACACACCAACAAACAGACATCGAAGGGAACAGGTGGACCCAAACCCTGTTCTCATAATGCATTGCACAGCATAACAAACCTATAACCACCATGTCATCCTCTGTGTAGAGGGTCAATGGTACAAGGTTTCTGTGTAAGTGGTTTTCCATCTGTGGGTGTACTTACAAATGAAAGTCTAAGTTTTGTGATGCCACCAGAGACAAAACTGGTGTAGGTGGGAGTGACAGGTATACATTTTGGCTGTTATCTGTGCTTTCAAAGCTTTGGGGAAATTAGTTAACTGATAGCTTTGCTTTTATACTGAAGCAATCACAAACACTAGCTATATTTGGAAATTGGGAAATGATGACTGGGATGTTGTGTTAAATCCAAAGAGATAATCACAAGCCCATTTTCAGTTTATATACTCTATGGCTTTGACCTCCCTATTAGGTAGTTTTTATTAACAAAACTTGTTTAATTTACTTTGTTTCCAACTGTACTGTTTAAATTTGATTACTGTAGTCTCTTCCCTCTAAAACAATGAGCTTGTGTTTTTTTCTAAACTTTTTAATGTTATACTGGTTAGAGGCTTTAAAGCATTTGATCTTCTTTGGTCTAAATCTCAGTTTTTAAATAAATTTTAAGTTAAATATAATGTACCAGAGTTTTCTCCAATCTTATATATTTCCTTTTCGAATTCCTGTCTGTTCTTCTTTAGTTTTTAACTCACTTGACTTTTTCCATCTGATAATCAGACTATAAATGAGTCATCAGCAGCCTTCCAGAAATCCCTAAGCACTGTTCCCTGAAATGAAATACAAGCCTGTCTCTGTATCTATTGATTAGTGCTGTAAAAAGGTCTAAAAGTTCAGTGGCTGCAGTTTTTCAGTTGTTCTAAAGTATGTTCAAGAGGGTCATGCTTTTCACAATCAACTTTTTTTCAACTCTATTGAATACATACTAGGACAGAAATAGTTGTAGAGTAGATGACCAGGAGCTGAATTGCCTGAACCAGAGTAGATTGACCATAACAACATAGAAATGACGGCTGTAATATAAACAGTTGGCTATTTTCTGTTCTTTTGTGTTTATGACTGTCTGTGTTGAATCACCCTCATAGTATCTTGAAGGGGAAAATGCTTTAGAGGTATGGCAAGACTTTTGCAGTAAGCACTTTCCTTTGTCTCTTAAAAAAAGTTTTAACCAAAAAAGCTCTTCAGCTTTAACCTGCCAGGTGAAGAGTTCCAGGCTTTTAATGCCCCATTTATGGTTGACATATAAAGACAGATGGACACTTTTGTCAGTCTCCTGCACATATAAATGGTGCATTTTTGAAGGTCTTGCAAATCCAGATGTAGGTTTAGCAAATGGAACGCTACCACCACAAACCGTGGGGTCAGCATTGAGCACTATAGCTGACATGCAACAAATAAAGGGAACAGGAAGATGAACAGGAAGTGGAAGATGCCCTTTACTGAGTGCCACCGTGCCTCTGGATTGTGCATTCATGTTAAAGGCTTCTAGTGTGTAGTGTGTCCTAATTCTTTAGAGTGGATGTTCACCCTGCCTCCCTTTGCACCCTCAGTCCACACTTTGGTGAAGCCTGCATCCATGCAGACTTTGCTAAAGCATATTACCCACAATTCATTGCTACATGTTACATTTTGAAGTGGAAAGTGGGAAAATTGAAACGTTTGGTAATTGATATCCTGAGTCAATGGTGAAAAAGTATTTAATTTTTAGTATTACTATTGAAATATTTCCTCTTTTACTATGCTGTCCATGTGTAATAATATTTGAAGTTTCCCCTGTTACCTGAAAATATGCTTTAAATGTCTGAGTTATTTTACTAATAAAAGTAGAGATTTTTAGACACTTTATGCTAACAATTCGACTGCGGGAGGAACCCTGGCAGCTGCCAGTATGTAGAGGCCTGCTATCTCAGGCACGGGGAGACATTTTTCACCCCCACCCAGAGAGGTTGGATCTATGGGCCTGGCCTGTAAGTGTTTCAACTTAAAGTCTGCTGGACTTCCGCAAATTATCATTGAGATAATCCAAAGTGCAAGAACATCTTCCACAAGGTCCCTGCAGGACGTAAGTGGTCAATCTTTGAGAAATAGTGCTCTGATCTGCATGAAATTCCATTTCATTGCTCTGTTGCTGTGATTCTGGCTTTTCTCCAAGACTTGGTGGAGAACAGGAAAGTTTTTTCAACCATCAAGGTGTATTTGGCAGCAATCTCATCATGCCATTTTGGTTTCGTGGGAAAGACTGTGGGTCAGCACCCATTGGTGGCTCGGTTCATGAGAGGAGCTCGACGCAAGCTGCCTGTCATGAAGCCCTTGGCCCCATCATGGAACCCTCCCCTGGTGTTGGATGCATTAACATCCCCACCCTTTAAACCTCTGGATCAGGTGGATCTGAAGGTGGCAATGTTTAAAACAGTGTTGCTGTTGGCGCTTGCTTCAGCAAAACGTGTAGGTGATGAAAAGGTGAGCTTGCTCCCTAACCCTGCTTTTGCCTAAAGTGCTGGGGTTGTGTTCCCCAATCAATCTGATGTCTTTTAATCCCCTACCTTTCTTGTCAGAGGAACAGCGGTTGTTGTGTTTTTGAATGACCTGTCGACGTAGTGCCAGCCCCTTTTATAGGGAGAGGGTCTTCACCCTGCCTTACACTCACAGACATGCCACAGCCAATCCTGGCTGGGAGAGTGTAATAAGTGCTTCTGATGAGGTCACGATCAGAGCTTCACCCATAGTGAGAGACTCACTCATGCTACTCAGAGTACCGGGGTTACGCAAGTAACCAAAAGTTTTCCCACACTTGAAACCTACGCACTCGGACACTTGTGTGCACTTCTATCAGGTGCACACTTCGTAGAAGGCCATAGTGTGCAGTGTGGGTATTGTGACAGGGCCTTTCTCAATCCTGGTGCACTGCATGTTTTTGAAGTAACCCTACTGTAACACAAATTAATTAAATCACGAACTTGTTAACAGGCTTATGAAGAAGTTGATGAAAAAGTAAATTCATCTGAATCAGGTGTGTTGGAGTATAAACAAGTCTGAGACATGCAGGACAGTGATACATGAGGACCAGGATTGGGAAACACTGCACTATGTATGCATTAAGTATGAAGTACAGATCGATCAATACAATGGCCAACCAATATATCTGAATGATTTTTTAAAAAAACTGAATGTCTTGTTAATAAAACTGCTTGGCGTTATATTTGGAGAGCTACCAATGTAACTGCAGGCTATGTTTGTATAGCTAACAAAGTTATGCAAATATTGTCAGTTCAGTTCGGTGGTGTTTGTCCAGATTTAAAATACAGCCTAGCTCCATCTATACATATCTCCCTTTATAAGCTACTACCACATCATCGGATCCAGAACCAGGGATGTAAACATAGAACAGTACAGGGGGAAATGAATACCTGTGGCTGAAATTAGGAAGAAACTATCATACAACTTAAACTAGTTTTATTATTTAAATATTAAAATTCAGGAGTCAGCAAGGCTTTATGACTTCCTTTGACAAAGTCATCGAATATGCACATTTTAAAACTGTCAGTGATGTTTTCATTGTTCATCTGATGTTTAACGTTTTAGCACAAGGATCCATCTCTACAGATTGTAAACTGAAGTTGAGTGTGGTTGAGTTTCTGACTTGAAAAATGGATCATTTAGTGAGGTGATTAAATGTGTTAGAGGGAGGAGGAGACTCCAGGAGAGGCTGTAAATCCTGATCATTTCAGTTAATCAGATGAACCTGTTCACCCATAATTTGGGAAAAGGGAATCTGCAAATTTCTACTTTCTACCTTTCTCCATCTTTTTGCTAGTTATATAATTTAGTTTTAAGTTCAGTTAATTTTTTTCAATAAGGCTTGTATAGTTTGTTATCATTGTGTCATTTTTATGATGTGAATAGAGGGATCAAAAGCAGTTTCGCCTCCAAATATCAGCTCAAGAAAATCAGGTGTTGAATTGGCTAATGGTGAAAATAAAAAAAAAGAAACGGTATCTGCATCATTCCTAAAAATCTCTAGTATAAAGGGCACTTATTTAATTTGTAAGGGAGCATAAATGGACTCAAAGCTGTTGTTTGGCCTTGATGCACCAAACCATCCTGTGGGTTGTGAGAATCTTTTCCACCTGTGAGTTGCTGAGTTTGGTTGCAAGAATTTACATGTAAATGGTTTCTTCTCCAGTCAGGTTAGACCTGGAGAAACCTTTTGGATGTGATGTGAAATATTTCTAAGAGACAAAAAGAAGTTGTGTTGCCTTTAATTCAAGCTCTTATTGATTGTCATGACCTGGATTACCGAGTTTCTGCACCAACATACAGTATGACAACACTCTTAAAAAGAAGTACGAAATCACCACCCAAGGCTTAAAATGAAAATAAAAATGCAACAAAACAGGAGAAAATTAAACTTTTAACCATATATTCTATTTAATTCATATCACATCCCTTCTTGACTATTGACATGACCCAACGCCTACTGCACACAGCATTTTGTTTTACCTCCCACAACGTATTCTGCTTATTTTTTTCCATAGTGATTCAAGCTTGACTGTCTCCATGCACAAAGTCAGGGCCATGTTTTAATAAGCTTGGATACTAAGGTGAGAAAAAACAATTACTGTACTTATTCAGGCACTGAGTTTGATGCCTTCTCCTTTATTTAACAGCTGTGATTATTTCAGTGCTGGAGAAAAGTTTGTGTTTTTAAGTTTTTAATCCTTTTTTTCTTTTTAATTTTTCTTTTTACCCTGAGTCTCTCTCTCTCTCTCTCTCTCTGTGTGTCTCTCTGTCTCTCTCTCTGTCTCTCTCTCTCTCTCTGTGTCTCTCTGTCTCTCTCTCTGTCTCTCTCTCTCTCTCTGTGTCTCTCTGTCTCTCTCTCTGTCTCTCTCTCTGTCTCTCTCTCTCTCTGTGTCTCTCTGTCTCTCTCTCTCTTTGTCTCTCTCTGTCTTTCTTTCTGCATGGCAGAGTACACAAATGGTGGGTGTAACTGCAGGCTGTGACTGGGTGGGGGTAGTGGTGATGGTGGTGGGGGTCAATTACCTGCCTTCCCTCATTTCTTTTTCACTAACCCTCTCCTCTAAGGTTTTTACTTTCGTAGTTCTCCCTGCCGCAATCTTACTCTGTTTACACTTCTCACATGTATCTGTATTTTTTTTCCTGGGTTTCTCTCCTCAATCTATCTTCCCTTCACTTAGTCTAATAAATATTTCACATCGAAATGCTATTAATAGCCATGATCATTCCTCTGCTCCATCCATCAAGCTTCTATTTCTCATATGCACATTTTTATTCTCTATCAGAGTGGGGCTGGGTTTCATGTCACTAGGAATTATCATCACTTCTAAAAAAAAGAAAAACAAGACAAACTTTTCTTGAAGAAAAATTTAATTTTACTTGACTAAAATTTTAATTGACTACATGAGAGAATGAAATCTGTAGTACAGCGAACACACTTGTTCCAGCTGCTTTGAAGATATTCTGTTACACAAGGCAAGATAATTCTGTACGTAGCAGTACAACAGTTTTGCACAAGAGTACAATTAGTAAGTGACACAATATGAGCAGACGTCAACAACCATTGCCACAGAAACAGAGAAGACAGCTCTCTGCCTGGCAAGACAGTATCTTATCAGAGGATGTGCTCACATATCTATGGAGAGCGTGCATGAGTAAAACAGGCAGTCAGAAAAGCTG
>JBAMHV010000003.1:9501980-9512260 GCA_037177535.1 Pseudomugil gertrudae | reverse complement strand
CTGCCCAAACGCAAACAATTGTGTTCATTCATTTTTGAGTGGCACTTAAAAATGACATTCCTTCCATCTAAAAGCACATGCTTAAAGCAGTACATATAATTTTATGAAGTGTCCAGGCTTCGAGCACTTTTCATGTTCCCCTGAACACATTAAAGCCCTCCTCCCACCACTGCCTGCCTATTCAGTCATATAAATTGAATAGTGTCAAATATGTGCTCCACCATTAGTTTTGTTGTGTCCATTCTTCACTTGGTGAATCTGGGTTGTGGATGTGTTTAATTGTTTGTACTATAAATGCACAGGATAAGCATGCGTGAGAATGTGCTTTTGGGAACCAGTGAACATGTGCAGAGTTTTCATGTGAGCTGGAAGTATGTGCGTGCATGTATTTGTTCAGCAGTGAGAAAGACAAGATTGGACCTTGGAGACATAGATGATGAAATTAAAAGTAACTGCTGTATATTTTAGTATTTTCTTTGCACAGAACAAAAGATAAATATTAGCTTTGATTCTTGAGAGAAGCATTTAGCACTGCAGTGGTGAGAAACTTCCTGCATTTTAGTGTTTTATTGTTTATTTTTTTCCAGGTCACAACATTTAATTCTGGCTATTATAAAAGCTAACTGCAGCTAAGTATTAACTTGTTCATCATACTGTAAGACTGATTTATTTTAAGGTGCTGAACGCAATTTTTTTTTGTGAAATGCCAAAACTTCTAGCCATTATGCTTACATGTACAGGTCTATGTGTTTTTACTACATGCAAGTTCATCTTGACAGCTAAGCTGTAAACAACTTTCTATTAAGAAACTGATTTAATGTTTGTTTGGTTTTCACTCAGATATTTTTATACTGAAAACTTCTGTATAATTTACAGAAAAAAGATTGAAAGATTTGGCAGGAAAATTCATTTTTTCATTCAGTTCCATAAAAATACAGAAATTTGAAATACAAGCAAAAGCTGAAGCCTTCATTTGCTGTTTCATATTGTGTTCATGCATGCCCAGGTTGGCAAGTGCAGATGTGCGTGCATGCTTTTATATTTATGCTCGTGTGTATGGCCTGCAGGCTACCATGCAGACAGCAGCCCATTGAATTACAATAATGGGTTGGTAATGGGCCTCACTGAGCTGTTAAAGGCTGATGGGAGACTAGAAACGCAACAAAGGTCAATGAGCTACTCTGGAGCCCATACTCTTTCCACAGTCTGCGGGTTAGATGGTTTTACAGTACCATTAAAACTCATGGTAGAAGCTATATGTAAAAGATTAGTTCTGCATAGGATACTGGGGCATGATACATTTGTTAATGATGAACTTAATGATATTCAATGAATGCTTTTTATTTTTTTCAATAGACTGGTTTGTTGGAGATTTGTTGCATGTTGTTCAGTGCTGCATTCAACTGGTTTATTAAGCAGAGATGAAATATTGGTAATGGTAAGTTTTATGCTGATTTACAAACCAGTAAGTATTTAGAAACATTCTAGAAAGGAGCTCCCTGTGTTTCCTCATTCCCAGCGAAGCTTTCTATGTCCACCTGTAGTGTAAGTTTGATTGAAAGATCCTTTATGATGAAGGCAGAATGATTTTAGGGTGATGGAGAACAGAAGATGTGAGAAAACCTACATCTGCATCATAGAAAGCATCCATAGACTGAGCTCAGTCATGATATTCATAGAACTACCTGTTCAAAAATGCATTTTAATGCCATGCAATGTTTAATTCTGGCAGTGACACAGCAAAACAAACTGTCTCTGAGTAGAAGTGACTGATGGCAGCAGTATTCTCTTTATCTTCAAAATGTAATACATGTATGATTCTTGCTACATGTGGCAACAGATGGAAATATTACAGATATGTTAAGGAGAGTGTGGATGAGTGTGTAGAAGCAGCCTGCAAAATAAGTCTGAATTAACATCTATGTTCATAAATAATAAAACAGTTAAATTTTTTATTGCAGTTTTAATTCCTGACATTAATATTAACTTCATGCTTGTACCCTCCCACTCTCCTAATATTTGACTTGAATATGTGTCCACATTTAGTGTATTTGTATATCTTTGTGTCAACGTGGGTATTATAAGTCTTAGCTGTGTTTACGTAGCTGGAATTCTGCAGATTAACACAAAGCATTTCTTTACCACAGCTAGGCTGCTCCTCTCCCTAGAAGTTTATTTATTGAGATTTCATTAGTGTGTTTTATTAAGAATCAATGATCAGAAAGCTGCCACATTCCTTCGGCCTTCCAGATTGTGCCAGGCTCACAATTATCTCTTAAAAACAAGAAAAAAAGATCATTGCTATTTCAACGGTAGTTCTGTCTGACAAGTTCACAGCTTCATGCATATTTTACACACTTGTACTAATGCTCTCCCCCACCTGTAAACAGACTTTGAAATGCAAAACCATGGCACCGTTTTATTTTTCCTAAATGGAAGTGAATGATGTCACCAGCGCTCTGGTGTGATTGCTTATGAAGGATCATTCTTAAAAATTTAACAAGCTTCTACTTCGTCAACAAGGTTTTAGATGTAGATCATTAAAAGTTTTGGGCACGTGTTTAAACTGGACATTGGTTGCAGGGTGATGAGGAAGTCTTTGATGCAGATGGGGAAGCTGTCTGTTTTCAAGCAGCTAATTAAGAAGATTGGTCCCCTTAGGGCTGATGGTGTTCATTATTCAGTCTCTTATCTCAGTTTGGGCTGGTTTAAGCAATATGTGTTTCCCCCTCCAATCTTTACACTAGCTCATTATGTCTTTATGTTCAAATGTGAGTTGCCCCCCACACCCACCCCCTTTCCAGTCCATTAAGAATGCTGAATCAGCATTAGGTCTGTCAATGAGAGGGATCAATGGGATTGACAGTCCAGCAGAATGGTTACAGTGTTGTAGGGGAGTAGTCATCCTCCTCCATACAACATGTGGAAGTGTCCCTGGACAAGATTCTTTACACAGAGCAGAAGCATTAAGACTATTTTGATGATTTATCATAGATAATTTGACTATTTTTATGAAGTATTTCTTTAAATCAACAGAATTGCACAATGATTATGTTTCTGTTTATGCCTAAATCTCCTTTTCACATATCCACTGATGTCTGATTGACAGCTAAACACACTATTATCTTGTCTGCATGAGCATCTTTGTTTTTGTGATGAAAAGCTGCTATTGCAAACTTACTGGGTCAACCAAATTTACCCATTACTTTCACTATTGCACACATTGTAACTGCCACAGTCACATCAGGTTTTTCAGACACATGATTTCCTTAAAAGAAGAATCGTACAGCTTATGTCCGTAAAGTTTGAGTAACAGTGTTATTTATGCCTTCCCTTTTTATTTTTTTTCTTGTCACAAAGAACGTGAAGAACGTGAAGAATAATAGTTCCCTTCTGTTCTAGTAAATCGGGTAACTCCACCACAGCGTGCAAATACAAAGCTCATATGCAGTATTATAACAATATAACATGATGTGGCATATGTTGGCTTTATTATTGTTATGAATATACCTGCATGAAGCTCTCAGGAACATTATCAGAACAATGACATGTGTCTGAATAATTGAATGGCTTTTTCTGTAACAGACTGAAGCCATCCCATCAACATGAACTGAACAAGTTTGTGTTACTCTGTTGGATTTAAAGAATTATCAGGTCATAGAGAGTTCATGGGACTACAGTGGTGAACTATATATAGTACACTGCTACTTCATCTTTCTAGTCTAATAAAGCCTTTAAAATATCTGTCCATGAATTGCTTTCATCTGAAATATTTCAAAGTTGTCCATGTCAGCAGCCTGTGAGGATGAAATAAAAATCACATTAAGACCTGCACTTTTTAAGTACAATTACAGTATTGATTTCAGTATTTTTTTAATTCTGCTTTTGTGTCTTGGTGCTTGTTTTTCTTTACCAGCCAATCTGTTTCAGTAAGACAAATGCAGTATTTCATGCACGTCATCAGGCTTTGATTAAAATGTCTGTAAATGCAAAAAACTGTACTATATTATTACAGCACCAGCCTTTTTCAGAAGGGTTTTTTAGTCGCCTCTGTGGGTGCAGAAAGAAGTGCTATGATCATCAGACATCATTAGATAACTACCACAAATCAGCTGCGGTTGATTCGACACATTACGATTTCTCGCCATGGGGTTGAAAAAGCCAATAAACGCTTTGTAGAAATAAATCCACCTGACTGGGTGGGAAAGCTGCTCCTAATTTGGCATGAATTTCTAAATCATTTTCCATCTGTCCTCAAAATTGACAGATGGAATTTACGAATTGCTGTATACAAACTGATGCTTTGTTTAGAATATCGGTCAGGTCCTCGTTTTTAGCACTATTTATAGAGGAATATTTAATTTTCTGTTTTCCTACTGACTTGAATCCTGAAGAACAACTGATTGTTTTTCCCCCTTACCTTTGTGCCTAACATCCAGTGCTTAATAAGCACTTTAGTACATGAGGTCAAATGCACCATTGAAAGTAGATGAACGAAGATGCTTCCTTCTTGTAGCACATATTGTACACGGCCACTGCTTTTATACACAAAATTACTTATAGTCTGAATATCAGACACATCCAGTCATGATTGGGAAGTCTTTTTTTTCAGGTTTGCGTGATGGTGTGACATGTACAGAACATTTGTGTTCATTCAGTAGACAGACAAGTTGTCCTGTACAGCTGATTTGCTTCTGGCTGTCTGTCCAAACTGTTCAGTCACTATGTGTGAGTATGCTTGTGTGTCAAAGAATTATCTGTGCAGGTTTATCATGTAGATGAACAGCAGGGTGTATCTAACTTATCATTTTGTATAGAAATGTTATTAAATAATACAAAATCCTTGCATGCACACTGACTGACTGTAAACAACTTTTCTATTTTCAGACCAAAGCTTTTATTGATGCACATATAATCAGTTGTGTCACTGCACATTCACACACTCAAAGATAATCTCAGGAATGATGAAGAGATTTTAATTATTTCACATACCCCTCAAGCCCTCATTGCAGGCCACAAACTCAAAGTTTGTGTTAATAAACCACAAACCATACAAGGATCTTTTGTCTCTGTTGAACAGAAACTCCATCATATGTTTCTTCTCAACAGCTCGATTCCTCTTAGGAAAGTTGTCTGGTCATGTCATCTGTCCAGTACGTCCAGTACATCCAGTACGTCCAGTACGTCCAGTACGAAAACTGATAAAACAGAAATAACACAGAAATATGAAAATGGCTCAATAACCTCATGAATGTGCAAATAAAAATGGTTTTTAAATAGTTTCTGATTAAATAATTTATTAACATATTAAAATGTGTTACTTTTATTGGGATTTTCAACAGTTGCCATGTAACTGAATAAACATCCAATTTAATCCCTTTGCTATTTAATTTAAGTTGTATTTATGTATTTAAATACTTTTTTCTATTTCTTTTTTTATTTCATAGTGTTGCTATGAATCTTATAAATAACTGTTTTTAAATGTGATAAGAATTTGATACCAAACTCAAACAACTGATGATTCTTAATGCTGACGCTGAGAATCGGGTGTTGTAATGCTTGCTGGTGTCTCATGCTTCCGTATCTGTCTGATGTCAGTTCTGCTGCTAAAACTCAGGTTGTAACATTGAGTTTTATTTTATTAGCTTTTGCACATCTGCATAAAAAGCAGAAACGTGATTGACTTGACTAATTTGTGTGTTTAGTTTTCATGTGTTGGATGTCAGGGTTTGTGTTTGAGTTTGGTTTGTTTAGGTTCCGGTTTTATTTTGGTTTATCCTGTTTTTGGTTTCCTTATGTTCTTTCTAGCTTTGTTTAATTACTTCCACCTGGTCTTTGTTAGTTCATGCTTTACACCTGTGTCTTGTTTGGTTTTGTTAGTATTTATACTTCCCGGGTTTTCAGTTTGGTGTGGGTCATTAGTTCTAGTTGTAGTTATTAGTTCGTTGGATGTCTTGTATTTCTGGCTGGTTTTCTTTATATTAAATATCCTCATCTGCTTCCTTCTGCCTCTGCCTTCTGCCTGCCGTGGGTCCACACATCTCCTCCATGTTTGCTCATCCCCAGGATTTATGACATTGGAGTTTCCATCCATTACTGTTAATACAACACGTTAAATACATTGCATTTATACTAGTGATGTTTGATATGCTTCTGAGACATTGTGATTGCATTCACATTCCTGTTTGTATGAAGCAGGACCTTAAACAACCATTAAAAACAATCTATAAATGTAAATTCACATTATTCCAGCATCAGGTACATTGTACAAGTGGAACATCTCTCAAGAGCAAGTGAAAGTACCCTCTATTGTCATTAAAGGTCATTATAACACATAAATATATAACAGAGTTGTAAATAATTTATGCCCAAGCTCTGTTTCAGAGCCTTGGCCTTTATTTTCAAGGGCTGTATTCTGGGATGAATAATGAGTAGCTGATCCAAACTGTTAGCTGACTCAACTGTGACCACTAAGCTGTCATCTCACAATGAATGAAATGTGTAACCTGACACCCATCCATTCTTTTGAGAAGCATAAGGCGGCAGTGGTATCTTGTGGGAAGAAGGACGAATTAAAGGTGACATCATTAAACTGGGCTGACCAAGCATTTTTCTAGTATGAGTCAGTTAGGGAAGATGGCAAACTTAAACCTGTAAGATATGCTCAGACACAATGCATAGATGAAGGTTTTCAGCTCTGTATTTACAGGAAGCAAATTAGCATGAGCACTGGAATATGGAGAACACTTACTTTTTAATACAGCTGTCCAACTTAAATGAAAGTATAAGATGTACATGTAGGAGGAGATAACATTTTTTATTTACTTTTTATTTTATTATACTCTGTTAATCGCAACTGGAAAATTCCTTGTCTGCATTTAATCTGTCCTAGCTACAATAAAAACACTGGGCTGCTGGATTCTGGTGCTTGTTGAGCAGGTTGGGGTTAAGGGTCTTGCTCAGGGGCCAACGGGCATATCCCTCTAAACACGCAGCCACCACTCTCCACTTATTTTTTTATTTATTGATAACAGACATTTGCAATAGAGAAGCTATGGAAGTGACCTACATTTCTGTTTCAAGCTGTGTCTACATTGCTTTGCTGCAAATGATGGCGACCAATATCAATAGCACCAATAGCAGAGGATGTACCTACAGTTCTGTGACTGTGGAGAGCTGATAAATACTGACCACTGAGCAGTAACAATTAGGGGCTAGATGTCTGACTATGGATGAGTTTTAAACTGAGTATTTACAAAGACTGAACTAGCTTTTAAAATGGGAACATAGCTGGAAGCATGCTGGTCATTCTGTTGGCCTTTGCAGTAAATCTGATTCAATTACAGCTTGTTAGAGTTCATGTTTCACAGAAACAAAAAATAAAGCTGTGTGCCATGTTTACACACACCAAGTGAATTGTTACAGTTTTAGTGATTGCCATAGTCTCTATAAGAGATGCAACAGGACCACAAACCATAGATGTTTGTCTTTTTTGTTGTGAGTGAGCCAAATCGCTTCTGTTAAAAATCCCTTGAACTTATGAAAATTACTGCTGTAATTTAATTTATTTAATAGGCCATGTAACTCCTTATGAGCTGAGATTATGGATAAGTGTCATACTCTGGTGGCCACGTCTGATGTCGCCCACAGTGGTCCAAGGAATTTTCAAGAAGCTTGTGTGCATGTTGGCCTCTAACAAATAAAAAATTAGGGGAAACCTAGTTTGAAACTACTATTTATCTGTGGACAAAGTGTTAACAAAACTATTAATTTAGGGGATTAAAAAGCATTACAACCGTTCTCAAAACCTTACCCACTGCCAATGTCTAAAATACTACAATGGACAGTTGGTAACATTAAAATGAATAATGGGCTCAATAAAGCATGAATCCGATTATTATAGTGTGGAAAAATAGATTTTCAGCTGTATATCATGATTCTGTCATTGCCTTTGTATAAACGGTTCAACATCATCTTCTGTGAATCTTTCATCATTCAGAAAGTTACTTATCGTAGTTAAATGTGTGCAGGAAGGTTGTTCATCATAGGTTGAATGAGGACTTTCAGACAAGCGAGTTTTAAGTGTAAAAAGCTTTGGAGATGCTGTTATTGGTCGGTGGTACACCATGTTGACTGGCAATGTGTCAACTTATTTTCTTTTCTGTGAGTGTGCGTGAGGCCATCAGCGTTAAGTCGTGCGTGTTTGGAAATCTCACTCTGCCCTGGGAGGTCTGAATCTGCTGAATCTACAGAAAACATCTGCTGAATAAGAAACAGGGGGGCAAAACCAAGAAGGAAGAGGTCACTTTAAAACTCAGTATTCATAGAGTAGAGACCATTGTTTATACCCTCAACAGCTTTTCTCTTCCAGCCTCATTCACTTCATATAGTTTTGTATTAATATGTCTTTTAAAAATGTCTAACCTTTTTCCTACACCCTCTTTCTTTACCGTACACTAATTTATATCTATACATATTTCTAATTCCTTTGCTGAAAGGTAGATTTCTTTGCACTTCCTAAAAACTTTTGGAAAGTCAGATTTTTTTTACATTAAAAATATGAAAGGCGATATTTTTTCTTTATTTTTTAACCAGAGGCTATTTCTGTGTACAGCTATCTAGGAAATTGAGTGGTAAGTCTTACTTAACTCAACTACATCTAATCCAACAGCATAATTAGGTAAGCACTAATTCCTTAATTCATTCTATTTTCCAACAATGGCTGTGCATATTCCATCTTACGCGGGCTTATAGCTGAGTGCTTTTGGCATGGTGTGAGGCAGTTGTTCAGCTGTGCCAGTAAGTAAAGATGTCAGGCACACCCTGGCACCTGGGGCTGTCCTACACACACATATACACACACCATCTCACACACATTTTATTGAATGGTAGATGAAGGGTGGTAGTGCCAGCAGCTCAGTTTTCTGCCAAAAAAGCCAAGAGCATGTGTTTCCTAGTGTGGCATTTCTCCTGACTGATCTACAACAATGCACATGAATGAGTTAATGAGTTAATTGATATGTTATTCTGTGGACACGCTTTCTCTCTCTTTCTTTTTAAAGTCACATTTTATTTAATTCAGCTCCTCTTTTTTAACATTAAAAAAATGTGCCAGTATTTAAATACATTGTAGACTCATTGTAGGTAATTTTCTATTACCTACATACATACCTATATTAACATATGAACACATAGATTTAATTGAAGACACTTCAAGTGATTTTCAGTTATTTTCCTCTTTATGCAGCATGTAGAAAATATCTACAGTTTAAAAGCTTGTGTGAAAAGGCACATCTAAAAAATCTAAAATGGAGCAGTGAACAGAGATACTGCTCTTAAAGTCATTACAACAGTTGATGACTGACTCGCAGACAGAGAGTATAGATTAGACACAAAACATATCCTAGTGGTGCCCTCTAAAAGCAGCAGTGGTGCAGAGTGCTGTTGGGCGATTAGTGTGTTTTTAAGCCTATGTAATGGAAGCTTAGCCCAGTGCTCCACTTTCAGGGCAGGAACAGTGAGCCTGGCCATCTGGACAACAGTATTCTAATGCTGCAACACTTTGGTCTATGAGGTCACATCACATGACAAGCAGCTTGAATAAAGCACAGAAAAGCAGGGAAGCCATTGGAGTTGCAGGAATGTGTTGAAAAGTTACCGATAGAAAAGAAATGACCTCAGAGCTACACAAAACTCAAGATGAGTTTATTTACCACACCAGGCATTTGCCTGTACAAAAAATGTGGATTTTTTTTAAGCAGTGCAGCCTGTGCAACACACCAGACCTTGGCTTTTACAGAGGAATAAATGCATATTTACTTCTGCATGAGTGGAAATACAGTAGATGCACCTGCTACTGAGAGCACGCCCTGACAGATATCCTAACACGCTAAGATGTAAGTACAAACATCTGGCTCATCTGACTGCCCCAGATTGTTACCGTTGGACAACGTGTCGGGATGACGACCAAATAGTTAGGTGTATGTGTGTGTTTTCATTTGTGAGCCATGAGATATGCAAGGAAATTTTACCTATTGCATAACACACACATTTGACAAAAGCACCAGAAAGCTTAAGAATAGCAGGAGTTGAATTTATTCATTTAACTCTGCATCATTTCCACATCGAACCTTTTTTTTCTTGCTGCAGAAGGTGCCCTGTCTCTCTCTCCCTCTGGCATGCATTCTTCACACACAGCCATGTACACACACACACACACACACACACACATTCCTGCACTTAGTGTGAAGTGAGGACCGAGTGAAAAGGCCTGCAAAGTG
>JBAMHV010000003.1:9457167-9469070 GCA_037177535.1 Pseudomugil gertrudae | reverse complement strand
ACAAGACAGGAAGTAAACCAAAATAAAACAGGAAACATGAAACACACACCGTGACAAGAAACTTAACACATGACACAATGTGTGTGGAAGGATTGATAAAGCAGTATTAAATATGTGAAACAGCTGCCCTCCAAAAATCTCCCTCTCACCATTGGTATCAAACTTATCATGTATCTTTTACTTCTATTTAAAAAACGACTACTGTATAATGACTAATAAACTGCATCCAACTGCATCTGTCATGTAACATGAACAGATTAGTAAAGTTTTGATGTCTGATACTTGCCTGTTTGCAGTCGCTCTCCATCAACTCTTTGTTTTGACATGAGTAAGAGGATTAACAAGAATGATCATTGAAAATTTGTTTGCAGTAAAATAAAAATAATACGATAATAATGTAAACAGCATTGTGTCGACAAAGAATACACCATATAATCATTGTTTTATTTGGATGTGGTTTTAAATAAATTATATTCATTCATACTTATTTTGTGCATTAGCTGTTCACTCAATCACCTTAAAATACTTGTTTTGTATTGAAGGCTTTAGAAAATCTGTAGCAATAATATTGTCAAAACAAGACTATAGCGTGTTTCTAAAACTCTGCTTGCAGAATTAATCCTGTCAAAGGGAAAACATGTTTGTTCAAAAAAATGTATATAGATAAACAAACAATCCAAATCTCCTGGAGTGAATTTTAATAATCCCAGCTGGTTGAGTCAATAAATCCCCCCAGCTATTGCCAGATGTAATTATTTAGCACAGGAGGAAACACATGGATGGATGTTGTGGTGTCTGTCTTCAACCTGCAAATCATTCTCTCACCTTGAGATTTAGTTTTTCCAACTTTTTGGTTTGAGAGCCAAAAACAGAGTCAAGGTCAGAGCGGTTGTTCAGGCAGGCGGTGGAACAGCTTTCCATCATTAGCAGCGTTGGTGTTGAGTCCCCTGCCTTTACATCACATCTGTTGGAGTGTCGTTCTCAATGCCAGTTATAGGATCCCATAGCTGCTAAAGACCCACTCAGTGTAATAAAGTTGTGGTTGTTTGATGAAATAATTGTTAACATGTGTACAGGAATGTTTGCATGTGGTGGCATAAACCCTTTTATACTTTTTAATAACTTTTAGCAGAATGTGTTCCTGTATTAGCTGAAAGGCAAATATTGATCACATGAGGGAAAAGTCATAACTGTAATTTATACAGTACTCGTCAAATATTTAGACACTTTCCCTTTTGGTTTTAATGCAAAAGTGTGTCTAAACTCCCAACTAGTTCTGTACTTATGTCTGCTTTGGAAAATTAGGCTAATAATTTAGCAAAACTGATAGTTTATTGACTGCTGTGCTAGAAAACTTAATTGAAGCTAGGTGCCTGTTACACCTTCAGATTTTGGATTATCATGTAAACACAATGCTAAGAACTATATAGCATTCATATAAATCCATCAGATGTAACACGGAGAAGCTTATGGCTTATTGGTTACCTTTTTATATTAGGACATAAATTAGTTCTAACCTTTTATCTGAAACAAAACAACATACAACAGAGGAAAAAATATATTATAATATTATCACTATTTATTTTGTGCACAAAACAAGTTGTAAAGTAAATCGGCTGATTAATATCTTGTAAAAATAATTGAAAATCTGTCCAGAAACCAGGTTAGCGTGCCCACTACATCTAAACTTGATGATCTGATCTGTTTCTCTCAGATGCAAATAGGAAAGTGTTTAAAGTGACTATTAATAAGTTACAGTAATGGCCATTTATGTTGACTGAGTGTGGGTCTTAGTAAAAGTCAGAGCATCATTACTGCTTTTCAGTACATTGATCATCGAGTACATCTATAGTCACTTAGAAAAACGTTTGAAAGTTCTGATAATGTTTTCCTTAAAGTGCCATTATTGAATACTTGATTAATTGCAGTTTCCTTTACCTTAATTAGACTTACATAAAGTGTGATAACATTTTTATATGATCAATAGGAGTGTTGGCTTGCCAACAGACTCATCAGCTAAACCTTTACCTTCATCTTTAGAGACATTATTAGAAATATTCAATGGCATTTTAAATTCTTTCTATTTCTTTTTTAATAGACATCAGTGGTTTAATGTGTGATTTATGCTGCCACTAACTTAGGTCCAACTGTATTTATTTGTAATTTTCCTGCTAGTGTTGCATTGTTCTGCATTTTTTTAACACACACTCCAAAGGTAAAGACATTATGAAACCTGTCTAAAGTATTTTAGGATCAAATATATGCTTTTGGACTTTAAATGACAAAATTATTACTTTATCGCTTCAGTAAAATGGAATTAAAAGTAATTTAGCAGAGAGTGGTTATCATCCTCTGTGAAAAATTTGAGAAGCATTTTGTTGATGAGAGGCAGAGCAACAGTGTAGCTCTGAGTGTGAGAGCAGCAGAGGCACTAACTTTCATACCGCTGTTCAACATGGGAAAAGATCACACAAGCTGAGGGGTTTTCAACGCAAGAGGTGGAGCTGACAAAGCTGTGAGAAATGGTGCTCTTCAGTTTCCACCCCTCGGAACTATTTGAGAAATTCTGAGGAGGCACTCACACCATGAGCATTCAGCTGGGTAATGATAAATAATAATCATTGAAAGATGACACGGGCTAATAAAATTTAATGAGGACTGCTGTGGCTACAGCCATGAACAAACATGGTATCAGTGGCACATATTCTGCTATTTCCTGCACAGAAGAAATGAAAAAAGGGAGTAAAGGCGAAATGAGTTTTAAATAAATAAAAATAAAACTACACAGATGGTGGAAATCACATTAGTACTACTCAAACTAGACTCAGGGCAGCTGTAGCTCAGATGGAAGAGCAGTTGTCTTTAAACTGGAAGGTTGGAGGTTCAGTTCCAGGCTTCCCCTGACTACATGCTGAAGTGTCCTTGGGCAAGACACTGAATCCCAACTAGTCCCCTGATGTGCCTATCGGGGTGTGAGTGTATGTGAATAAAGCGCTTTGAGTGGTCGATAAGACTAGAAAAGCGCTATATAAGTATGAGTCCATTTACTGCAGTTATTGCATTTTTCCTCTTTGTTTCCAATGTAGAATCAAATTCAGCTAGTTTCACTAACATATCCTCATACACGAACGTTTAGTTATGTGCTAGTGTTTACCTGACCACAAACACATGTAAGATGTGCTAACTCCTGTTGGTAAACAGATGTTCCTTTATGCAACAGCTAGTTTGAGACCTGTCCTGCACAAAGTTTTCAGCTGTCATATCTATCTTTTAACTACTGTTATCTGCAGTTCCTTTCAGCTTTACTCAGTGACGGTTTGTGGTCACACTGAGTGGGAGGGCTAACATATATTTTTGAGCCAAACGGACCACATTTTAACATAAGTGTCCCATTACAATATACAAGATTTAGGTCACCCTATAAGATCAGTTCACCTTTAGTTTCTTTTTGCAGATCATTGGGAAACGTTCACATGCGACATCCAGTTGTTTTGGGGGGAAACTGGCCTTAAACTATGAAAACAGCTCTAGATTTATCAGTTCAAACAACATTAGGTGTCAGGCTTTCTCAAAGCGAGCTTTTGACTGTTCAATCATGATGCTGCAGCACTGAGTGGCCACAGACGTGCAGTCAGACCTCTGTGTCCAGCGTGGATTTCCACTGTTAGAGCCATCGCTTCGAGTTCAGCTCCACAGAACTCTTTCGCTCATATCAAGTTATCCGTCATTGGTCGAAATTTGCCCGCTGGAGCTGCGCAGATTTAGCCCAAACGAGAAGCAAATGAAGGTGGCGTATCACACTACCTGTCAATCACACAGAGTCCAGTGAAACTGTGTTGATCCGCTTGGGCTGTAAATAATCAGCCCATTTTTAAACAAAAATACAGTGTTTTTGTTTACATTTTGATCTGTGTTATTATTAGTTTTGCTCTTGGTATTCTTGGTTAATCAAGAATTAGAACAACCTTTTCACATTTTTTAAAAAAATATTCATTAATGTATTATTTTTTTCATCTTTTCTGAAACATCCAGGGAGAATTAGAAGCGTTAGACATTTCTCTTTGTGCCTCAAACGTCCCATCTTGCCACGTAAATGTTGCTTTATTGGAAAAAAAAAACCCAAAACAAAACAACATAAAGACTCATTACCTTCCTGTAGATTAGAAAACTGGATTGTGGCACTGCTTCTTTTGTAGAAGTGGACATACGTATGTAGTGCACGATTTCTGGAGAGCACAAACTGACTCCTGCATTGACTTTGTGACGCCAACTCTTGGAGCAGGTTTACCGACTGACTGATGAATCCGGTCGAGGTAATATTTAGACTGAAAAACTGATCGTTTTGCTCTCCTGGGAGAAGCAGCTGGTTTTAAAATCCAGCTGTGATCTTATTTGACCATATTTGACTATTGTGTCCTTCCAAAAGCAGTTTTCTGATTGAAACTCATAACACACGTTGTCTCATAGGATCTGTTTGGTACCAATCAACCCCAAAATATTAGCTATGGATAAATTGCCTGTGGAGCAGTTGGAGGTAAAGGAGTGTAAGTGAGTGGTTTTCCCATTTAGCCTGTTAATAGCAGGGGGCAGATCTCTGGGCTCAACATGACATACTGTGATCTGCATCCCATCTGTGGTACAGTTTTATCTCAGCTGTATGTGGGTTGGTGTGCTGTCGCAGGCACTAATGCTGGTTCATAGAGTTGGCCTAATTATGCTTACTGCCACTGCTGATGCAAAGACAGACTTTTATCTGCTCTCTTTTCAGGCTTTTCTATATTCTCTTTGCTCACTGTATCGGTCCTAATGAACATCTCGTCCTGCTGTTGTTATGTAATTTACAATCTTACAGGTAATTCACACCTGCATATAACCAAGTAAAACTAACACTTGAATGGGGAGCTTATGTTTCACAGAACCACCTCTAGCTTTGTAGTCTCCGTCTCTTAACACGTTGTCACATTTAGATAACCCACATCCAAAAACATCAGCCGTGGAGCAGCAGCTGCAACTAGAGGGCAATATCTCAAACGCAGTCCCAGACACTCGCACACAATCCATCTGCTGGAGCGCTGAGTGCACTTGAGACGCTGACTGTGTGTGCCTGTGGGCATTGCGGAAGATGTTAAACTGACAAGCTCCATGTCTTAATTAGGATGAGATCTTTGCACAGGGCATTGTAACACATGCGCACACTCAGCCACTCTTATACACACATATCCATTAATGTGCATGCTCACATGGTGCATGTCATCATTTATGTAGAAACACATTTATGGATGTTATAGACCCTTCTGTTCAATGCTCTTCTGCACTGTCTTTTGCAAACATATGTATATAAACTGTTATCTGTCAGAAAGATATTTCCTTTTCTGATTTCTGTATTCAGAAAAAAAACCTTTCCTCCCTCTATGGAGCATGTGTAGACATGCTGACTTATACACATGCACTCATGGTCCCCTTTTGGTTCATAGTGTTTCTTCTTTATTTCTCAACATTACCATTCATCTCATGTGATCTACTTATTGCTGGAATACATGACCTAATCAGAGTGGAATGTGTTTCTCATGCTTCCACAGTTTGCAGCACCAAGCAGACACGATGCATAATATATGAGCAGGAGTTCCACAAAATGCAACATAATACGCTTTAGTCCTAAATGCTTTACAAAAGAGGGAAGTCTCTTAAAAGGCATAATGGGAGAATTAGCAATTGTCATATGATTTTCATTTTGTTTTGTTTAAAGCTGGTATAAGATTCACCATTTAACAGCTAATGACTTGGGTGGAGTGTTGTCAAGTCTCCAAATGAAAGAAAAAAAAACTGTTTTAGCTTCACTGTGCAAGCAACTTGAGATTTATTCCTGAATAATTCGGATGCTCTTGGGTTAAATGATTCCTTCCAACTTAACTTGATCTGTGACTCTCGACTTTTTGCATGCACAGTAAGGCCAGCAGTATAACCAATGTAAACAGTTTATTTTCTTCAGAGCTGAACAGTGCCCAAATGTTCTGCATAAATTAACAGCTGGGCCAGAGTTGGGAGAGGCAGAGCTGGTTGGTTAAGATTAAAAGAAACTGCTGGTCCAATGATGAGGAGGCACTCCATTAGAACCATATGTCAATCATCTGTCTCAGTTGTCAAAGCGCACACACACTCCAGAGAAAAATCACTCTCAAGCGATCAGAGAGGAGAGGCAAAAAAAAAACAAACAAAAAAAAATCAACTTAACAAAAAACCAACAAGCAGCTCAGACATGACCCTGGGTCACAACCATATCTACAACTACACTTGATTAAAAATGAGGAAAAACATAGAGGAAAGCAAAATAATGAAATCCCGTGACAAATTCTTGTTGCAATATAGTATTAACCTAGAATATAATCAGAAAACCACCAGAGGGACAAAAATATCTTATAAGAATATTTGCCCTTGTAGCATAGTTGAGTACATTCTGTTGTTTCATCCAATACAATATTCTTTCTCATTTTTACTATATTTTAATCCTTCTTGAAGACCTTTGTTTTCATTTCATTTATTTTTTCTGTAAAGGACATGGTTTAGTGGAATATATCTTAAAAGCCTTTAAAAAATTACAATGTTTTTTATCTTTGGATGCATAACATGTTTCATGTTAGAGAAAACATTGCTATAATGAACTGCTACAAAAATGACAAAAACACCTTCTTACAGATTTGTTTCCTTACATAAGTTGGTTATTTGTACCTGCTGGTGGTGGTGTATGAATGTATCCAGAACACACACACATATACATATACATATATACCGGTACATGTAAAATGGTGTGTTGCATATGAAACCCATACAGTCAATCCATGTTTCAGCAAATTAAATTTATGGAGCTTTGGCCTGAATTTAAAAATATAAGTTGAAACAAAGAACACTTTTTCATTACACAATGAAAAAAAATATTTTACTGGTTAACAGGACTTCTGCTTCTGAACCTTTGTGCACAGCATCTGCAAATCAGGGCTGTAGGTCACTTTTATCTTTACGCAGGACTGTAAGCTGCCGTCTTTGAGGCGTGAGCGAGGTTTGTATATGTGCATATGTGGATCGGAAGATTGACAAAACTCCAAATGCATATTTCTTCATGGTATTGTCTGGGATGGCATTCCATGTCTCAAAACACAAGTTTATCCGGTTTTAGATAGTTCTCACTATTACTCCATTTGTGTTTTGCAAGAGTCGCCTTCTGACGTAAACATCTTCAAGGTCATCTTTCAGACATTTTAACTTAGATGCCCATATACATTATCTTTGTAGTCTATGTCAGCCAGCTTCAGCTCAAGATCAGGTTGACTTACATCTGTTGTGTGACGCATATTTTGAGTGATAAAAAATAATTGTGCAGTTTGCTGGGCTTTCTGCGCATGTCGGCTACCTGCTGACACGTCAAGTGCTGTTACATTTCTCTGAAGAAAGCAAATGCTGATCACTGATGGACTGGTGATCTGTCCTCTCGCCCGATGTAAGCTGGGATTGGCTCCAGCAACCCCCCCCCGACCCCGTTCAGGGAGAAGCGGGAGAAATGGATGGATGTGAACATTGTTGCAGTTGGAGATTGCATGTTTGAGCAGTCTGGTTATATCAATGTGTTCTCCTGGAAATATGTCTTTGACACTAAATCAGCTTGAGTTCCACTGAAGTACATTCAACTGTCAAATGGATACATGCATAGTTAAGCAGTACATACAGTGGTACTGGTTTGTTTCATCTGCTGTGGTACGTGTTGTAGTTGCCTCTTGACATTTTTCCAATTCTGTACAATAGTTTTCCCTTGGAAAGTGTGTGCACTAGATGATCTTGCACTAGTTTACTGGCTAACCAGAAATCACAGATAAAATGACAATAATGATCAAGGTGTTTTCTGAAGAATGTTGCATAAGCAATGGGATGTTAGCGTGTTACATAAGCATCAGCATACAACTTTTTCTAAACAATCCTAATTTGTTTACATCTGACCAAAGTGCTGGGCAAGAGTGACTGACAGTGAAAGCATGGCAGGGTTTTGGACAGTTGAGAGACAAGTGACAGTGACTGAGTGACAGTGATGTCAACAAGTCATAATGAACAAATGAGAGGCACAGTGGGATAGAGAGGGGGCTTGGGGTTACTGCATGTCTATGACAGTATCCAAAACGATGACAGTCCCACAATGAATGACACTAATAATAGAGATGAAGAGCATGGCTGTGACAGAGAGAGAATGACGCCAATGACAGAAAGACAACTGCTGACAACAACGGTGTGGTGTTGATACAGAGACAGGAGGTGACAGTGACAGAGACAATGTCAAACAGAGACAGATGCAAACAATTCCATTGCCTGGAGGTGTCTGGACCCTGTCCTAACAGTAAAATATTAGACAGCAACCAGCAAAGACCAAGTCATATCTAAATAACAGCATAGTTTAACTATTGCTGACTCCTAGCCAACGTGTGAGTGTTTGCTGTAATGATATTCTCTAAGTAAGATTGTCGGATATGTGGTTGTGTAAAGTGATAAAGTCTTAATTTTGGAGGGGGGCATTATTTAATAAAATACTGTGGAAGAGTGTCAACTTCAACCAAATTAAGCTGACCAAAACTGACCTAATATTTCTTGTGCAATAAGTTATTCGTGGTGTGTTTCTTGCTGTCTGGTTCATGGCCGGAACATTGACATGCAGTCAGACCTTGTAGCATCTTTGCATCAGTTTTTTCTTACACTTCCATGAAGCATGTTTGTCTTTTAAAGCGTTAATTTAGGTCAAATTTAAAAATATTGCAAAAAAATGATTACATTAAATTAAAATAAAGAAAATGATTATGATTAAAAATGACAATTTGCTTGGCATTTTTGTGTCTGTATATTGTCACTGATGAGAGATGATTGGAAAGGATCATGTGCACATGAGTTTACATACAAAACATACAACATATCTGTCCAATATTACATGTTCTTGTACTGGGGGGTTCAATAAAATGAAACAACAAAGGCTGTCAAAATGAATATGTAAATGCAAACATATTAGTTAATCATTTTTATTATAAGGTGTTTATAAACTAAAGTTAGTTTGGATGCACAGCTATTATAAAAATCGGAATTTGGCATTATCTCTACTAGAGAAGCTGATTTTGGGCATATCAGTGCTTTGTCACATCTGTGAACATAAACCACCAAAAAGCACTTTAGCCTCGTATTTATGATGATTCTGATTGTTTTCAAGCCTACATTTGCAGGATGCCTGCAGGATAAACCATCTCAAATCACACAATTACCCACTCAGTCCTCACATCTGAAGTTCTGCTCCACACCCTGTACCACTAAACTATATTGGTATTTATTAGTACTTAAATCAGTACTTTAGATCGTCAAGTGCTTAAATGTTAGTAGTGTACCAATTTTGAAAAATACGTGGCATTAGTGTCTCACTTATACAAATATACCTTTTTAAGAAATTATTTTCCCAGGAAATATGCCCCACTTAATTTATTAATAAATAGTAGGGAGTAGCTAAATTAATTTTCTGTCAAGCGTTCAGTCAGTATTCTATACTGGAAAACACCTTTGCAGGGTATATTGCATCTTAAGTAAAAAAAACCTCTGAAACTGTCTTTCATATTTCACATTGTGAAACATGTTCTCATTTGCTAAGTAAATAGCAGGGAACATTAAGGCTGGGGATTTTTCTGCTATTACAGCAACGGTTGTGATACCAGCCACACACTAAATATAAAGACAAAGACAAACAGAGTGGCATTGATGGCAAATGAAGGCCTTGGCTTGTATGACCACATCTTAGTTATAAAGAAGGCTTTGTTTTCACAGATTATTGGCGACAGACTGAATGACACATAAGAACAAAAAAGAACTGCTGTGACCTGAAAATACACAGTCTTCCAACACAAAAAGACATCCAGTACAGTTACTTAACAAAGACAGCTACTGATTGGCTGAATTGGTCTTCTCTTGTTTGTTCTGCATTCAGAGCAGACCTTACTTTGAGCCAAAGCTCATATCGTCACAGAATTTACTTGAATGAAGTAAATAGAGGACACCACCTCACACAGAATTGCTTCACTTTTAAGTTTCAACCCTATCTATGACATGTTGTACTTTACACTCATGATTTTTATCCTCAGAATACATAGAACTGAGAAACCTCAGTAATTTTTTAGGTAACCTCTGCCTCCAGGAAAGGTCGGCCCTGCTGCCACCCGTATTCCAAAAACTGTGTGAAGCAACATTATTTTTAAACCAGTATTATGACAGATAACTGAATATGTGTAATAGGACAAATACTTAAAAAAAGTCGTCAACAATGTTCCTTGATCTTTTCCCTATGCAGGTTTCCTTGTTGTTTTAGCTCACTTTTCTTCATGCTCAAATTATAAATAGAAGTTGGAAAGGTTAGAATGACTGTATGTGGTTTGGTAAAATATATGTGCCAAGAAAATAATATATGGTCATTGACTATTGTTTATAGTGAATGACAGCAGTTTCTAACATGTGACATGACAGTTCCCTGGTCAAAGTTAATGTAAGCTCACAAGTATGTAGTTTAAATAATTAAATTAAAACGATTAATTGTATAGAAAGACAAGTTTACATGTAACTATTTCCAGAAAGACTAAGCTGTCTTTTCAGAAGATATGGAATATGTAATACTAGTTAAAAGGTTGGACACACTTTCCTATTGGATTTAATGAGAAAGTGTGTCCTAGCATAAATTTATAATGAAATGTTTTGTTGGTATAGCAGGAAAGCTTATGTTATGACTTCCATTTTCCTTCTTGTTTCACTTTTTTATTGGGTTTTTGCGGGAGTGACTATTTTCCGTCCTCAGTGGCCAGAGTCCTGCAAGTGTTGGAAGTTTCTCTGCTGCAACACACCTGACACACATCAGGCTTAAGTAGCAGACTTGTGCAACGCTTGACATCACTGAACAAGTCTGCTGATTACCCACTGATTTAAATCAGGTGTGTTGCAGCAGGGAAACTGCCAAGACATGCAAGACTGCAGCTCTCGTGGACTGAAGTTGACCGCACCTGGTTTACAGGGTATATCTTTGCTATTGATAAAATCTCTCTAAGCTCAAATTGGTTGTCTGAGAAAAAGCTTTTTGTTTTCAACTCAGAGTATCATAACTCTGAGTTTTGACCTTTGGGTGTCTGGTCTTTAACCTCTATCAGGATGAACAGTTTTACTTGCAATGCTTTAAACATCACCAAACATTTAGTTATCATCCATTAAGGCAATGAAATGTTCTGTGTTTAGGTTAATCTAATTCTTAATGTTGCCCCAGTAAACCTCAGGTCATTTTATGCAAATGAGATTGTCCCATTTGGGAAATCAAAAGATGTGTAGATTCCTTGGTTATTTTTACCTGCTGGCTGTATTTGTTATTGCAGGATGTGGAGAAAAAAATAAAATATTTTACTTCTCATTTCAGCTAAGTTGGTGTAAGTATGTGTTTAGTGACACTGTACATCAGTCCATGTCTGAACTCTAAACAAATGTTAAATTACACATTCAGGTTTTTGTGAAGGCATCTTAAAACAACATTTTGTTTAGCATTGTAGGAGATGTTGACAGAAAGGTCATCTGAAAACAAAACCTTTTTTTTCTTTTGCCACCAAATAAACTAATACCTCATTTAAAGCATTTGTTTTAGGATTAGTGGTTTGTTGTATCCTCTGACTTTTCTGTAATATATTCTATTCTATTCTATTCCATTCTACAGGTATTTAGCAGACGCTTTTATCCAAAGCGACGTACATCAGAGGATAAAACAACACAAGCTTGAAATCAAACAACAGAGAACAGCATAGATAAGTACCAGACTGCTGCAAGTCTGGTTGGACACAGCTACTGTCCTGTAGGACACAGATGTTGTC
>JBAMHV010000003.1:9418599-9432760 GCA_037177535.1 Pseudomugil gertrudae | reverse complement strand
CACAAAGAATCGGTTCCCAATCGGGCTCTGACTCCGAACTAGAACGGGAACCAGCCGTGTGGAAAAAGGCCCACAGTCATCTTTAACCAGAGGAGCCTGTTCAGTGACAGACTGCTCCTGCCCAGATGTAGGACCAACAGACTTAAAAACTCCTTTGTCCACTATGTCATCACTTTCTATAACTCCTCACTCAGGGAGAGGAGGATATAGAGAGAGTACAGAGGATGGAAAGAGAGAACTGGTAGTAATGTACTGGTAATGTTCAATAACTTAACCAGCCTTCAGTAACTACCACAGTTCAATCATTTTAAGTTATTCATTGACCATATACAGTTTCTCTATATTCTTTTCTAAATTGTATTCATATCTTATTCTATTTATTGCATTTTTGTTTCTTTGTATTGAGGAGTTTTTATTTATAAGCTGCTAGAAATCTAATTTCCTGAAGGGAGCCATCCCAAAGGGATCAATAAAGTTAAGTCTAAGATGAAAACGGATTATTAATAAAATAAGTCCAAAAAATGAAGGCAGGTGTGCTTAATACTTTGTTAGACTATTAGCCAACAACAGAGAGTGACTCCAAGTATACTTAAACTTGAGGGTGGGATGAGGAACAGGTATTTGTCAAGGTAGGACACAGCTGCAGTCAGAGAGAGAAAAGGTCTTAAACGGGAACAGTGCAGAGGCCACCAGGGAGGCAGGGTATGACAGAGAGCTCATTAAAGCGGAGTGACATGAAATGTATAAAGCCTTTCAATTCACAGGTCAAAACAGGCTCCATATGGATCTGTTATTAGAATTGGAGCAGTTTGAGTGAGGGAAGAGACATTTTGCACCAAGTATGAACAAGTGAATAATTTATCACCCAGTATATTTTTCTCTGATCAATGGATTTATGGTAACTAATTATTTTTTCTCTTTTTTTATGGCTGCACAGCTGTTCATTCATAGTCTCTCGAGTTTCCTTCATATTGTGTGGACATATTCTTACTTTCACTATTAAACATAGCTGTGAGTTTTGATGTTTTTTGTAACCAGTTTCAATTTCACCATATGTGCACAATCACCATCATTCAAGATGTTTCTCTGACCTATTTCTTCCTAGAAGGCTGTGGTTTCCCAATATCCTTCTCATTTTAGTAACACATTGGGTGGCTCTTAACCCATTTTTAGTTTTCACATCTTCTAAGATGTCTCTGCTTATTGTCAACGATTTGACCATTCTTAGACAGACAGATGTCTTTTCCACAACCAAAGGATGTGTCACATCCCATGCTTGTTAAAAGAATGAGAAGCTACTGTCGTGGTGTGGCCTTTATTGTGTTTTTGGTTTCCTGTCTTATTTTGTAGTTTCTCCTGAGTTGTCTCTTTGGTTTCATTTCCTGTTTGTTAGTTCACCTGTTTGATTAGTTTATTTGTTTTACATGTTTCCCGTTTTGTTTCCTGTGTATTTATACCCTCTGCTTTTCTATTTTTGTTGCTGTTTCATTAGTTGCTGTTTGTTAGTCTTCATGTGTGTTTGTGGTAGATTGGATTTGACAGTGTTTGTTGTTTTGCTCCTGAGTTCTTAGTTCGATTAAAGATAAGAATTCCTGCATTCTTGCCGTCTCCTGCCTGTTCCTGCGTTTGGATCCACACCTCCAATACCACTCCTTATCATGACAGCTACTCACTTCATCAGCTGGGGTTAAATAACGTGTTGCCAGCTAAAAGATAATTACCATGCAGTAATTATCTTATAGGACATATTTGCTGAGTTTGCATCCAGGTGTCAACTTCTTTATTTGGGGAGTGGGGGCAGGCAGTGTACATTTGTGTGTATCTTTTTTATTTCCTGTTCAATCTACAGACACTATTTAGTTACAAACAAAGGGAAATATTACAATTATATTTTAATGTGCTTTAGCTAAAAAGGATACTCAATATTTCTCCTTAGGGTTGTATATTTTCTTCGTTCTCTGCCAATATCTAAAATGTGACTAACTTACATTTCCAGTTGTGTAGTAGAAGCTGTAAATCATTTATCCCACATAATAAAAAGAACATTAACTCATTTATATCTCACTGACATGAACGTGATCAACTTAATTATGAGGCCTGATATAAGTTCCCTAAATTAAATGGTCAGTGAGATGGAAGCAATTAAACATCCAAAATCATACAATCCGTGAAATTAAATGTGTCAAAGGTTTTCTTTTCTTTTCTTTTTTTGTGTGTGTGAAGAAGTTAGCCTCTCTTGGTGTCACATGTATTGTTTTTACACATTAAAAAAAAAAGTATAGTTGTAACATGGGGTATGAAACCCTTTGATCTGTAATTTGATGTCTGTGTTATGAGCCACAATCACTCTGTTGTGTATGTCTGATTTTGTACCATACAACATAGCTTTGCCAGTTAAGTTTTTTTATGGTGTGAGATGCACTATATTTCAGACTTATGGCTATGCTAGCCTTCAAAAGGCATTTAAAATAGTCAACACAAGATGACAAAGAGCATTTAAAGAAGACAGGCCCAGTTGTGGACACATTTGTGTGAGAATGACATTTTCTTAGAAGCCTTGCTTGCCATTGCTTCTGTATTCTGCTTAATGTTATCTCCTCCCGGTTCTGTCTACTTTCTTTGTCTTTGCAACAGCATGACCTTTTTTAAGTGGTCGGGTGTTTTGTCACCATCAGCTAAATTAGGAACCACACAAGTCTAACAATCAAACACACAGAGAGTACATTTAGTTTCTTTCTCTGCCTAGTTCACTGTGACAATGGAAGGTAATTTACAGGTCACTGCATCCAGAACGCCTCGGGCTTTAACTGAATATGCTTATAGGTCTTTATGTATGTGAGTCCATCCACCTGCTTATATGTTTTAATCCCCCCTGATCTTAATTTTATATCTCTATTATTATAGCATTTTTGCTCATTCATAAGAGATTATTGCTTCAAGGTAAACCAGCTGTCTTCATTACTGTAAATGTTTCATATCATGTGAAACTGCACAGATTTGATCAATAGCTGCTTGACAGTGTGATGTTGTGCTTTTGGGAAACAAAAGGTGTTTGACTATAAATATATATTATACTTTGCTCATTTTACTTAGCGGTAGATTTATTTTATTTAACTATGCAAATAAAACAGAAAATAATCTGTAATATATTTACTAACCTTTTACTAGTTCAGAAACTTTACAATGCACAGTATTTGAGTAAATGTCATTCAAAGGTTAAATGGATATGTTGCATCAGAACATGCCAGCAGATTGATCTTTCAATCTGACAGGCAAAACCATGGAGCGGGTTGTGAGGCCAGTATGACTATGAAGAGCACATAGCGTTTATGGCTCTGCACAGACAGGTAATTGAATGAGTTTCCTGGAGGCAGAACCAGCACCTCTGAGCTGCTCCTGTCACATGCATGACTAACCACAGTCTATTTTTTTCTCTAGTGCTGTCATTTCTCCCAGTCTTTATAGATTTTCTGATTCATTTTTTTTCTACTTCAAAAACCCATTCACAGCAGATGGTACTTCCCCTGTGTTTTAATGTCCAAACTGGCATGACCCTAAAAGGACACACACAGCAGTTTGCATCTATGAAGTTAAAAGCTGCAGGGATGCTGCTTAAACATAAGTTTTGTCATGCATGATGCAGAGTGCCATTTTCCTCTCAAATTGCTGGTGGTTGAGTATTTATTGTACAAAGAGAACTCCACGACAGATAAAAAAAATAAACAAACTCATGTATTAGTGCCATTACGAACACTGCATAGACATGTGCAGACACATCTGCATTAGGGATTTAAAAAAAACTAATAGTTATACATACACATTATTGATTAAAATAGATCCCCTCATTTATTTTACTACATTTTTCTTCATTCAGATGTGGTTTAAAATTGATTGATCTCAGCCATGTGAGGACTTTCCTCAGATGGCTGCTCCACTTTGTAAATTAAACATTTTGTTCTTCAGTCAGAATTATCATAGAATTATTCACAATCCCCAGAGTGCCCAATTACCTCCACATTTTATGGATACTGATGTTAGTAGTAACTACTGGGGTGTAAAAATAAACTTAAAGACCCATAAGCCATAAATCGACCCATTGATTTAAAAAAGATTGGACATCTGCAGGAAGTGGTAATCATATCTGGTCCTGTATTGTCAGGACCATGTTGTTGACCACTGAGTGGCACAACCAAATGCCAGCGGGGCCAAAACCAACTTGTGCTTCAAAGGCACTGATGGCCTCAATGGTGACTCAGGATGGTTTAAATGACAACAGCTTTTCATATTAAGATGTGTTTTTTGCTTCTTTTCTTTGTCTTCTTATGATGTGTAAATTATTATAGTGCCATTTACTATTCAAATCGTTTTCAGTTGTTCCATTGTAGACTTGCCAATATGTCTGGGATGAATTCCCTGTTGCATGACCCAATTTCCACTACAACGCAGTGTTACTGTAGTCCAAAGAGGAGTTCACGGTTGTCTCACTGTCTGCTAAGTGTCCAATTCCTATGGCCGCCTAAATGATCAACCCTTCCACCACTGTGATTTTTAGGTGGAATGACATCTGTGTTTTCCAATGAGATGCATTACATTACAACCAAACATTTTTTTTGTTTTTGTGCCAGCAGCTTTGCAAAGCTGCGCTGTATTCTTATGTTTTGAGTATTACTTTGTACTGAGGTTGGGGCAATTTCATTGGGACTTTCACTCTTACCTGGATTGAATAGTATCTAGAAAATTAGGCTTTTATGAATAATATAGTCTATTTTTCTTCTTCTTCTAATCCTCCTCTGACTGATGGGCAATTGAAATTGAATTGAAACCAACCCAGATGATCCAGAAAAGCAAGCTGCTAAAATTTCTGCTTTTAATTTTGTTGTCACAAAACAAATTAAATTGATTTGATGGAAGCAATTGGTCCAAATGACTTTTTTTTCATTTTTATGGAAGCAGTAAGCTGTACTCCAGTGATACAAATAAACTAATAGTAGTATTAAAGATGGTGTTTTTATTGTAATGGAATAACTGGATATTTACACTTCATGTTACCAGGTATGGATGTACACAACCTAAATGTTATATTAAAATGAACACTACTTTAAATTCAACATAAAAGTAAAACGCTTTACTTTTTCAGTATGTCTTCAATGACGAGACTTAAAGGGTTGGCTTTAGGAAACAAGGACAGACAAACAAAACCTTACTTTTTTAAATGCTGCTTGAGTAATTTAAGAATCCACTTTAGATAAAGCACTCTTGTCCAGTCAAAATAAACAAAGCAGTACATCTACCATACCAGCAGCCTCCATTATGACTTACAATGTCTCATGAAATATTAAACAGGGGACCTCTAAGACAGTATATATATATTTTATATCAAGTAGTCATCATCTTAATGTGTTTAGCTTGTTCTATCCATGTCACAGGAACAAGGGAAAGTAAACTGGCTAATCAAGTTAAATGACATTACCCTGTGTTTCTCCTGAATATTCAGTAACAGTGGTGTTTAGATTACCATACTTAAAAGTTAGGCCACTTTTTTTTATCTATCGGTAAATGTATTAACTGGAATATTTGTTTTGCTTATAACTACATAGAGCACCTCATCATGACTGTAATAATGATTTTTAAAAAGTCAATCAAAATTTTATGTTTATTTTCATTAATTCTGTTTTTCTGTTTCACTGTCTTTTCAGGGAGTTTTTCCTGCTAGCTACATTCACTTGAAGAAAGCCATCGTAACAAACCGCGGGTAAGTTTGACAGTCCAGGGCACTGCGTCACACACAGTTTAAGTACATTTTTTATTAGTTTATCTACTTTATTTACAAAAACATCATACATCAATTTAGGTTTGTTGGAAAGCAAAAACTGTACAAAACAAAGACAACAAAGTGTGTAAATGCACAACTAACTTAGAACAAAATTAGGTTTTGTCAGCAAATTCCTAAAAGAGGATCAAAACAATCCAGTTCGGTTAGGACACCAGGACACCATGGTTACTGTGAGATCTTCCCTCAGATTCTTTTGTTTTTTTTTCCTTACATTTTGCATCACGGGAAAATATATTTCTTGGTTGTTTTTTGTAGCATACTCTCACTAAATTCAACTTTAAAACACTTCAAGTACTGAATGCAATGAAAACAACATAAAAATGTTAGGCCATCTGATATCAAAGTTACTGTTACCATTAAATGCTACAGATAAAGGGATGATACCTTGTTATAAGAACCTGGACCCAGTTTTTCCAAGTTCTCTGCACGTAGTTTATGTTTTGGAGAACTTGTCTCAGTGTCAGTGCTGACTGTGAACAGACTGCCACAGGACTTCTTACTTTTTTTATCCCTCAGGATAACTTCATTGTTTACAATTATGGGATCCCATAGACTCCTTCCAGATGAATCTCGGCATCTAAAGTAAACAGAACACACTGCACTCAGTATATGAGATTTTTTCTAATTAAATTTTGTTTCATGTTGGCATTGGCTGCTTTCAGACCCATTGTTTCTAAGTAAGGTGTGAATTTTGTCTTTTTATTTTATGTTTGGTAATACCCATTTAATTAGTTTGCATAATGAAAAAGTGATTAATCTAACTTATTATTCATTTCTTGATTTGCATAAAATGTTTTGTTCACAATTAAAGGTAGAGAAAGTAAATTAATTGGAATCAGTCAGTCCTTAACTGTTTCACGTTTGCCTGCAAGGCAGAGAAAGAGAAAGATTCGAGTGAGTGGAACATCTAAGAGTATTTTATTGAGTCTTATCGGCAAATGCCTAATGATGAAAATTGTTCAGTAAGACAACTCACTTTAATGAATATAAAATAATATGATATGGCAATAATCACCAGATTAATGCTAATGAAATGGAGGGGCAGATAAACAAGCAGCATTTAGTATTTAGGAACAGCAGCTATCTGGCCTGCATCTAGTTTTGAGCTGCAGCGACATTAAGGCAGGCAGGAAATATGAAGTGTAAATAGATTGCTCAGATTGGATGGGCATGTTTGATATGCAGCATGTAGGATATGAGGCAGATCATATGAACCAGCTCTGAGGTGATGTCTCATTTATTTACATAAATCAAGTATTCCTGGAAGTAGCATACACAGAACATGTGGGTGCTTTTTGGTGGTGTGTTACCATCTATCCATCCAGCCTGCTTAATCCAGGTCATTGAGGATGCAAGAGTACCAAGATAGAGTTCATGTATGCATGGGGAGAACATAAGCTGCCACACGGAAAGGCCATAACTGAGGCCATAACCCGAAATGGTCTGGAAGAGCAAACTAACAGGGTCATTTGTGTGCAGTGACAGATTTATAATTCAACAAGTGAATGTTTGAATAAGAGTCTCTGTGAGTGCAGGTGTGTTGCTTCACATTCTAAATGCAAACCCCAAAGTTAATAAGATAACACAATCATTAAATAAATTTGATAAATATTTACTAAGGTAGACACACTTTCAAACATAAGCAGTTGTCTTAAAACTGACTAATTCTCATTAATCAGCTAATTTAAGCCTATGAGGGCAGGCACTTACAATAAATCAGGAGTTTTTAAAACAAAAAGGGCTTTGGCATTATACAGTCTGAAAAAATATTACATTCTAACAAATAAAATTTAATAATTTATGAACACATAAATTATTATCCATCCATCCATCTCCTTTATGGCTTAATCCAATTCAGGGTCACCTGTAGCTGGAGCCCATCACAACAATTAGCAGGCGAGAGGCTGGGTGCCCCCTGGTCAGGTTCCCTGTACATCACATAGCATAAATGATTATAACAATAGGCATCCTAAAGGTTTATTCTTTATATTTTATTGCAGTTATTATAAAGAAGAATGATTAGAAAGACACAGGCACTGGCTTAATGATCAAATTACTAATAATATTGTTTTTATTTAAGTTTTGACTCCAGCTCTGTACGATGCATGTTGAATGCTAAAATTCCCCACTTACATGCACATTTGCATGTTTTTTTCTAAATAACTCATTTTGGTTTGAAATTCACCCGTAAAACAAAATTGAACTGTACAGGAAGAACAGAAACAATATTTATATAAAATTTTAACATCTAATCTGCTTATAATTAAATGAGACCTGTGACTTTCAGTCACAGCACAAGTGAACAAGGTGTCTTTATTAACTCATTCTTTTTACATGATCATAATAAGGTAAGTGTGTAGGTACTCAGAAAGATAAAATGAAGCCAAAGATATTTTATGGATTATATTTAGTTTTTGTTGGATGGGTCAGTATTGTTAAGTTGCTAGGTTTATCCTGGGAATCACCAGTATGTCTCAGCCCACAACTTGGTGTCAGATTGAACCATGTTATGAAGAACGCCTTGACAGATGTCTCCTTCTCTGCAGTCAGTCCACTCACTGAGCTGACTGTTACAGACATCAGAGAGCAGAACCTTCCCACTTTAGGATCACATCTGGAGACATCAACAAAAGCTGTCAAACACCCCCCCCCCCCCCACACACACACACACACACACACACACACACACACACACACTCTCACACAAACGTCTAAAAGTAAGACTGAAAGCAAGTGCAGACTATATAAACTTGCAAATAATATCCTTTTCATACACACGTCTCAGGAAGAAATCAGATTTTGCTTTGCTGTTTTAGTTAGACTGTCAGAGACATTTCATGATGCAGATAGTGATGATTAAACCACAGTAAAAGTCATGAATGGCTGTAGCTGTGCTCTGAGGTGAATTTGTCCTTTCTAAGTACCAGCCTTGGTTCTGTGTTTCTTTCAGTGACCCCATTTGCGCTTTGTAGTAAGAAAAGTGATGTAAGCAAAAGGTTTGTCCTAATAATTAGATTTCCACAATGATCACATGATCTCCTGCTTATACAAATAAAAAACAAACACAGCACTCAGTCTAGCTCACAAAGATGCCAGATAAGCACACTTTCAAGTGGGTCCATCTAAAAATACATATATTATATATTCAGTCATTTATTTGAACAGGTTAGTGCCTTTAAGTCCACTTCCGGTCTTACAGAGCATCCAGGACTTCTCAGAGCAATGTGGTGCTACATCTACAGACTTCCAGATTAACAACATACTATTTGATGAATAGTATAACTGAATATGTGAGGTGTGAAAAGGCTTTCTGTAGGGATTTCACCAACCATACACATGTAAGGTTAAAGATCTGATGAAAATAAAAAGAACCAGGATGCAGCACATATTCTGTCATGTACTTGATTACGCAATGACCATCTTCTTCTATTGAGATTAATGTAGAGGGATAACCACTGACCTATATGTACACTTTAGACTAGGTTAATATCAGCATATGGAGTTTGATTGCATTCACCTCTGACCCCATCTTTATGGGAGTGTTATGAGACAAGGGAATAAGTGTTTTTAAGAGGCGTAATACAAATACATAGAAAATGCGTACCTATTTTATTTCAAAAGTCCTCTCAGAGTTATTGAGTCATGCAGCACATCTCTGAAAATGACCATATTTTACTTGATGTATAATAATTTAATTGTACAGTGTGTATTTAATCATATTTTTTATGTTTCCATCGTAACTGTGCTTTAAGTTTTGGTCTTTTGGTCTACCACAGCAGACCAATGCAAAGTCTACATCACTGCAGATACAGCACATATCACCCTTTTCCACCTTTTTCCCATTCCCTCATTTGCAGTATTTGCTGATAGAAAAACATCCTATACCATGATACTGCTGCCACCATGCTTCACTATGGGGTTGGTGTTCTCGGGGGTGATGGAAAGTGCTTGTTTTGCATCAGATGTAGTGTTTTAGTGTTTGACCAGACAGGATTGGTCTTATGTTTCCGCAATATGTCATGCACCTTTTGACAAATATATTTGTAAGTAGCCTACCGTGTACTTTATATGGATTTTTTTCCTTTAAATTGTAGTTCTTTTTACTGTACCGTGTATGATAGTAATCCCGTGGACATGCCAGTCTTTGTTGTAAATTTGTTAATATAAAATTCACCTCAAATCTATTTAAATCAAGGTTGTAATGTAAAAACCAGAAAAATGACAATAAGTGCAGCTGTGGACAGTAAAATAAAGGATATATTATATATTTGACTGGGGTGGACAAAAATGGCTGCTTGGAAAAAAAAGACATCAAAGAGAGACACAATGGAGTCTATGATCAGAATGAATATGGATGCACATTTCTACACTTAAAAGGAGAAAAAGATGGAGGACTAGTAGTGTAAGAAGCTGAATGAACTTTAGAGCTAGGAGTCTGAAAGTTATCAGAGGAAGAATGAGTGAAGTATTTAGTTAGAAAAAGAGGAAAAAACATTTTTTGGGGATGTACACAGGAGAGGAGGGAAATAATAAGAAAGCTAAGAAAATATAACATGAGCATAAGAGGAAGAGGTAAGGACGTTTTGGACATTATAAAGAAAGGGTGGGGGTAAAACAATCTAACTGCAGAGCAACAGCAACAGGAGTAACGGGGGAGCGGGGGAGAGAAAGGAGGGATGGAGGAGGAGAAAAGCATCTAAGATGCAAGTATAACTAATGTGGGTGAAATCACCAGGCAGGCAGCAGCTACTACTCAGCAGGGACATCAGCTAATCTGGCACACTGGTTTTTATTAATTAATCAGTTATGGGAGAGCGAGGTGGAAGAAGGGAGGAAAATAACATTTGAGAAGCAAAGTGGAAAAAACTCCTCTAAAATCAGGACGTAAAACGGTGGCATGATATGAGAGGCAGTAAAAAGAACGAGGAAGGTCCATATTTATGACTCCAGAGCGAAAACAGTGACTCAGCTTTTAGTTTTAGCAAACACCACCCCTTTGCTCAAAATTGTGAGTGTGCAGCAGGGGAAAAGAAAGGTGATAGGTAGTCCAAAGTGTTTTTAAGCATTTTTTAACATCTAAGGGGTAAACTGAGGTCTCAGTATTCAGCTTCTTGGGTAGTTTATTTAGCTCTTTGTTAAAAAAGCATTTAGCAGATTGACCTGTAGGTCAGCGGAAAACATTGCTGTTCATGTTCAGATACTGCACTTATATTAGAAATGCATTAGAAATGCACATTGGGGCATGTAGTAGAGCATTTTATTTCCTAACCAGCAAATTAGTGGTTCAAATCCCAGCTCTGGTGGTCCACATGTCAAAGTGTCCATGAGCAAGACACTGAACCCTCAGTTGCTCCTGGTGCTGCGTCACCGGTATGTGAATGTGTGAGTGTTTGTGGGAGCGCATGGGTGAATGTGTCGAATAGTGTTAAAGCGCTTTGAGTGCACTAATGTGTAGAAAAGCGCTATACAAGTACAAGACCATTTACCCAATGTAAATAACAATACACATGAGAGCAGAGTCGGCCACTACGAGATTAAGCTGCTATTTGTTGCTGTAATTTAAAGGCAAACTATAGCATTATAGTTCTGAAGGTTAAACTGGTTGTGGTCGACGATTTAAATGCATCATTACTTTGTTCAGTCTCACTTTGGAGACCACAAAGAATGACTTTACAGAGATCAAATCTACAGAAATGGAGATAAAACTGAACTGCAATCACCAAATTATTGCATCTATATTCCTGCTAAATATTTATGGCTATTATACGTTCAATGAAAGTGAATATAGAGAACTTACAAGAAGCTGTAGATATCTCAGAGAAGATGCAGAAAAACCTGATACCCCCCCTCAACCACCCATGAGTTGTTCTGCAAATGACAATGAAAGGAAACACACAGCAACTTGTAAATTATGCAACACAACAATTTCTTAGATTTATATAACCATGTTAAAGTTATTTTAACTTCTTACAAACCACAATTACACTGCCATTAGATGTGATCCATCCAACTAAATAACCAAACAATTTAAATATATAGCATATAAAGTGGTGCCACAATAAAGCAGTAAACAAGCCTAGTTAGATGAGCTGAATACGAGCATTATCCTTACATAAAACAACACATTTAGGTTGTCTTTCCTGACTTTGGTTATAGATATGTGTATATGCTGATATTTGATGAAGTACTGAATGGACACAAGATCTAAATAGGTTGCATTATTTGCACCTTTGATTTTACCTGTTGATTCATTTACAGTTGTAGATCATATCTAAAGGTCCAAAGATCAATATATTGATATGATGACAAAATCAGTGTATTTGATACTACCAATTAAATATTATACCACTCCAGCTTACACCAAATTAAATAAGATCAATCATTACATATTAGAAATCATGCTCATAGTACTACTGGGACTACTTTTTTTTCAGAACAGACGATATGCTTCTTTCCTCTGTTCTTAGAGATGATGCAATTCGATTTTCTTTGCATGAAAAAAAACGGTTTTGAGTTCAGCCTCTTCATCTGTGGTCCATTTGACTGTCACATTAAAATGCCATTAAAAACAACTGACTTTAATCCACTATTTATGAAGCTTAATCTAATGTAACACCAGACAATAGTTTAAATCTGGTTGGTGGAAAACAGGGTCAGATGTTTACAGGTTCACTCTATTAATTATTTGCTTGTGCATTGTGCTCTGTGTGTCAGCAGATTGTTGCATAAATGTTTATTAAAATCCTCATCTGTACATAAACAGTTTTCTTTTTCTTTCCCTCCCAGGCCACACGAGACTGTGGCGCCTCTGGAAGACCCCATTATCACCGAAGTGACATCAACACTTCAAGAATGGGCTTTACTATGGAAACAACTTTATGTGGTGAGCAGCAGAAAACAATTATCTAAATAATAATTCTGTTTATGTACATGAATACTGAATTTGTCCTAAATGGAATCATTTAGTATTTTTTCATAAAAGGCCCCCTCATGTCATTTATTTAGTTTCATAGACTGATTGTAGCAATCACTGTCACTGTTTGTGGAATATGACCCACGCATGCTGCCAGGAGACAGACTGGTGCAGGAAAAAGGTTTTAATTAAAAATATAACTGATGTGCTGACAAAGACAGACAGGAAACGTGGCTCTTAGAATAAAACGTTTTGCCTGTGCTTTAGATATAAAACCAGCTAATGTGAGTTGGTTCTATTTCATACTTGATAATACATCATTCAGGGGACCTTGTTTGTGCCTTAATGCTCCACATTTTCACTTTTGGTGAGATCACAGCTGCTGGTGGCAGGATGTCAAAGATGTTCAGTAATGATAATGTCTGACTGTAACCATAGCGTCTCTCAGTGGGACATGAGATATTTTCACTCAGTCAGTCCCAACTCACATGCTCCGATTTATGCACACTGGCAAATGCTGATTGCTTTGCTTCTCGTTTTTACAGAGATATTCAAAGTAAGTCACATTTGTATGATGCTGCATAAACGTTCTTGGTGAGACAGCCGCATCACCATAGCCCTAAATCTAATGTTGTGTAAGCATATGAGTGTGTGTGTGTTTCTATGTGGAAAGTGATTGTAAAACCGGGTGATTAGGAACTGAAGATTCACCATATGGTTTCTCACTGTCCTTGCAACCAGCTCTTTTTGTTTTAAGCTTTGCTAAACCCTCAGACACAAACACATTGTTTTCTCAGTGATTTCTGGACATAGCTTGTCTATTCTTCCTCCATAAGGACATATTTTTAGAGATGCATTTTTACATTTGTGACTGTGATCACAGGTCATTTTGGTGGCTTAACCATTATAGAAACTTAATAGATTTTGATAAATAAAAATACTGTTGCACTATGGCTGAAGTGACAAACAACTTATACTGGGTGGTGGTCTAAGAGATTTATGCACTGTATGGAGCATATGTGGTCAAACGATCCACAATTTTCAGTATAATAGCTGCCCTACTCTTTAGAATGTTAACAAAAAGGTTTTGTCATAAGAAAACCTAAAAAGATTATAAACATTACATTGAACAGTCTGCCAGAATGACTTTAAAGGCTGCCAGTGTCACGATCAGGAGGAAGGATCCAAGGAGAAGTCAAAACGGTTAGTTGCTGGTGAGTGTTTATTTACAATCAGAATGTGCAACAGATGAGTCCTGTAGAATGTGAGGCTGGCAGGCAGGCAGGGCGGAAAACAAGCTGGCAGGCAGGCAGGGCGGAGATCAGGCAGGCAGGCAGAATCAGTCAGGTAGAGAACGCAGGGTGAAGAGCTTGGGGAGGACAAGAGACACGATTAGCAACAGATACACTCGTAAG
>JBAMHV010000003.1:9390095-9409971 GCA_037177535.1 Pseudomugil gertrudae | reverse complement strand
CGGAGCGGACGCGACGTCTGACGGCCAGTCAGGACTGGCGTAATGTAAAACAGCTTCTGGGGACAGCGTCTGGGGGCATGTCCCATAGTGAGATACCTCACTCATGTTTCAGAGAACCGGGGTTAATTCCTTAACCTTAAGTTCTTCGATGTCCTGCAGGTGTTAAATGTTCACCTACTGCAACACATATAATTCAAATCAAATGGATTTTCATTTTCAAGTTCTTCACAAGTCTGTTATTGGTCCAATCATTTCAATGAGGTGTGTTCCTTCATGGAAGCAACCATTACCTGCAGGATACTAGCCCCCCCAGGGCTGGAGTTGGTGATCCCTGTTGTAGATGTTTTCCCACCCCAACATACTTGATTCTAATGAATGAAATTTCTCAAGTTCTTTCCACTCAACAAGCACATAATTTCCGCTTGGTCTGTTAAATTGCCTAAATTTCTAAAACATGCAGGGCATAGGTAGCCTATTTGAGGACCAGAATTAGTAAATGACTTGTTGGTACCTGATGTTTTTTATTTAATTTATCTGCATACATCATGCCTGAGAAAGAAAGACGGATAAAACAGCTCAAAAGAAAACCAGACCTGCAGGCTGACAGAAAAACAGAAGGTGAGACCAAGAATAGCACATTAAAAGGTTAAATCCCCTGGAGGGAAGGGTCACCAAATGTTGCAACATTACAGATATGTTCATGAGAAAAACAAGAGGCAAGAAAAAAAAACTATAAAAAAAATTTCAAAGCTTCAGCTCATAATAATGTCACACCTGTCCTTCCAGAGATGATTCAGAGTTTTAATAAACTGAGGATATCAAGACCTTCACATGGCAATGTAATACTAAGAACAATCCGCATGCTCCTCAGGGCTATGTGAAAATACCAGGTCCACAGCAAGCACTTGAACATTACACGGTGGCTATTTTTACTCATAAGAATATTTGAATTTGAAGCCTTATAAGCTGTCAGTCAGGTAGACAATGAAACAATTTAACTTGTAGGGAAAAATCAACCGAATAAACAAGTTGATTAATTCACGTTTGTAAAAATTGTTTAACATTTTTAAGAACTCTTCTATGACCAGGCTTATGTAAACGGATAAAATACAAATTTTAAATCCTATTTATGTTGACTTTTTTGTCAAACTTGTATAATTAATAGTTAGAATCTCTCTTGATGAACAAATGCATAGTGAAACCACACAGGAAACAAACAAAAATATGTACACATACATTTCCGGGAGGTGTTAATTTCCTTGTGTTTCTTTATTCCTGTTCTGAATCCTTACTAAGGAGGCAGTGGAAGCAAAGAAGACTGATACGGGATAGTTTGCAATAAGATGAGTAAAGCACTCAAAAGAATAATACCGCACATTACTTAATGAGCCAATAATAAAACTACATGAAAGTAGCAATGGCTTGTGAAAGATTTTAAAAGATAAGAAGAAAAAGGTTTGATTTATTGGTAAAAAGTTACTTTTGCTAGATGTCTTGATGGATTTATTGCCACACGGAAAAAGAGAGTGGGCGCCAGAAACTTTATGGTCTTTTATATAATTAAACAGGTTCAGGACTTCACTTTGATGACAACATGATCTAAAGTTTCAACTAGTTATCTGCTGAATGTAAAAGTATCATCCTGACTGTCAATGCTTCTGTGTTTCATCAGAGTCAAAGTTTGCTTCAACATATTCAAAGTGATTTTATTTGTATGCTATATTCAGAAGCCTGGGGCTGAACATATGGTCTCTGTTGGGAGTTTTAAGCTTTGTAAGCTCATCATTCACTCACACCAAAGCTTTACGACAGAGTCACACTCCATACTGTATATACATAATGGTTTGAGGCAGAAGGCTGCCTTTCCGCTGGGGTTCTGGAGCTTTTCCCCAAGCAAAATGCACAAAGTCTTGCTCACTGCCACGAAATAGTCACTTTTCTCATTCACCTATTGTGCTTTACACCCTGACATTTGTTGTGAACACAAATTTCTACCCTGTTTTTTAAATGAGTGAAAATATTCTCCTACAGTGTTAACTATGGGTTATGCATTGTTTGCAACAGTCCCTCAATGCTGCAATCTACACGTGACAATGACGATGCAAAATAATAATATTTAGTGAACGCTCTCACATCACTGCACCGGTGCTATAAAAACCATTTGGTGTCTATCAAGGAAGCAAATGAGAGTGCTAGTTTGGTCACAGCTGCAGTTGGGTTCATAACACCTCATAAATCTTTAGCATGCCACTTCTACATCAGGGTTGCTAAGCAGCTGCTGACTGTGTCCTCATTTTTAATAACGTGTTTATTGGTATTTTTTTTTTTGTTGTTGATAGTAAATACAATAGAGATTTAGGGAAAGGGATGAGGATATCACCACCATTCATTATAGAAGCAATGTAAAAATTTAACTACCATTCATACTACCATACCATCTCCACAAGATCTTCCCATAATAATTCTTTTATTTGTCATATCTCTTTTTTCTATGACAGTATTTCAAAGTAGAGCTAATTTCTATGTAATCTGAACAACTGTTTAACACACACTGACACATAGATCAATCTTTGTGTTTTTCTGGAACTTGGCTTTGCTAAATGTTTGATTTTTGTTGACATCAAGCCAAATAAACCTCAACAGTTATAGTTAATATTTTACATGTGAATTCACAGTTTTTTCCCCCATAAAAACTGGTAAAAGTCTGCCACATTCCCAACAGGTGGTTGATTCATAGCCAAACAGATGGCAAAGCAAAAAGACATTTAAAGTTCAAGCTAATCTGAAGCTCATATTACGTGCAACTTTACTGCTGTGATTCATAGAAGGTGTAAAGGATTATAACCTCAGTAATGCTTTATCTTAATTCAGATTAAACTTTTATAATGTCAACCTATGATCAGTTACAGATGCAAATTGCTAAAATGTATTTAATGTATTTGCTCATCTGTACCATTTTATAGAAAGAAGACTATAAAGAGAATCACGTTGCATCATTCTTCTCATTCAGCATCATTCTTTTCATCTGGGAGTCAGAACAGTTGACCAGGTAGAAACCAGAGAAGGAGGTGTGTGTGTGTGTGTGTGTGTGGCTGCTGATTTGTCTATCCCTGTCTCTCACTACTGCTACCTCCCTTTTTTTCCACAGACATCACACCCTTCATTCTATAGCCTCTCTTTGGGCAACATCCTCAGGATATAAGCTTTGCTGTCAAATGTATTTATCATCAACCAAGCTGTATATAACATAGTTTCTATGTTTGGAGAGCACACCTCATGCATCTTTCCCCAGCTTTGTACACTTTCTTTAACATCACAAAAGTGGAAAGGAGCTGGAAGCTGCAGACTGGCCTGTGGGTGGATGGGTGGCACATAAGGGAGGATAAGGAAATAGGGAGACTGGTTAGGGGAGGAGGAGAGAGGAAGGAATGGGTGTAGGTATACACATGGATGCACAAGCAGAGAGAGAGCAGTAGTGTGGCTACAGTAGATTGTGAGTGGGTTTCAAACCGTTTGGCAGGCTGTAATTTTCCTTTCGTCTGCTGGTTTGGATTTCTGTTCAGTTTAGTGTATTTCTGATGGTCGAGAGGAAGGAGAAAGGTGAGCAGGAGAATTTAGCATCCCTTCACCACACCAGTAAGTAGCCGTTATCATCTCTGGACATGCAGTTTATCTGTTTTAAAGTAGATTGTCTGCTATTCTAATGTGTATGTGTGTGCAAGAGAGCCATTCACAAAGAGGGAAATTGCTCTTTGTCTGCACTTAAGCTTCATATTGTGTATGTTTGTAGCTCCAGGATGTTTAGACTTCAGTAAGTGCAGTGTCATATTATTTGCTATGGTGACTCACCAATTGTTGCCATAGTGATGAGGCAATGAGGCATGGAGTTGCTATTTTTTTCTCTCTTTTTAGGATTCATGTAAAGTGTATTAGCATACATCTGTTAAATAATGTCTTTTATGTCGCATTTATTGTTGCTGTGCACCGTAATGTTATAGCTAACAGTGTGTGTCATTCATGGTTAACTTATGATGTTGTCGCGACCATCTGGTAAATCTACAAGCAAAAAAAACACAGAAAAAATTCTTTAAAATAAGTTTTGCTCGCTATAATTTGGGATAATTGCTGCTTTTACTTCTGGTAGTTATCCTCTTTGTCTGTAACTGCAACAGCTGAATGATTGGTGCCTAATAATATATCTAATCCCTAAGGCGTTTTAGCTGGTTGTGCATTTCTGCTCCTATTTAAGTGGTTAACTGAAATTACACCAGTCTGACTGAGCTTGTCCTTCTCCTGGTTTTCTGTGAAAATACAGTACACTTAATGGTAATGGTTGCAACTTAAATATGAAAATCATCTCAGCTTAAATTAAATCAGTCAGTATGGATTCAGGATAGTTTGTAAAATGTTGAAGTTAAATGATGTGATTAAAGTTTTAAGTGAAACATGAACAACATTGTATTTCCTCTTGCTTTGGTTCTACAAAAAAAAAATATATGTGGCAGAAAAGTGACCCTCTGCGGTGCTGGGAAGCTCAGCTGGTCAAGCAGATGCCACAGTGTGGTGGCTACAGGTCCTTCCTGCATTCGCCCCGGGTTTGACTTCCAACTTTGTGACCTGTGCTGCATGTTCCCCTCTTTCTGCTACCTTTGCTGTCATTCAAAACAAGCACAATTGCATGAAGACGGAAAACCAGGCTCTGAATGCGACCTAGCTTTTGCTAGCATTGCCATCCTACAATGTTTGTCTTTCTTAAGCATTTCCATGATTCTTCATTTAAACCACATAGTTACACTACTAATGAACAGCATAATTATTCAATTATGTTTTTCTCTGTTTGTTATCCTGTATAGTAAAGTTTTAATGTTAGTTTTTTAACATTAGCTTGCTTTTTAACACTCAAGTATGATTTTATTTTTGCTAATTTGCTGTTTTAACACCTGAAGGGTGATGTTTTTTATTTATTCTGTTTAAAGTGACTTTTCTTCCCTACAAATATACTGCAGTTTACATACATAGAAATTTACCTGTAACTAATGTTTTGATCATAATATTTATTTATTTATTACTACTCATTAGATAATTTTCAAAGTGGAACTATGTGTGATTTTTCAGCAAAAACAAGCTGCATTTTGGGGACAGCCTTGTCTCAGCAGGTAGAGAAGTCATTCTCCAACCAGAAGGTCAGCAGTTCCATCCTCAGCAAGAGACTGAACCGCACACTACCCTCGATATGCTCATCAGTGTGTGACCAAAGAGAAAATCAAAGCTTTTTGTATATGATGTGCAAATATGCTGAATAACACAGTTCTGCTGAAATGCAGAATGTGTGAAAATAATACATCCTGTAATACATTTAAGCTTAATACAATTAGAACTGTGCATGTTGAATTTAACATTTATGCAATCTCCTCATCCATTGCAAACTAATAATGTATTAAATGTAAAGTAATAAAAGTATTAATCAAGATAAGATGTAGTATTACCATTTAAAATTGCATACAGTAATACAGAGATCAAGTTATAGTAGAGACCCTAACCCTGAAGAGCTTTGATCTAAAAGATTTTCTAATGCATCATTCATTATGATTGATTGATCCAGCAGAAGAAAAAAAAATCAAAACAAAGTCTTAAAAAACTTTAGTTTTTTATCAACATCTTGTGTCACTTGGTGGTGTGACTGTATTTCATAGTCAGGGAGGAAGCTGTCCTTCCTGTGTCCAACTCTTAAAGCACACACAGCATCCGATAAGACAGGCTGGCATCCCTGCCATCACTTCCTGCTGCTGGAATCACTCCGTGTTTTGGCGCTGCAGGCGTGTGTTTCTTGTATGTGACTTGGCAGAGTTCAAACAAAGTCATGAAGGGATTTTGGATGGATAGGTTTCAAAGGACACAGAATTCACACAAAACCACATCATCACACAAACATACACACAACACATACTCCATGATGGGTTCCTGCAGAAAGAGGTAGCCGTCACCAACCCTTCTGTCAAGGACATTTGTTGATGTTGTTCTGCAAAGCATTCATGTTAACAGTAGCAGGTTTTTTTTTAATGAAAGTTGAATCTTTGCAGTCAACTTTTAGATTTGTTTGCAGTTTTACTGGTCAGTAACACCTAATCCCCTGCTGAAATACAATAAATACATAAAAAACTATGTAAAAATCTTAGTGAAAAAAGTCATACCTACTACATCCTCACATTAAAGACCTGCCTATCAAAGGTTGTTTCCATCTTTTTGCAGCATCCACAGATCCAAATCCAAGTGAGAAGCTGTATTCCTTGATTCTACACCAGCTGGGTATACAAATTTCTGACTTCCAACTAAAAGAAAAGAGGCGTTATTGTTATCGGGGAGTTATATTTATGTTAATCAGTTCATTTATTCAACCCCAATCTTTACACTTAAAATTCCACAAAAACATTTAACAAAGCATGCTTCAGTTCTGTTTTTCTGTGTTGTTCATGCTTTCAGGCTTTTCATTCACACTGTAGCTTGAGCTTGGAGAGATGCAAAAAACTGAAAAACATCCATTTGTCTGTCTCCAGTCAGCAAAGGCTCGCTGGAACTAAGCTCAGTAAAACTCTCAAATTCAGCACCTCTTTGTTCTCCTTCTACCGCTTTCTCAGATCACATATAATGCATACAAGCCTAGTGTGGTAGCACTCAGCAATTAAGGCTGGCATTGAACATCTGATGTGGTGTGCACATTTAAACACTGGATCCTGTACAGAGACCGGCCAGTATACCGTTACATACTAGAAGGAATGGGTGGCTTGGTGGATGGGTTTGTGTGAAATGACAGGTTGTAAATAAAACAAAATAAATACAAAATCAGTTCAAATACATCAACAAACTAAAATGAAATGAATACAAGCCTAATCATCCACTGAGTATTGATGTTATGTCTGACAGTGGAGCTCCGAAGCCCATATCACACAAAGGGGACGTGTCCAAACGAAGCCTGTGTTGAGATCTGTATCATCAAGCCGGACAAGGCCCCGGTTCTCTGAAATGCGTGACAACCTTATTGCATCGTTCAAGTTGCTGAGTAAATCCAGGAAATACAGGCCAATCATAAAAACTATAACTGGTGAATTGTTAAACTACATGTAATAATGCTTTTAATGGAGCAACTAGCCAGAAAGACTCGATACATTCACGAGGCTTCATCCCACAATCACTACTTAGTTGGATTGTGCATAGTGTTCAGGGACAGAAAACATTTGAGAGGTTTCCTTTCTTAATCCCAATAAAATCAAATGATATTAAATTATTTAAATGCGAGATTACCATGCAGATTCAATTCATAGGCACATGAGAGAAGAAGAGTTTTTAACTTTGATTTAAAAGTATCTCCATTTGGTGACGGTTTTGTTGAAAGGGTCTCAGACCTCTGCTTGGTTTATATTCTCTGAACATAATACACATGTATTCTAGACCTAATTCTTTCTGAGATTTATAAACAATCAGCAGGGTTTTAAAATCTATCCTGTGACTGACTGGAAATCAGTGTAAAGATTAAAAAACTGTTCAGATCTCATAGTTCTGATTAAATCTCCAACAGCAGCATCTGGATGAGCTGCAGATGTATAATGCCCTTTTTGGGAAGTCCTGTAAAAGACTATCACAATAATCCAGTTTAGTGGCAACCAATGCATGTATGAGTTTCTCCTGGATTTTCTGGGAGACTAAATGTTTATTTCTGTTTATGTTTTTAAGGTGGTAAAAACGCTTCTTAATGAAGCTTTGACATGTCCGATCTTAGTCTATCAACAACCCAAGTTTACAGACTTGAATAATAGTTTTAAGAGCCTGATTCTCCAGGTAATTACCAATGCTGGCCCTCTTATTTTACCTGCCAAACATAATTATCTCAGTTTTATTTTTATTTAATTCTCTCATTGAAGTATTTATGTGCTCCAAACACTGACATAGTAGGTCTATTGGACTGCAGTTGCCTGGTGACAAAGACACATAAAGATGTGTGTCGTTTGCACAACTGTGATAATTGAGTATCTTTAGTATTTTACCTCTCGCCCATTGTGAGCTGGGATTGGCTCCAGCCCGTGACCCCGTTAAGGGAAAAGCGGTAGAAAATGGATGGATGGATAGTATTTTACCCAAAGGGAGACAATTTGTGATTTAGCAGTTGCATTTCACAGTGTCTCCCAGATTAGTGATTAATTCTTAGTAATGCCACAGCCCTTTGTCTCTCAGTTGATTCAGATTAACTAGCACAGGAATCTCCAGCTCTGGTCCTTGTGAGCCACTGTCATGCAGGTTTTAGATGTTTTCCTAGTGCAATACATCCGACTCAAATGAATGGATCATTAACAGGCTTGTGCAGGACTTTCTATTGTAGATAGGTATATTGTAGGAAACCATCCAAAACCTGTGGGGCAGTAGGTCCAGTGGACAGGAGTCAGAGATTCCTGAAACAAATGTTGCTCATTACTTCATATTAAACTTGGATTTGTAGAGTTTAGAGCTGATTTTGCAACAGTTCACCTGAATTTATCTTATTTACACACCAGCATGATGTTTGTTCTCTTAGTGGTAGCCTGCCCTAATGTGCACATATTGCCTTTAGCAGACAGAAAGCATCAACCTCTGCCCCCACCCCATCCCATTCTTAACAGATGGGAGTAATCTTCATGAGATAAAAGTCGTTTCTTTGCATCAGTTTTTCTCCACAATTTAAGTTTTTAGTATTTGCCTCCATTGACTAAAAAAAAAAGATGAATTAGATCGGTCCCAAATGGTCACCTAAAACTTGGTTATCTTCATCAATTTGATTGTTCTTAGAGAAAACAAACTCAAACAAAAGAATTTAAAATTGAAAAAATTAAGGGCAGAATAGGAAGAAGAAACAGTGTTAAGACCCTTCAGTGCACATGTGTCAAACTTGAGGCCCGTGGGCCACATCTGGCTCGGTGTGCATTTATCTGGCCCGCGAGAATAATTTGGATTGTTATAGACTGACAATATGAAACACTGATAACACAAACAGATCCCATAATGCAGCCCTTCAATTACCTTGCTGAACGTTTTCCCATGTCAATCAAAGTTTAGCTTCTGTTGCTGCAAGTTATAACAGGAAGGATTTCGAGTTGCTTTGCAACCCATTTGCTGTCAACAGCCCCAGTTCTGTCTACATGCAACTCGAACCTTATTGGCAACACATATCTGTGTGAGAAGCTCTTCTCAGTGATGAAGACAAAACAGCAAACAGGAAGTCATCTCACTGATGAACACTTGCAGTCCATCTTGAGAATATCCAAAACACAGGACCTCACAGCAAACATAACTGAATATCCAGCATCCAGCGTCCAGCTCTGATAAAATGACATAAGAGCAAAGAAATTTAAAAGATTTGATTAGTTATTTTAGTGATTACTTATGACACATCTTTATTCATTTTTGTTCATACTTTATTCCTTGCTTGTATTATTTTGTCAAATATTTTTAGGAACTTATTTAAAGTTTAATTAATAAATTCCAGATTAATATTTATGTTAAACATTTGATTTTAGTGGGTTCAGTAAACATTGATCTTGTTCAGCAAATGAGTTTGAAATCCCTGTCTTAGTGTGTTTTCAAGGTTACATTTATTTGATGAAATCCAAATGAAAATCTTCTCTTGCTCAAATTCATTTAAGATAGCAGGAAAAACATGCAACAATAGCAGCTGAGCAGGGTAGACAAAAAATGAGTACAAAGGCTCTTTATTCATCATCTCTGGTGATTTGTCTCAGCGCTTTTGTTTTCAGTAATGCCACAGCTGCTTTGACAAGCGTGAAGATGAAGCAGGGCATTTGCTAATGGATCGGAGGTGTTGAGAACGTCCCTTCTGATTTAAGAAGTGCCAAGCTGACTCACATCCTATTAGGAGGCCTCAAAATGATAACTTCCCAAAGTAATCAGCAACACATTACAGATTATACGATTAAACTTGCAGTCACACTTGTCAAAGTGGGTTAATATGCTATGAGACAGCAACCTGCAAACTGTGCTCATGAGTCAGCACTCACTACCTCAACTAGTTAACCCTTTACTGGACACTAATTGTAAATTTTTATTTTCAACCATAGAAAGACATTTTATTTAATAATGGAGGTTAGAACAAGACTTTTTTTTCTAAAACTAAGTTATTCATGAATAAATGTTCAGTACGAACTGTATTAACTTAAGACCAGTCTTATGGAAGTATGTGAGATGTGGTCTGAGCTTTCAAGATTGGTGTGGAAAACTCTGTATGGTTCTACAATTTTATAGATTTGTGTGAAGGGGAATTTGTATGTCCACGAAAGTGTACAGATATGGTCATTTGATGAAAAAAGAAAACTCCCTGCCTGATTAAAGATGGAGAATAGTCAGGAAATAGTCACAATATAATTCAACACAATTCATATTTCAATGTTCTGATCTCTGATGTGCTATAATCACAGTGTTCTACCAAGAAAGCAACAAGCTTCTTCCCTATTGCCATAGTTACCAGGTATACTTGTACACACACACACACACCCTCCAGGTGATGGTGATAAAACAACCACATCAATGAAAATTTATTTAATTTGGCATGCACTTTGGAGATGAGAATAAAATCTGATTTTGTTAACCACATAACAAAAAAATTCACAAATGAACTCAACCAGAATTAATTTGAGTGCCATGAACTCATTCAAAGGGATTTTTTCATATTCCTACACATTTATTTCAACACATTCTTTGCCAATACACAAGCTAGTTAGGATTTTTCAGCAAACTGTTTCAGTTTCTATAACTTTATTTTATGTGCTCAGACAGTGTCATTGCTAGCTGATGTTGGCTGCTGTTTTCGCCCAGTATGTGCTTGTAAAATTAATGTATTATAAGTCCAAACTGACATCTGGTACTCCACATCAGTGTTGCTCAAAGGGGAGGAAGCACAATTAGAAAACTGTCATTCTTTGGCGTAATGGCATTGTTGGAACAGTAACAGTAGCACATAGGTGATGTCAAACAGAACACAAGAGTACAAAACAATATCTGATGTAAGTCGCCTTGGAGAAAAGCATCTGCTAAATAACTGAAGAATATTCTTTTTTTTTGTCTTAACACAAAGGACATGATAGATTTTTATTCACAGCATTTTGCCCATCTGTTTATTCAGCAATAAAGAGTTCAATAATCAGGTACTTTCACCCACTGGAAGCATCAAAACATTCCTTTTCCTTTTCTTGTTTATCAGTCATAAATGTGGAGAACATCTCTAATAGAAAGAGTTGTTGCAGATATCCCATTAGAGATGGGAACTGTCAGGCCAAATAAAATCATACTATTTATTAATGCAGAGACTTGACATGCTTTTACCCATCTTTGGTCTCTGACCTGCCTTCTGAAAACTGAAGTAAAGAATAAGTAAAAACTGCAGTATTTATTAATGAAGAGGGACGTTCTAATCCTTCTAGTTTGTGAGCTGTCAGTGATCAAAATCTTCATATGTGTCCCTCTTAGCTTGCAGAAGAGAAAGGCCAGTGCAACATTACATTGAAAGGAAAATGTTTGGACAAATTATACACTTTATTCCTAATCTAGAACAATTTTCCTATGACATCTTGAAGGTGCCATGTGCCATCACTCCAAGAAAAATCCAAAAATGGCCAAAGAGCTGGCACGGGCACAGCACTGGGGCTGTGAGTCAGCGTGTATGATTGACATCTATCAAACTCTGAGCTGCAGCTAAGAGCTAAGAGCTAACCAAGCAAACCAATATCTAACCGATATCTAATGGGAGCTAACGGTATTAGGCAGGGTAAAGCGTGCTGTTATCCCGCTAAACTGTGCTACACTCTTTCCTCTTGTTGGCAAATATTGGATACCGGTCAATCAAAAAGACACACCCATATCTATGCTAAATATCAATATTAAAAACATCTAAACAGATGAGTTTAGAAAAAAAGTTATTAAAAAAACTCACTCCCTTCACAGTGGTATGAAGGTAAACTTGAAAAACCTAAAATGTATTTTGTACCAGGCTGCTAACATGTTTATTTCTGCTGTAAAGTTGGCCTCGTTAACATGGTAGTCTATGGGGATTTGCTCTGTTTTGGAGCCCCTACCAGATGAGGGGTGAACTGCAATTATTTGCACTTCTGCATAGGCTTCACTTTTGTCCAACTGAGGTTGCTGCATGGTCACCCATTACTCCACTCCATCATCCTGGAAGTGAGGCTTTGCTGAGGTGATTGGGCCTGCTCCATTTACTGCCAGGGTGACCAAGTGGCAAGCTGGATGGGTTGAGATTTTTACTCCATTTAAAACAAGCAACCAGCTGGCCCATCGGCCTAATGACCCACTAAAATCTGACAGCTTGGGGAAGGAAGCCCCATTCAACCTCACGGGGTTTGAACAAATCAAAGTAGGTTTGCAGGTAGTTATAAAATGTTTCAACTTGGTTAGTAATGTTGATATGTGGCGTTTTATTTTATTGTGCATTAAAACTGTGCATTAGAATTCCTCAAACAACTTCTACTCATATTATGAATGTGTACAGCTGCTTTAGGAGGTTCTACACCACTCCAACTCATTTACACAGCATTTTCCTCATTTGTTAAGGACACATTTACATTTTTAGGTGTACCCACCACTGTTTGATTTTGTTAAATTCTTTTAGTTAATGCTACTGATATAATGAATGTGGGGCATTTCAGTAGAAGCTTGTAATGAAAATTTCTTCATTTTAAAGTATTGAAACAAAATGTGAACAGTGGTGGGTAAACCATAAAACTGATAACTTGCCATGTGATAGGTGTTGTCTGGGTCTGATGATGTCCTGGTCTAGGGAATGCTGGTCTAGTTTTCCCAGCACACCTGAATCAAATAAAATGGATCCAACAGCTTATCAATATCTGCACAGTGATTTATTCATTTGAATCTGGTGTGTTGGAACAGGGTGACATGGAAAACTTTCAGGATAAGGACCAAGGTTCCCCACCCTGGTTCCCTGGTTTAAAGAAAAACTCAATGAACCAGAACATTAGTTGTCCCCGTCTTTGGGCTTTTTGTGATTGATTATTTTGCTACAGAACAGTAGTTTTTGCTGCAGAATAAATACTTAGACACTGAATATTTGTTCATAGGTGGGGTCCAGAAAATCATGTGTACAGGAGTTTTTTTTTTTTTTTGTTTTAAAGTTACTATTGGTGATTAATTACACTGTAAAAGATATTCCTGTGCACTTATAAAATGGATATTTGCTTAATGTATTCCCTTAAAGTCAACAGCAGTAAGCACTGCAGCCCTCTTTAGCCTGTCTTAGGTTAAACATGAGTACATGTTGTCTTTGTCTCAGTGCTTGATGTGACACTATAATTGTGTGAAGCACACTTTGCTAAAGTGATTTTGTATGTTAGTTATTTGTTGGCTTTTTATTGATTTATCCGAGACTTGCGATGCATGAGTTGCTGTAGTGGTTTTGAAGTCAACACATTACGCTTGCACGCCAGTTCTTTCAGGATGTAAAGGTGTGATTACTCACTCTGGCTGCGCAAAGAGGCAGAGAAGGCATATAGGGGAGGGAAAGAGGTTGGTTTAAAGCTGGAATCACAACATCTTAAATCAATTCCACCCCGTGGTTAAATAAAGGGTAAAGCTTTACCTATGAGTCCATGTCTTCTATGAAAGACAGGAGCATCAGGCAGTTTATTTTCAAAACACTGTGTATTCATATTTGTGGCATGGGTGGGCCAGCTTAAGGATGTGCCAGCTGGTGTGCCTGTTCCAAGTCTAGCTGATTAACTCATGAGAGGGCACAAAGGTCAATCACATGTACCCACTGACTGCGATGGCCAGATGTCCCAAATAAATTTACAGTCCTGGTTTTAAAGGAGATTTTAGTGCAATTCAAGCTGTTTAAAAAGGAAAAAGATACAGATGGCCCATAGCCCCCACTGGCTGTTGCCTCAGAAGCAGCCTTTGTAAACATTAGACCTCATGTCATGTTTTATTTGTTGGTTTACTCACTGTGATCCTATAAAATATTTTTTTAGCTAAGCCTGTTTACATGAGTGTGCTGTTTATGATCGCTTTGATCGCATTGCAGATTTTCATGTTGACATGGAACCTAGCGGAATCTGGTTCTACTTAACTATGCGTGCACTGACTTATCTCATCTCATCTTAGATAATCAAATGCAAATAATACAGTTTAACTTTTCCATTCCCATGAATCATAAACTGATTTGACTGTTGCTCAGTACCAGTTCTGCCTCACTGTTGAAAAGCTGATTTTGCATTTGTATCTATCTGCTATTTTCTTATATAAACAAGGATATTTATACTTTCTTTATTGGTGAAAAGACAATTCTCAAAGGTGAGAAAATAGATTGTCTTTGATTGCAAACCCTGTCTTTCACTTGGCTGAATATGTATGTTTGCAAATTTGGACAACTTCCACAGTAAGTATAGTTTTTAGACACACATCTATCCATTCAATTCAACTTTATTTATATAGCGCCACATCGTGACAGTGTCATCTCAGGGCGCTTCACATCATATTTGAGCTAATTCATCAAATAGCCTAGATAAAGGAAACCATAAGATCGAATCTTTACTTCGATGCAATCCCCAGCCTGAGAGAGCATTTAAGCGACAGTGGGAAGGAAAACTCCCTTGTATAAGGAAGACAAAACCTCCGGCAGAACCCGGCTCAGGGAGGGCAGCCTTCCGCCTCGACTGACTATCTATCTTACCTTATCCATCCATTCAATCTTATCTTATCTTATATCTTATCTTATCTATCCTAAAAATAACTGTAAAGATGATGATAATGATAATAATCTAAAAAAAAGGACCAAAATAACTGGCGAATAAAATAATCCAATAATCCATATCCTTAAATAGATGAATATGTAAATAAATCCTGAAATAATGTGATTGGTGAAAAACAGGTCCAGTGTGCAACCTGCATCCTGCACCGGGTTGGTTTATCGGTTCTTACTAATGTAATACTATCCAATATTTAATAAATTTAAATGTTAATAATGCAAGATTTTTAAAGGACAAAGCTTAACAAAAAATAATTTATCATTATTATGTGTCTTTATTCAAAGTTGCTATTTGGTTACAGCACTAACGGAGAACAACAGATGTTCCAAGCACATACTGTACTGTTGATGGCTCCTGTGGTTCACAAAGAGCAGGGAGTGTCGGGGCAGCTCTCTGGTGAAAAAACGTCAGTGACCCTTGTTCCTTGCACATGTCCTCTCACAGCATGTCGCTGTAAATATGATTTTTGTGTGTCCTTGTGCTGATTTGTGTGTTAGATTTCAGTCTGTTTGCAGTCTACCTATAAGGCTTCGTCACCAACTCCTGTTCTGCTGCTGTAAACTGAAGTGCACCCTTGAGAGTAGAGTGTGCCCATTATGCTATAAATGGTTATATATGAGCTAAGCTGTATGAGAGCAGTAAATGAGTCGTACATAGTGAGCTGTCTTCAGTTTTAAGAACCTTCTTATAGTACACAATTAAAATAGAAAAGAAAGAAACGGGTTGAAATCGAGATAGTTTCATGTCTTCACTATCATTTATCATAATCATCATTCCATGATATGCACGTTTGTTGTGTTAAAGTTTGTGGTGTTGTTGGTTATTTGCTACATCACTGCATGGATGTTTAATTTGTTCCAAATTAAAGAAACAAATAAATTCTAATCATATCGAGTAACAATGTTTATCTGTTAAGCACTTAGTTTACATTGGATGAGCAATGTGTGCATTGAGCTCTATGACAAGCTTCTTTTGTGTACTTTAAATTGCACTCTATTGTCTAATTTTGATTTTAACATTAATTATTTCAAGGGACATTAGCTTCTGATGTATGTCCACTAGGCATCTCTTTAAAAACCCATTTTAAACAGATGCTGATGGGAAATAACTTGTGGTTTCTAGGCAACCACTAAAAAAATGTGACACTCTTTGCCTGGAAGTTGTAGTATTTTTAACCTCAAGTGCTAAAATGATTAAAATCACTCTGTTCTAACAGAATGGTACCACACGGTTCCCAGCAGGAGCCTCTGAGAAAAACGTCCCATATCTATGACAAGAGCTTTCCTTTGGGCGCATTAGCCCGGTTTAGTGAGCAGAGCTAAACGCCTCCAATACAAATATTTTTTTCTACAAAAATACAACAAGTTTGTATACTTTTTTACCCACATAGCAGGCTTTGACCAGTTATACAACTAGCCAGGCGGTCAGTCATTTTCTTAACCTGTTTAATACAAATAAGGGTCACAGGGAAGCTGGAGCCTATCCCAGCAATTACAGTATTTAGGCAAGAGAGAAGGTACATATATGTCTATGAACAATCGGAGGAAGTCCAGAGAGGACCACACATGCATGCATACTCCACACAGAAAGGCCACTGTTATGACCTCCCCCCAGCTAAAGCTCAAACCAGCAAACTTCTTGCTATGAGGCCACAGTGCTAACCAACGGCGCCACCATGCAGCCCATAGACAGTCAGTGCTGTGGTCTGAGATTTCTGCTTTCAACCTGCAGAGTACCACAGTCTTAGGATGATGAAGTCAGATGGCTTGATTGCCTTACATACAGACTAAAACAATAAGTCCATGGAGATTTCAGTGAGGCCAGAGAAGAACAGGAAAAAGGATTTGGGCATATCTTGCAAATGCTTAAATAGTTAAATGTAGAGTTAGACAGTGAAGCCATAACCACAGGGGGGTGGGGGGATATCAAAGTATATAGTATGAATAAAACCTTCGATTCATTGTACCTGCTTTATGCTACTGATCCACATGTACAGAAATAAGTCTGCGGACTAAAAAAAGTCTTAAGGGCTGGAGGTGTGCTCTGGTAAGTTGTTTCTCATGTAATCTCGGGCTTACGTCCATACCGAGCATGCAGTGGGAGAACAGCAGAGAAACCTCTCGGGCAAGCTAGTAGTCAATAGCTGAACTGTTGTAATGGTGTTCACAGAACCCTTACGTTATGTGTTTCACTTCTAAAGTTCCCAAAAACAACTCCACCTCCACTGCAAGCACAGTTACATAATGGTTTTAAAGAAAAGGGGTCTCTAGGGGAAATGTGAATGAGACAGTTATAGAAATGGAACTAATGGTGACTTCATACTTATTTTTATTTATGGTTTGGTTATAGAAACTAAATTAAAGTTACTGCAGTTGAAGTGTACATATGGTAAGAAAATTGGTGCTTTCAAATGAAGATAAGATTAAATTTGTTATTTTTAAAGGACTGAATGGCATGAGCTAGCAACAAGTGACTTTTCAACTTAAGTAGAAAAAAAGTTTCAATTAATAAGTTTAAAAGTAAAGCTAACAGCCTGGTATATTACAGCATGATGGAAGAACAAAGCTGCAGAAAATGATTGTTGGTCATTTTACAAGGAAGACTATGAGCAACAGTTAGTTTTTAACATAAGACTGTTGGTCTGTGAACCGTTACATCTGGTGTTTATGATTTTCATGATAATGTTTAAAACTAAATACATCAGATTTATTCTTTTGGCCCTTGTCAAGTTTTTTAAAGATCTTTCAGCTCCTGCCCAAACTTGAAAAGGCTAGCTCCATCCAAAGGGACGCTGGGACAACTCAGATCAGTTTCTTTGCTTTATTTATCTTTTCTTTTTAGAAGAATTTTCAGTTTCTTTTCTGTACAGCAGTAAATTACTGAGGTTGAAAACCTACAAGACAACAAAATATACATTAGACAATGACAGAGAACATTTAGAATTATGAACATCTTTTTAACCAGTTTTTAAATCATGTCTATGACCATTATCAAATTTACATTAAATGAATTATCTAAATATTTTAAACCAAAAGATCTTAAAGTATTTAAACTATGATAATGTTTTATCAAACATTTTTAACTAAACCCATGAAATCAATTATTTAACTGTTTTTAATAAAATATTTAACAAAGTATTTTAACAAAGATTATTTTACCTTATGCTTTAACTTAAACTTTTACTATTTAACAGTTTTAACCAACAAATGTGTTCATGAAGTAATTCAAAACATTAATGAATTTAAATACTTATATTTTTAAACAACAGTTTTAACTAAAGCATAGTCGCATTGTGAAACCCCACAGAATATGTCCACAAAGCATAACCTGCATAAACAAATAATCAAACTATGACTTTAACTAAACTTAAACAAAGATCAATAAAAAAGTATAGGAAATGCATTCAGTAATAGTGTCCAATTGGAAATATATACATTTATCATACCAGTAGTGTCTTTGGTTGAAGTTTTGAGCTGAAGTCTGCTTTGCAACACATGGGAAAGCACAGGTGAGCAGATTACTTGAGGACTGGAGTGGGCTCCTAAGATTGAGCAGGGGGCGCTTGATTTGGTGTGCAGTGCACTTCAGCCGGGCGGAGAACAAGAAATTCCAGAGTACTGGTTTAACTTGACAGCCCTTTAATACTATCATTATTGATTTTGGGCTTTCAAGGGTTTTTAAAAACTGATCATAAGTTTTCTGAACTTTTTCAGCCACCATCACAAACTGTCTGATTTCATACATGATAAACAAGAAGTTGTGTTTGGATTCAAGCTTGCCATTTATGAAGATTACTTTGAAAGTGTGGATTTGGTGCTTCTCAGAAAAAAATATCTTTATAAATAAATTTAAAAAAAACAGGCTACAAAGCATTTTTAAAGATCACAATAACAGACTGATGAAAGAGATAACTCAAACTGGAATAACTTAAGGGCTGATACTATTTCTCCTGGAGTGAAAGTTCCCAAAAGTTCAACAAAAGTTCCATGTAGATTATTTGTGAAAAGGAGGATAGAGTACTAACTGCTTGCTCAATCTGCCCAATTTGCTAAAATCCCTTTGCCCACAATACCAAAGAAAATACTGTGTAAAGAGTAAAATAAGAGCTTATATGAAACATGGTGGAGGGGGCATTGTGGATTTAGGCTGCTAATATCCTTGAGGCAAAAGATGAAATACAATCCCAACACTGTTCACAAGAACCTCCAGAAAGTGAGTAATAATGTGTAATACACTGTGTTACATCCATTCATTCCATTCATTTCCATACTGGTTGGTCCAATCCAGGGGCACAGGGAAGCCTATCCCAGCTAAATCCCAATTGGTGAGAGGCAGGATACACCCTGGACAGGTCGCCAGTCCATCCAGTTGCATTAGTTAAAGCAAAAAAAATAGCTGGTTAATGACGAGGTATTAAAAAAATGTGTTTGTCTAGCACACTTGCAGGACAGGTTGATTGATTGTGGCGAATATGTTTCTTGCAGCAAGCTTTCAGAGAAGCTTCGATCTCTTTTTACGGATGATCTGCCTCTTGGTTAACATTATGTAAAATTCCCCTGAAGTCCCCTAAATAAGAAGAAAAAGCCTTTAAAAAATCATTTTCCTTAACCATATTCCAGTGGATAAAAAAGTTGAATAAACTGTGGCACCACAAAGAGTCTGAAGTACAGATTAGTCATCTTATTGATTAATTTGATTAATGTGACTCCTGAAGAGCAAAGAGCAAGTTAACATAAAATGTCTTCCTCTGTGTGTCCGTCAGAAACACAAGGTAGATCTGTTCTACAAGGTGCGGCACGTGATGATGGAGCTGATCGACCTGAGAAGGCAGCTGTTGTCTGGTCATCTGACTCAAGACCAGAGCAGAGACGTCAAGAGGCACATCACCGTCAGACTCGACTGGGGCAACGAGTGAGAAACCACAAAAAATACCACACCCAGTCTGATGGCACACATTTCTGAATTCTGGGTAGCATGTGTGGAAACATCAGTTAATTCAAATGCATGACTAGTTCAGAATACTGGTGGTGTGTGTGTGTGTGTGTGGATATATATATATA
>JBAMHV010000003.1:9375276-9389023 GCA_037177535.1 Pseudomugil gertrudae | reverse complement strand
TGTATTAGCCAACATCCTGGTAACCAACTTTCTATGTGTGTGTGTGTGTGTGTGTGTGGGTGTGTGTGTGTGTGTGTTTTAGCTATATATAATTGTTAGGTATTGAGTGAACAGAGATCCCCTCACACTCTCCTTATCCAACATTAGTCAGCAGACATTCTGTCTTTGAATGCAAGGCTGCTGGTTTGCATGTGATGGATCAGAAACTAAACCTCAGGAGCAAAACTTCTTCTGTATAATGACTTTTATCCTGTGTGTACTGTATGTGTGTGTGTGCTTTAAATGAGTGTATGAGTTTGTGTAGCTGTGTATGTCAGTGATGGTTGTGGAAGGTTAAATGAGTGTCTGTCCATGCACTTCTCTTTCTCTGTCAGACACTTGGGGCTGGACTTGGTGCCAAGGAAGGAGTATGAGATGGTTGACGAAGAACAGATAAGCGTTGCAGATCTTTATAAAATGGTAAGAGTTTAATTAAGCTATTTATATGTCAAATGTGGTTACACAGTATATTAATCCTAGGAGGGTTATTTGTTACCTTGGAGGTAATGTGAGCTGTACATGGCCACATTCCTCACATGAACACATATGTCCTTGGTCAGGTTAAAGGCCCACATACACAAACACATTTACTAGAGTCTTCTATGTAATGAAATTGTAAACTGATGCACGCAGTTATCTGGGTTTGCAGTCAGACACTGGTTTTTAGAACGGGATCTGTCCCCTCTCTGTCTCATTTAGACACTGCATCACTTGCTCATGTCTTTTTCAGTAGATGTTGCTTGTGGTAAAATGCAGAGTAAGGACATTTGCATTATTTATTTGTCATAACTTCAATGGCTGGAGATGCAGCTAGGCTCTTATCATCAGCCAATCAGAATGGATGTTCATAAATAATTTTATGTAAATAGCATCTGAAATGGCTTGCTGGTGGACAGTTTGATCTGGGCTGCAGAGAACGATGCATTTAGAAAGATATAAAATAGTTTCTAATGAATAAAATGTTTCAGATATGTTTCATATAAAGACATAGCAATGAGTCAAACAGGTTAATGCACTATGTCTTTTCTAATGTGTCCTTTCTACTTTATGTAATGTAAACATGTTCATCTCAAATTGGAAATAACAGACACATTATAGGTTTAAGTTGCTCTAAGGGCTGGAACATACTTGCTATGAGCAACGCGTCCCCGTACATATGAAAGCGCCATGCGTTTTTCAGTCTTCATTTAGCATGTAGGCCCATGCAGAGCCCTGAGGTAATGTGTTGCTTGAGCAAAGTGCAATATTGGCTTAAACATTGAACAAGCGCACATGATAAACACAAAGGTTTAGAAGTGCCTTAGTTTGCAGCTACCATCTCTTTTTATACTTTTCCTGCATGTTGAACAGTGATACACACTCATGCTAAAGAGTTAGCAACAGATTGGTAAACTTATGGTTTTGTAAATACTGCATAAAATGTGTTTCCATCATAGTTCTGTGTACTGCCCTCTAGCAATGACCTCCATGTTGAACCTTTTGGTTGCAGCATGCTTGCGTTGTTTGCAGCAAGTATATACACAGATGTAGCTGCATGTTGTGTACACAGCCCGTACATCCCAGGGCTCAATGTACAATAGGATTTAAACTAAGAAGCAACAGCATGATGAAGATAATTCCTTATTAGTCTGAGTTTAATATTTTATATCACTTTATTTAAACACTACAGAATTATTTATTTAGTTTATTTGATCATTTTCAATTTTATGAATATGATTATGAATATTTTCATTGCACTGACTATTTTCTTTAGCAAGTGTCCCAGCAAGTGTTTTACAAATAAAGAGCTTACATGTATAATTCAAAAAATGACCTAATTTTTTATTGGTATCACAAATATTTGTATTTATTCCATATCGTTTTACATTTTTTATATTTAGCTGTGATTGCAGTAAAAGCTTTGGTTTTGAATGAGGCTGCAGATTATATGAAGAGGTTTTATAAGCATAAAGATTTCTGTTAAACAACATTAACACTTACAGGATACCCTCCTTATACCATCAGCTATTTCAGCAAAATGTTCCTTTAAACACTGTCTAAATTTCATTTCTCCTTCTTTATTGCACAAAAGAAAATCAGCTACCTGTTGGTGTGTGTTAGCTTTGAGAAGGCTTTGATAATCCACCACCCTTCTAACCATCCCTCATTTAACCTGTTGATCTCTTTTCATCTTTTCTCAGAAAACAACCTGCAACTTTAATTTAATAGGTTTCACCTCAAGAAGCAGCTTCTCCCAGAAACTGCAACAAGCTTTTGTCTACTCACTTTATTTCTATATCATACACAAACTGTTCCCCCTGAACACACTGAGCATTTTCTCCTTTTTGAGTTTGTCCATAAAAGAAGAAGAAACTCAAACAACTTCTGCTGTTATTTGATCCATAGCAGAGAATCAAAGGGTTGAATCAACGATTTATTACCTCTTATTGTGACATAGGCTATTTTTGCTGTGTTTGTCTGTCTTTCAATCTGTTTGTCTGTTTGTTTGTAAGCAACAATACACAAAGGGCCAAATCTACGGTACTAAGATCTCAATTAGCGTGTACTAATTAGTGTGTGGAATCTAGAATTTAGCGTGTAGGGCAGGACGGTGGTTAGTACGTGATCTACTAAGATTGCTGATGCAAATGACAGCGTGTGCAAAGTGTCAGAGACACACTATTTAAATGAGGATTTATCGTGTGTTTGCACGCATTTTAGTACACGCAAACCTTTAGTAGATTTGGCCCAAAGAGTACTAATTGAGTTGTGTTATTTTGTTTTCCTAACACAGGTATAACATAGATGATTTAGATTCCATAAAAATGTCTTATTGGACTGATATCAGAAAAAATGACAGATATCTGTCAATATCAATAATAACACAGATATATTGTGAATCTCTAATGAACGCGCCAAAGCAGATGTTATGTTATAAACTACTGTATATCTCTGTTTTATACCTTTGTGTTGAGAAGTGCTGTGTACCTCTCATCCTTGTCTTCAAAATATGTTTCTGCATACATAAACTGAATATCCATGGGATCTTCAAGTCTATTTAAATAAATATCCCATTAAAAGAAGAAATAGCCAAAGCAATGTTTATGTGAGATTCAGTACTGGAGGACATATTGTCAGTCATTTCATCTCTCTGCAGATTATGTGCGTTGCATTGGTCCTGTTTTAAATAGCTGAGCTGCAGTTGTCAAACACTATTGTTTGGTGATCTCCCTTTCTTCTGTTGCCTAGAGACTGATCTGGAGACAGGGTGAGAGATAAATGGTTAGGCTTGTGGTTGTTTGGATGGACGATGAGGAAGAGAGGAAATACAGTGACAGAAAAAGTAATGACAATCATCTCATTATACATACAATCATCTCATTATACATAAATATATAGCAAATAATAGAACCAGGATTTCTTTATAAAGTAAAGAAACAAACAAGAAAAAAGTCATGTATGAAAGTTTCAGTATTCATGTTTCCTTTTCTGCAATGAAAATAACAGTTTTCATTGTAGCAATTTATTCTATTTTTAACTATGAATATGACAAAAGCAGACAAAATAAGACATTAAGCTCCCTGGCTAGTGACATAAGTGCAGCAACAACCAACTTTCCAACAAATTATATGCACAGAATAACTGGCAGTGGAAGTAAAGACACCCCGTCTTTGTTTTTTAGCAAGATAGACAGCAGAGAAAGTTAGTTTAAAGTTTTTTAGTTAAAGAGCTCATAATACAGTTTTTTTTTAACAATTTTAAATGGTTATCACATATTCAATAACATTATTTTTAGAGTCTGTTACCCCAAATTCAGTCTTTGTTCTCAACTTCAGCCATTCCAAACGTGACACTACTAAGAACGGGTTGTTTCTGTGTCTGAATCTTTTAATGTTCAGGAGCATTGCTGGTTCAAAATTGCCTTTTTTATCTCTTCATATGCAGACTATGGGGACACATGACTGCTAGAACACCTTTAAAAGGGAATAATATATAATATGGGACCTTTAACATGTACATTGATGATATTTTCAAACTAATAAATATGTCTCTTTAAGCCAACAGGTATCATGTCCACCCAGATAACTCAGAGCAATTCCTTCATTTATTGACATATTTTTTAGATATTATATTCACCCAAGCAGATGTGAACCAAATCAAAATACAAATATTCTCTTTCATGAAAATATGTTCTGTGAGTTTAAAGCTATTGCCATGATTCCCATTCAGATTGTGTTTCATTTACCAGCTGTGTGAATAAAAACAAGAAATATGACTGGTTAAAAAAAAACGTGTGTAAATGAAGAAGCATGAAGTGGTTGCAGGCTGGTGTTAATTTTCTGCTCAGGTTAAAATATTTACACCTCCTGGTCCTGACAGTCATTATTTTAATCCTTTGAATGGCTCTTGACTTCTTACAGCCTCTCCACTCACACATCCACTCAAGAAATTAGAGACAAGTCAAAGTAATGAGTCTCTGGGGCGTTTGGGCATTTCCATCCTCTAAGGAAGAAAATTGAAAAGCGTAGACTGACGGAGTTGGAGAGGAGGGAACAAAGCAATGAAATTACAAAGAGATGTGAAGAAGGAACAGGAAACAGATTTGAGAGCAAGAGATTAAACTGTGGAGTTGTAGAAAAAGAGAAGCAACCATGAACATCAAAAAGACAAATTCAGATCATAATAGATATGATGATGTAAACTCAATAAAACATGTTATGTCCATGTCTTTTACAGCATTTGTCCAGCAGACACAGTGTCCAACAGAGCACCACACAGGTAAGGTATTCTGTTTCATAATTACCTTGCTGAGAATTTTCTGAAATAACGCAGTTAGTTATCCATTTTCTATGCTAAAACTTCCCAGCAGTGATTTTTGACATATTATTTAAACTCTAAAAGAAATTCAGATTTTATTTTAGCATCTTACTGAACTTCTCTTTACTCAAAAGACTAGAATTTTTACTTCATTCAAGTACAAGGTCTTAACATGTTATATTAAAGATAAAAAATAGTCCTTGAATAGTCTTTACTTTGTGTAATATTTGTGTAATACACTTTAAAACACTTGCAGTTTTTTTTTAAAAAGTGAATAAATAAATAAAGTCAGTATTTTTTTAATGTATCTGAAAGGAAAGCTGATAGACTGCAGGTTAATCCCCCTCTGGATGTTTTCTAAGCAAATCTGCAGAATTAAGATGCAGATCATTAAAAAGAAACTGAGATCTGCAGTAAAAGAACTTTCTCACAGATCAACTGATTGTGGTCGATGGACTAAAAGTGTTTTTTCATATTAAAAGTATTCTTATTACGCAATTAGATTATTGGAACAATTCTAAACAGTTTTATTCAATATGTGATTGATTACAACAGATTCTGTTCATCTAACCTGTGTTGCTTCATATAAATCAGTAATTAGTGAGGTCACATTAGAGATGTTGATGTTCATAGCAAAGATTAATAGAACCTGGAAGAATGTCTTCATCAATGTGTTAATTATGTACATTGTGTACAAAAGAAACATGAAATCTTTGCTGTTGTGGATTTTTAGGGTGAGAATACCCGACAGCGTCATGGGGAACCAAACAGGGTCCCAGTGCCACACCATCTCCTGGTCAACCTAAAGAGCTTCACCTACAACAGCATAGGGGAAGATACAGACATATTCTTCTCTCTCTATGACCTGAGAGAGGGGAAAACTATCAGGTATGCACAATACTGTCCATAGTGTGTATGTTGAATCACTATTGTCGGCCAGAAGGTAACACTGTAATTTTTTTATTTAAAACAATAAAAAAAATATCCCAAACAAATAGTTAGGTAAGTGTATACATGTCATAACCCCTGGTCCTATTTAGGTCTTCCCAATGTGTGTTTTGATCAAATCTTTTCTCAGATTACATTTTCATAATTGGGTTCAGACCTGTCGAAGCACCTCTATGACTCATCCTTTTCCATTTTTCCTCAAAGCTAACTTTTCTTTGACTCTGCAGTTGTGTATTCTTGCTTGTTATGTGCCCCACTCTCTTTATTTTTCTCATATTGCTTTAATAATGCAGAATAAGTAATGGCAAGTGGCCACACAGAATAGCTGTAAATAATATAGGACCCCCCCCCCCCCCCACTCCCTTCCCTCTTTTCTTTATCTAATGAATGCCTTTCAATTATGCACTCTTGGAAAGAACACAAAGCTAACAGACAGAGAATTGCTAATTGTCCACAATGAGGCAAATTTAGGGCAACTGGTATGACTGGTATGTGTACAGTAAGCACCTTAAATGCATTTGACCTTTGTTGTCTGATGTCTGTGTTTGGTCAGACTCAGCATCATGGTAAAAGGACAGAACCTGCTCCTCTGTGTGATCAAATATCAGAGCATTATAAAGAGAGAGAGGGGGGGTTGTCTGCTTTTCCAGAATAAAATCCTTGAGTTATTCAGAATCAACTCAGACCGCCCTCAAAGCAGCTCTTTCTCTAAGAATTACTTGTGCAACTAAAACTCCAGTTTACATTCATGTGTGATTATGTGATCGTGCATGTGTTTTTTTTTAACAATGATCACTCTTGAGGCCAACACTAAGGTTGAGGCTAAGTTTTGTGATGTGGTTTGCATCTCTCTTATTTAGTCTCGTACTCCATTATTAAATAGTTATGTTAGAAAATAGTTTATTAGTTTTTAGTTCCTCTCGTTCATGTGGCAGAGAACTTTTAAAAAATCTTCAGGTGCAGGAATGTTTAACTTTGTGTAGACTGTTGAATTATAATTGTATTCTTGCACTGAGTATTTTGACACTGACATCAGTGTGATGACGCTGTTGAATTATTTTAGCATTTTCTCCTTTTTTGTATAACCAAGTACCACAGTGCAGTAAAAGATTAAGAGTCTGAATATGACACGTAATCAGGGAATAAAACTAATAAGAGAATGTAATGTGTAATAGTCTGTCTGCTTTTTACAATTATTAACGTGGCTTTTTCTTTGAGTAGCACTGTTTTGTCAGGACTTTCTCTGTAATAATATATGGTGAATAGTCTATTCAGAATCTCTTGCTCAGATTAAATATCACTGTAAATGTATGTAGTTTAAAGACAAAAGACATGGTAGTGCAGAATCACCTGTTGTTAGATAATTCAGGTAAATCTGCCACTAACCGTTTGAGTTTAAACTAGCTCGGCCAAGTCAATGTTATTCATAAAATAAAAACAAGATTATTTAAAGTTTCGTTAGCACAGCCCTAGTACCGTATACCACATATAATGTCTCATAGGCTTAAATAGGCTCTACAAAGTTCCTGAGAGAATGTAAGTTCATGTGAATACATCATTAACAAATCATCAAAGTGAACTGTTTGCTAACTCGTAGCAGTGGTGCTCCACTTATCAGTAGTGGAAAGCGTTACTTGTTCTTCTGATGGGATTCATATATTTTTATTCAACATTCAACGCATATTACACTGTAGCTATGGTCTCAAAGCCACAATGACTGTTAGGATCTGATAACAATCATATAGGTTATGATGTTTTTGTGCCCACGTTTACTTTAGCTCAAAAAGAGTGATTGGATTTAGGTCACATAGGCTAATTTGGTTGCTGATCTGACAGGAACTTGGAATAAATGTGGTCAGTCAGAGCTTCCTCCATATATGACTTTCTAACATCTAAAGTGGATAAAAGTTGGACATTTTGCTCTCCTAACCATGAATGTGTGTGTGTGTGTCATTTTTCTTGAAGCTCGGACATGCAGATGTGTGATGTCTTTAAAGGCTGCATAGAAATAGTCTGGAAATGATTGGTTCACATGCATCTGTGTCTAAAATGTGCATGTGCCTGTTATTGTACTCTGTGTGCAGTGCGTGTGATTCAGTGCATCCATCCATAAAGTCATGAACAAAGAAAAGCTCCATCTGTTACAAGGTTATATATATATTAGGGCCATATATATTTATATATACTGGGTATGACTCAGATGCCTAAAGTATGACATTACATTTTATTGTTTGCTGGAATATTAAGGTGTTTGTTAACACAAGTTTACAGAGTAAAAGAAACATCAGCAATAATCTTAAAGTTGTAATTGTTACAATGTGTTTGTTTAAGGAAGATATTTCATTAATCTATCTAATGTGTGCATCTTGCATTTTTTATATCAATGCAGACATGACAATTTATTGTTGGTTTTGTGTGTGTATGTATGTGCATCCTGTCACAGAAGTGACTGCACTATGATGCATGTGTTTTAGAGGTAGTTTTACCTGCTGCAAACGGCTGGTTCTGTATGTGCACGTCTTCTGTGGGTCTCCCTGATTATTTTGTCCACACATTCTCTGTGTCATTCGCTCAATGACTCAAGAAACTCAAGAAAAATGAAGCAACAATAAGAAAATACGAGCTATGATTTAAACTAAAAAGCTGCAACTTACTCCTCTGATCCTCCTCACCCGCATCTCCCACCTACAGCAGCAGTTCCACTCCCGCTGTTTGGAAGAAATACATATTTATTTTCTTTTGTTGTATTTGTTTGGGCTGTGGGCTGTGGAGATTATAATAAACTGGTGAGGTTGAAGACTCCAACATGGTCTGTTATGGGGATTTGTTGGTCCTTTTTGCTGATGATGTTTGCAGGAAACTGTAAATTTCAGCATTAGCTGTAACCTCAGACATGGCTGTAACAGATCAGGGTATGTTTAATCATAAAACCCACACAAGGAATTAACTCTGGACTTGGATGTATAATGCACTGAAGTAACTGATGGTGGTTTCTTTGAGGTAAGTTTACTGTAATACTGAAATGTTCAGCCAACTCTTCCATGTTTGCTTCACAGTTAGATTTTTTAAAACATCTCTTTCTACTTTATGTCTCGAAGGTTTACACAGAAACACCACTACTGAATAAAAACATATCAGTTTAGTCACATTTCCTCGATAAATACAGGTAAAGAAACAGTCGCTGTGAACAACAGGCGATGCTTTGCTGTTCCCTGGAGTAAAAGTATCTGAGGCATCCTGTTTTAGAGATACCTTAGTGTGTCGCTGCTTCAGGGAGAGAACAGACGCTGCATCTCTTGCAGAAACCCCCTGAGGATGCTTTGTGTGAGTGTCGGAGGTAAACTGTGAGTCGTTGAAGCAGAGTTTCTCAAATTAAAGTCAGGGCTTGGTAGGATATGCAAATGAGACGTTGAAGCAAAGACTGACATAATGAAGTCTGACTGGTGTGATGTTAAATCAAAATTATGCCAACTTAGGCTTATTAAATGTAGTTTAAAACTGATTTAATTATGGAGTTAAGCTGCAGATCTGTGAGTCTAAAAGCAGATATAAAATCTTTAAACGCTTTGTTTGCTTTTCTCCTAAGACAGAGATGAAGGACTTAGCAGCATCCCTGCAGGAGGGGAGGAACCAGAGTTTTGCTGGAGGGTGTAATGTGGTTATAAACTTTTATTTTTTTAACGATGGCTTCTGTTCTGGTTGTGTTTTTTGTTAGTGAAAAGTTCATGGTGAGATTAAACAAGAACGGAGGACCAAAGAATCCAGAGAAGGTTGACAGGCTGTGTGCTCTTTTCACGGTAACAAACACAAACACACAACATGAAGAAGATGCTTAAAATTCAAGTTGCTTTAAGAAAACAAGAGACATTTTAACCAACTGTGAGAAATAGTGTAAAAGTAAGGCTGCAATGCCCCCTGTTGCTCTGAGTTAGAATCATCCTAAAGATGTCACAAGGAATGTATTTTCATTTCTTTTATGTGAAGATCATTGAGAAGCAGAACCAAGCAGGACACACCCCCCCCCTCACAGTTTAAATTGTTAGTATTTATAGAAACTGTATTAAATGCACGGCATATTGTGGATTTGTAGGGTTGGTAAAATCAAAGCAGTCACATATTTATGAAGGATTCATTGTAAAGAGGGAAAAAACTAGCTTTGAAGTTTGTTTTATATCCCTGGTTCAATTAGAGGGGATTTCATCTCTCTTTCCAGCCCATTCTCTCTGTTTTATCTAAAGAAGAAAAAAATACTCACTAAAGTTTTTTATTATGTGTTTTTCCATTTTTTATGATATTGAAAGGTGTTACCATGACAAACAATTTCACTTAATTGATTTTACTTGAGCTCTGCTTTGTCAGTGGATTGAGCAAACATCTGATCAGATGTAACCATCACTAACTGCTATACTGTATATAGATATACAAAAATCTGCAATCCAGAGAGGTGTGATACAAATTATGTTCCACATAACCAAGCTTCCTTTGTGTTAGCTGACTGGACAAAACCTAAACGTTTTCTCTGAGCCGTCTGGATTTCCTTCTAAACAAAACACACAGAGATGCTGGATTTAAAGAAAAGAATGCTGAAAATAATCGTTAGCAGTAAAATGAATGCTTGCTGTTTCACATCATGACAGCGTCACATGAAACTCAAACATTTGACTTGGTAAGGAGTGCCCGCGGTGCCAGGGTCAACAGGTTTGGTTAGATACTGGACATGGTGCAAAATGTAAATATCAGAATATAATTATTACTGATTTTTATAGATTTCATGAACCCACATTTTATTCCCAAAATAACATAAATTCTGTCAGCTATTAAACGTGAAACATTTAATCATTTCATGAAAAACACTAGCTCTGGTATACAGTATTTGATTGCAGGAACACATTTCTAAAGGCTGGAAAATAACTGTAAAATGATTTGCCTTTACACACACATCTTCCATACTTTTATAATAATAACAATAATTTATTTTCCATACTGCTTAATCTGATGCAGGATTGTGGAGGAGGGGGGTTATCCCAGCTATTAGTAGGTGAGAAGCAGGATACACCCTGAACAAGTCACCAGCCATTACAAGGCCAACACAGAGACAAACAACCATTCTCACTCTTGTAGACAATTTAAAATTTTAGACAACCATTTAACCTAACATGCATGTCTTAGGAAGGTGGGAGGAAGCTGGAATAGCCGGAGGGAAGTCACACATACACAGGGAGAATATGCAAAGGCCTCTGTTCACACCTCCACCAGCTGAAGTTGAGATTAACATTTTAAAATTCAGTCAACTTCTACAATGATGAAACGACAGCAGCCGAGTGACTCTTCAGCACTACTTTAATATTAGTTCAATGCTTTCCGTTTTACAGGGTCAGACAAAAAGCCTGATAGCATTAAAATGGATATCAGGAATGATGGTGGTGACTAAATCTGAATCTTAAACTGGTCTGAGGAAGTCTTAGAGATTATCCTGAAATACCATACCGTGGCTATCTCATCACGTTCAAAGAGAGCTTAATGACAAGAAAAACTCTGATTTTTGCTTTAATAAATCTCATTAAGTCACTAATCTCACTTCACCTCTCTGATGGTTTACATGAAAATAATCCAACAGAACCAACCTGACTGGAGGTAAAACAAATGTGGAAATTCTCTTTATCTTTTCCACTTGTAATCTTTCTGTCATCTTATTCTAGCAGAATTGATTTTGATTAACAGTTTAGTGGTTTCCTGTCAGTAACGTTTTGTCTGTCTCCTGGACTCTGCAGGACCTGAGCAACAAAGACATGAAAAGAGACCTTTATATTGTTTCACAAGTTATTCGAACAGGTGAGACTGTAGTAATGGATTGTTTTTATCTACTAAATCTGCAGTTTTCAGTTTACTGACCTGAAAAATGACAGTTCATCCTCAGTCTTCCCTTACATACTATTTATACTATCTCCACTTCACACAGGCTTAGTTTTGTCTTTGTGTGACTGAGTGGCTCTGTAGAGGTGCCCTTTGTTTCTCACCACGACTAATACATAACTTCTGTTGCAGGTCGAATGCTGTTAAACGACAGTAAAAAAGGTCCTCCGCATGTTCAGTACCGCCGACCGTACGGCTGCGCAGTCTTGGCCATGAGTGATGTGCTTCAAACCATCTCAGAACTCAAAGAGGAGAAAGACTTTGTTCTTAAAGTTTATACGTAAGTGGATGCACATCCACTGCTTATTAATAACAGTGTGTTTATTATGTTTTTCTTAATCTTTGTGCTGTATGAGAGGAAAGTATTTCAGTCTGGTGTCAGTTTAGTATTGGCATAAATTGGATAAAGAGATTGAGAAAAACCAAGAGGAATGATGAGTCTAATATATAATATTCTTTTGTCATATCTTTTTCTTTGAATCCCTTTTATCATAGTCTCATGTTTTATTTATTTTATCTTTATTTTTGAGCCTTTTTCACATTTCCTCTTTTTTGTTTTTGGTTCTTTTACACTTTTTCTGTCTGACACGGATAAAAATGAGAGAAAAGCTCCTCTGAGCTCCAGACTGCATTATTATGCCTTCAGCGCTCCTCCACTATCTCACACGCTCATAGCTTATGGTCGAGAGGAGGGGCTCTCCCTCCGCTAAAAGTTCTGAAAACTCGCCTGCAGGAGCCCTAAAGTGCTCTCTGTCACAGCACGATCTAACTGCATGTGCGTGTGCTTTGCAGCAACATTAGCTCCTGAGAATCGTTGATGTCTCATTTGTGGTTGCAGAATTTCTCTGTTCAGGCCTTTTGTTTCTCAGTCTTTTATTTTAAACATATATATATATATATATATATATATATATATATACAGTGTATATGAATTTTATTTGAAAACATCAACATGTTTGTGGAACTGTATGTTACTATAAATAAAGATAAAGATACCTATAGATAAACTCAAAAGGTAGACTTTTTTTCTTTTGTCAAACTTTAGCTTCTCTGCATTGTACTGAATGATCTTATTTTCATGTTGTACTTTAAAATTACTGCAATAGAATAAAAAGTAATTATTTTAAGTGAATTCACCTAAGCATTGCATAACTGCACAACTGATGCAACTAAATAACTGAACAGCTTTTTACCATGTTTCCTGATTAAATTACAACAAAAGGGAATATTCATTCAGTTTTTTAGACGATCTACAGATAGACACTCACCCTTTCTTAGTTTTTCTTTATTCAACATGTGTTTTTCCTCTCCAGGTGTAACAATGAGAATGAATGGTACCAAGTCCACGAAAACATTATTCGCAAGTCCAGCACCAAATACACAGCACCCAGCACAAACTATGGTAGGATGCTTTAGGAGTGTATGTGTGTGTGTGTGTGTGTGTGTGTGTGTGTGTGTGTGTGTGTGACAGAGTTTTTCCATCTGTAACTGTGTTACTATGAGATATACTCATTTGTATTCATATTAGATGTGTTAAATGCTATTTTTTTTCTTGTATTGATCATAAATTTATTCAAGTTATATTCAACTTTTTTTCCTAAATCAAGTCAGTCAGAGGTTAAAAATCCATCTGATGTCTGAAATTATGTGGTCATTTTGGCCTTTTTATCCTTTTGTCTAATCTGCTGCTTTATCTTATTTCTTTATGTTAACTCAGCCAATTGTGAAGTTCTTTTAAATAGAATAGAAATGAAACATATTAGAAACTTGTTAGCTAACTTACTGTAGTTTAGTTTTAAATACAATGACATCAGCTGTTTACTACTACTGTAAATATCATACAGTATGAATAACCCAACTGTAGCTTTAAAGTTGCATTGAGAATAGCAAATGCAACGGTAAAGCTACTGTTGTCTCTTGGGTTAACGTGTGTGTAACTCCCAGTAGATGTCTGCATTATATGGCTTTTCCCCTGTTACGACCCCAGCTCACTAGGGGAAAGGGGCAGCAACATTAAAGACAAAAGAAAAGTTCAATTAAGTAAAGGATT
>JBAMHV010000003.1:9336478-9375176 GCA_037177535.1 Pseudomugil gertrudae | reverse complement strand
GATCCAACCAATCACTGACAAGGGATGGCACACAGCTGCTCTGAATGATCATCAGTCTGGCTTTGTGTGGAGAGATGACAGATCCAACTTGCATGTAGAGTCCAGCAGTTTGTCTTGATGCTTTAAAAGAGGCCTGGAGGCCGTAACATCCCCCTATATTTTTAATTCTGTGTAACTTCTTTATTGCACATCATAAAAAAATGAGCTTGTAGATTTTGAATAAGTTGCAGTAACGTAATGTTGCACATGCAGACATCAGAATGGTAGAAAACAAATCCACAAACCTCCAGAAGCAGCTCATCCACTTTGGAAAGCAACTGCACCATCTGACTGAAACGTGCATGTCATCACTTCACATCAGCTGGAAAATCATCTTAATGAGTGTGACTGTGGGGGATTCTCATTCTGACCCCATACACTCTGTGAACTCTGCTCCATGTTACATTCTTCCAACTAGACTGTTTGGTCATGTTTAGAAAAGATGTGGACGATCTCTCATCCACTGTAATTGTAGCATTGCTTGTCAGATAAGAGAATGAATATAAACTGATTAAACATCTTTTAAAGAGGTGGTATGTTTTTTATGATAGCAGAATTAAATTTATTGCTAAAAAGCTGCACGGTTTACCAAAGGGGGCATTTTTTTCTTTGCCTGTAATTTTGACCTCTTTCCTGCTCTCAGGCCTCTTATGTAGCTGTCAACCAGCTTATTCTCACTTCCTTTCTCCTCTTGATCAAACCCTGCAGGCCTGATCATCTCGCTGCAACTGCTGAGGGGTGACATGGAACAGGTCCGCAGAGAAAATCCTCTCATTTTCAGCCGGGGTGTTGCTATCACACGGAAACTCGGATTCCCAGATGTCATTATGCCAGGTAATCACATGTTTTTGTTTGAGAGGTGACAAAATCAGAATTCAGGTTTTATGTGGTAAATCTATCAAAGACGAGGAATTTGTATGAGTATTTGATTCAATTCAGCTTTATCTGTACAGCACCACTTCACAACAAAGTCATCTCAGCACACTTTACAGACATATGTGTATTAGCCAGTTCATAATAAATAATAATAATAAAGGCTACGACCGAACATGGGCGGGCTTTCAGGACCCCCCACCTCCCACCACTTTTTGTGTATTTGTCAATTTATTTGTGCTATCTATAAGGTGTTTTTTTTTAATTGGTTTAATTTCTAAACTGCACCCATAAGGTGCAGAGTAGAGATTCTAGTTTTATTTTTCACCCTAATGTGTTTTTTCTTAACCCACCTGCAATAAGGTGCTGGTAGCAAAGTGCTGTGTTTGGAATACATCTTTGTTATACAATGGAGCTTGATCATGGAGAGTTTTATACATGAGCAGAAGAATTTGTATTATTATATACATATTATTCATAGAAATAGGCAAATACACAATACGCTGTATTACGCTGCAGATGTGATGTCATAGCCTGAGTATGTGAGATGGGGTTCATGTTTTGAACTTTTATCAGCATTTATTATGATTTAATCTGCCACAAAGATTTATAACTTACTGGGTGCCTACTGTGTGTAATTGCTGCATTATGTAGTAATTAGGCCATATATCAGACTTATGTACAGTCTGGACCAGAAATGTAGTTTCTGTTTCATCTAAACAAAGTTCTCTTCATTGACCAGAGGAATTGAATTTTTTCATGATTGTAGTTGTGAAGATCACTGTAATACAAGTTAAACCTTAGAATTAAGGCGATATCTTCATGATATTTCCAAAAATTGAGGCTCCACAGACTGAAATCTGTTATATCAGGCTAAAATTTAGCATAATATCAGGTTGTTATTGATGAAGCTACTAAAGTTGAATCAACCTTGATTTAAATAAACATGGCTTTATGAAGATGTGGCTATACTGCCACGGGTCAGAAAACATATTACATGTATGTTTTATCTATATAAAAGAATTATGGGGTGGTAGCAGAAATGTGATGGGGTACATGAATTGGTCTGATGTGAGGGGGTTAATCAAAGATTAAGCTTATAAATGTATGAACCTCCTCTCCTGCTGACCTATGTAGCAGAGAAATAAGCTAAAGCGCTAATGTACTAGCAAAGTAAAAACAATGCAATATGGCTTTATAAACACTTGTGTTTTTATGTATGAACATTTTAGACTCAAAATCAACATTACAACACAATTTTGAATGGCAAACTATTGAAAATAGACCATAAGGCTCAAATCATCACTTTTCTTCCTGGAAGATAAAGCTTAACAAGAAAGTAAAGGTATATTTTGCTTTTAAAAGTAACTCTATAATTTCATTTTAAGGGAAAATATCCTGGTCACTCACAACTAAATGTGTCTCACGGACCACAGTTTCAGTCTCTGATTTCTATGCAAACCATTCCTTCGAAGGATGAAATTATAAATGTTATGAATGTGCTACATTTCTTATAAAGCATATATTTTCCATCTTTTGGGAAATTTTCTGAATAAGCACAGAGATTAACATTTACTCTGCACCTCAAAGCAGACATGGAAAACCGCAGGGCTTCACTTTCAAACACTCATGCAATGTGCCGAGGGGTCTTTCACACCTCTTTCACACACATTAACCACTCCTCCCCTCCGGCAGTGATGGAGTGAGTATTTAACTCCCATCCTGATATATTAGAGGTGACACTGCGTCTATAAGGACGAACTGAAAATGACAAATGAATCCATACACATGTTAACACGGGTCATTATTCTCGTATGTGAAAGAGAGGAAGTCGACTCCAAACCTGTGTGAGACCATGTGTGTTACCAGGGGCTTCTCCAGCATGTGAAGACAGCCTGGACTTAACCCGGGCTATATACGCTATTCATAGGAAACAAAATATTTAGTCAGTTTGTTAGTCTGTCCATCATTTACAAGAAGGTGGAATCATTAAGGGGTATTTCAACATCCCACTGCCTGTCAGTCTGTAAAAGTGTTGCTTTGGTTGTGAAAGTCAGCGTGGTGCCAGTGGTGGATTAGAAACAAACAGGAGCAGAGCATCTACATTATATACTGTACAGAGACTTATATTGGTATTATATTATATTGGTTTTGGTTACTGGTTACCGTAGCTAGACTGAAAACATCCAGGATAAAGCTCTGAAAAACTGGCTGGCTCTGCTGCTGTGTGTCACCATATGTGCTTGAGGATATGTTTGTCTCTTTATAGCTAATAATTCATTTATATAGATTTTTTATGGTATGGGTGTTTTATTTAAAGCATTTACAGTGTTTTTTCATATATAGATTGATAATCAAATATGGGGAAGTGGATATTCATATTTAACTAACAAGCTGGACTGTTACTGGGTTTTCGTGTGTGTGTGTGTGTGTGTGTGTATGAGTTATTCACGTGTTAACCTGTCCTTCTTGGTCTCAGGTGACATCCGTAATGACCTGTACCTGACACTGGAGCGAGGAGACTTTGAGAGGGGAGGGAAAAGTGTACAGAAAAACATCGAGGTGACCATGTATGTCCTCTATGCTGATGGAGAAATTCTAAAGGTGAGGAGGTGATCCTGTTATAAAAAACAACTATAATATTTCCTTGTAATGAGCCATCAAATAACTTCAACCATTTAAATGAAGTGGAGGTTGGGGAATATGGTGGTAAATGGTGGTAGTGGTTAGGACTGTGGCCTCTCAGCAAGAAGGTTGCTGGTTTGAACCTTGGCTGAGGGGTTCAAACAGAAGTGTATGCGTGGGTTAGGTGAATTGGTCACTTTAAAGTCTCCCCAGAAATAATGTGTGAATGGTTGTTTGTCTCTCTGTGTTGGCTCTGTGATGGATTGGCAACCTGTCCAGGATGTACCTGCTAAGTGCTGGGATAGGATCCAGCATCCCACAGCCCCGAATAAGAAGTGTAGAAAATGAATATATGAATGGAAATACCTATTTTATTTTCCCTGAAAACAGCACACAGACATATAATTCCTCCACTTCTCCAAGTTGCTGCCTGTTAATGTGCTCTGTGTTTGTACTGGTTCAGGTCAAAGTGAATTTTGTCACAATAAACCAAAGGTGTGAACTAATCTGATCTTAGCTGAGATGTGTTCATGTCAAATAAAAAAATATAAAGTAATCACAGATGTTATAATCTGACTAATTTTATGCCTTGCTCTTAGAAAGATTTTTCTTCCAAAAATAAATTAGATCCCTAAAGATTTCCTGGTTAAATAAAGGGGAAATATAGATTCCAAATTCTATAACTGATCGGTGTTATTAGGTTAAAAACTGGTATAGTATTATTTGATCCCAGCATTATCTTTTAAAGAAGTGAAGACATGGACATGGTTACCACCATGTTGCATCAGTTATTCTCTAACTATGGAGAATATAAAGCAGGGCTGTATCTTGTCTTCTACTTGTATAACTGCTTTTATAATAACGTGACTCTCCATTCATGAATATAAAATAAAATACTTTCTTATATTTATAATATTGGTTCCATCATCTTTCACCTCTGAACATCTAAATGTCTGTTTGTGGTAGCTCACACACACTGTCTCCCTCTGCAGGACTGCATCAGTCTGGGTTCGGGTGAGCCCAACATCCCAGAGTACCGCGCCTTTGTTCTCTACCACAACAACAGCCCTCGCTGGAGTGAAGTCATTAAACTGCCCATTCCCATCGATCGTTTCAGAGGGTCCCACCTGCGCTTTGAATTCAGACACTGCTCCAGTGAGTTTCTACAGGGTGAAATACTGTAGCTGAAAAGTAGATGTCCTTTAAGTGTGAGCGTAAAAGAATGCACAGCAGATGGTTATTACCTGTGAACATACATGATTAGCTGTGTTCTATTAAAAATAAATTCAAAAGCCTGATAAGTTTCATGTATTGTTTTTCCCCTCAATCTACAGCAAAAGACAAAGGAGAGAAAAAGCTGTTTGGCTTTGCCTTCACTCCTCTGATGAGGGAGGATGGAACCACTCTGTCTGATGAGAGCCATGAGCTCTACGTCTACAAGGTCAGCGACAGCTGGTGTTACTGTCCAACTGTCCATTTATTTTTCTGCTTACTGATTTTTTTTAATGACATTGTATTACACTGTTATCATAAACATATTTTACCATTCCTTAAAGTTTCTAAAAAAAAATCTTCTCTACAAATGATTTTGTAGGCCTTCCAAAATCCTGTAATTTGACTCATTTGCAGTTTTTTTTTATTATAATTAAATCAATTTACTATTAAATACAATTTGGTTTGGAATATTCAGTGTTGAGATTGCTAAATGGTGCCAATTTCCACCTCACTTTCTTCTCCCTGTGCCCTTTGTCTTGTTTTCAGTGTGATGAAAATACAACTTTCAGTAACCATGCCCTGTACTTGGGGCTGCCCTGCTGTAAGGAAGACTTCAACAGCTGTCCCAGCATCCCCTCCAGCCTCATCTTCCAACGTAGTACCAAGGAGACCTTTTGGATCTCCACACAGCTCTCCTCCACTAAGCTCACTCAGAACGGTACACAGCTGATCCCGTCGTATACAAGTCTGTATTTAATTAGACTGTTTAAGAGATTAATTAAGAGCTGGATGTTGAACAGAGATAATGTAGATCTGCATTTATATTCATATTAGTTTTACAGGAAACTCTAAAAAGTCAGACCTGTGAATAGTGATGGGAAACGGCAGGCATGTGAAGACATTTTATATTTATAACAAACATATGTAGAGTATAGAATCACTGCTTGCTGCGGTTATTGATGGACTCTGACCTGTTTTGCACCACCTTCATAATGCCTGTGGTACAGTGAGGAGCCATGGTTTGCTGCGGGCTAAGCGTTGCAGCACTTTAATAAACAGGAGTGACTATTTTTTTTAAGACACACTGATTTAAATCTACAGTTTTTCTCAGTTATACAGAGCCAAGAGGTGACTCTTATATTGCATTTCCTGTGAAAGGGTCTAATCTCTGATTTGTTTTCTAAGATTTTTCAGTTATACATCTCATTCTTTATTTATCAGCATCTATTAGTTTTTTATTACTAGTCCTTTAAGTTACCAGTCACGTGATCTGTAGGTTAGCCCAGACCTTATTACTGTTCTGTCACACTCATTGTGTATCTTGTTCCTTTTTTCTGGTTGTGGATATTGCTGATATCTTCCAGTGGACCTCCTAGCCCTGCTTAAGTGGAAGGCCCATCCTGATCGTGTCATGGACATCCTTGGACGTCTCCGTCATGTCAGCGGAGAGGAGATAGTCAAAGTAAGGTTTGGTTCAGTGAGAAATAAACTGGATTATTTTTTAATGGCATCGGTATAGAGAAGATTGGACATTTGGCCCATCAAATACCAGCATGTAGCTGCACTTTCTCCATATATTGCAGACAGTTCTTGGGGAGGAAAACCTTTAACCATTATGTGCACTTTAGTGTTGTCTTTAGTTTTGCACAGATGCTTCTCACATATTCTGTTCTGGTCCCAGATGTGACATGATATTATAACAGTTATTTCAGCTGCTGTCTGGCAGCTTTTCCAACACATCTGAGGTGTGATACTCCTCACTACAGTTTGATTCTGTGGGTACCGATCATTTAAGCTTCCTGTCAGTGACTCAGCTGAATGTTTCAAATGTAATGATAATCACTCAGTGTGACTCCAAAGTAAATATGTTAAAATCTGTTACAACTGAACCAGCTTCCTGTCCCGGCTACCGGTGGCTGTAAATACTCTGGGCTGTGAAGATCTTTGACTTTTAAAAAAATAATTAACATTTATGTATAGCTGAAATATTTTCCCTTTTTATAATTAAATGAAAAAAGTGAATTAAGAAAAGTAAAGCATTTTGACTTTATGTTGTTGAATAAAAAGATAACTCTAAAGTATCATTTTTTATCAAGCTAATCCCTTGAATAATAAACATATTGCACAATCTACTTCAGTGGGTTTCATATAAATATGGCCTGCAAAGGTGGTGTTTGTGCCATATTTGTGGGGTGTTAACTTCCATCAAAGGAGCTGGTCACATTGATATTTTTTCTAAAAGAATGGCAATACAGGTATTATGCTTCACTTAGACCCATGATGTCTGTCAGCAGTCCTGAGAGGTTTCCTGAGTAAAAACCCTGACAAACTAACTACCTGATCACTTAGAACACAGAAATCACTGTTTCAATATCACCATTTTTCTGTTTCTTTCAGTTTCTCCAAGACATTTTGGACACCTTATTCTCTATCTTAGATGATAATACAGACAAATATGGACCACTGGTGTTTCAGTCATTGGTAAGTGTGAACAGAAAATGTAAGAAATTAACACAGTATATTTAATTAAACAGTGAACAGTATGAACCTGAGCATGACAACCGTCATCTCTAGATAAAGGTCTTCAAACATGACGGATTAATAGCAGATGTGACACACTGTCGCTCTCAATTAGTTGTATATTGCATATGTGTCACAATATCGCAAACACACTTGTTCCGACTCACATACTTTTACATTAAACAATTTGACATCTCAAAGTAGCTTTCTGTTTTTTTGTTGTAAACACATTCTCTGTATTGTCAAACCACATCAAGTCAGATTTTTCTTTTCAGTGCAGCAAATAAGTCCATAAGAAGGGTCACTGCAGAGATGACGCGAAGAATTTGGCAAATCTCAAAATATTTAGTGTATTCTATGAGTCATGTTTGTTTCTTAGCAATTATATGGAATGAAAAACTAAAGGCCAACTAATAATTGTGAGTCAGAAGATCATAGCTTTGTAAGACATTTCCAAAAAAAAAACACAAAGCTGCTTTCTGGTTTCTACTGTATCAGCCAGCTTTGTGTTGTACCTCCTGCCAACATTTAGCAGTCAGCTTTGCATTATTAAGCACTTCCTTATTTGTTCAGATGCCCACAAAGTAAGGAGATACAGCAGGGGGCTTTTCTTGCTGTGAGTTCTTAATGTCAGTTTAGTGTAGATGAGCCAGAAGGAGATGAGGGGAACCAAATATTGACAATAAATTTCCTTCATAGTGTTACAGAGTCACCAGGACTTCTTAGTAGGAGGTGGGTTCTCTCAGAGTACTCCAGCTTCCTCCCACTATTCAAAGACATGCATGTTAGATTAATTGATAATTCTAAATTCTTCATAGTAATGAATGTGAGGACGTGTGGTTTTCTGCCTCTCTGTGTTGGCCATGCGATGGACTCATGACCTGTCCAGGGTGTACCCTGTCTCTCACCTGAATGGCTTCTGAGAAGGGCTCCGGCTTTCTGTGTTTAAGAGAATGAATGGATAGAAGTTCATACGGCATAGAAACAAAATTAGCTATTTACTAATGGAAACCAAAAGGCTCCTGGTGCGAGCAATTTTGCCGTTATCTGTAAATTCTAAATGTTAACATATAGCTATTAACAGATATTCCCTCTGGACTAGTGTATGAATCTGATATCAATGAAATATTAATGTCATTATGGATTTTGCACTGCAACATTTTCCTGTTGTTCATTATGTGATAGCACTCAAACACTACAATCATTAGTTTTGTAGTGTGAGCAGACGTTCTGACCCAATGTCCTGATATCTTTCCTGTTTAAACAAAGATGAAACAGCCATTGAGATATTTTTAATGCTTAATTCACTCCCATTTCAGTGTTTCACCCACTGTCTTATTTCTCAGGTGTTCATCATAAACCTCCTCAGGGACAGCAAATACTACCACTTCAGGCCAGTGATGGACACATACATCCAGAAGCACTTTGCTGGTGCCCTGGCCTACAAGTGAGTGTTTTACAAACTTCTGCCTGGATAGTAACTTTAGCAGCAATTCCTCACTCAACACACAAACAGGATAAGCGAGTGCAATCTCAGTAAACTACTGTGTGTTTAATTTTTTATTTTTTTAGGTAATTTGTTATGCTGTTTGTAGTGTCACCTTCATTAACACAGACACATTTATACTAAATCCACACATACACTAAGGTTGTTATTATTAATGTGTATATTTTAAAAAAAAGTACATTTATCTTCACATCGTTTCTCCAACTACCTGACCTGATTAGTTTATTTGTCTTCTAGAGCTGTGATATCCTACAATACATCAGAGAGTGGAAATAACATATAATTTAAATGTTTATTTGACTAAAATTGTGCATTTTCATGAATGTGCAATATTGCTGTAAATTTATTCGATTTAGCAAAGTCCTCATTTCTATCCATCTATATGCCAAATAAAAATTACAGAAAAAAATAAAATGTCAAATCAACTATGTGTTTGACTCATATGTAACCACAGCTCATCTAAACAGGTCTCTTCTGAATTTGGAAAACATGGAAACATAAATAAATGATGATGTTTCATAAAAAACACTAATTGCCATTTTAAGTCAGGCTCGGATACACTGGTTGTCCACAGAATTCTGCTCAGTCTTTTTAGGAAAGAACGCTATGTTTTATTTATTGTTCTCTGTGGATGTGTTTCAGAGAACTGATCCGCTGTCTGAAGTGGTACATGGATCGTTCTGCCGAGGTGGTTCGACAAGACCACATACAGGAAGCCATGCGGGTAAGTCTGGCTGCAGTTGTTACCATGTCTTCATTACACGGATGAGCAGAATCAAACTTAACCCACTGTGGCCACTTTATCTAATATTCCTGCAGGCGTTGTTTTTTGTACAGTACAAACTTTCAGGAATCTCTGTGCATTATTATAAGATGCATTTTTAAATTATCTGCATGTTTCATTACAGACATTTATACTAATTATGTTAATTACACCATTTTGCTTGAACTTTACACACTGAAAAGAAAAAACACAAAGAACTACCTATTGATTCAGATCTCCTGACAAGTTGAAACTGTCTTTCAACTCATTATTTCTCTGCAGTTTCTTGTAAAAGTCTCCAGTCAGCCATGTAAACAGCATGTATTTAGAGTTAATGTAGAAAAGAGCATGCAGTCATCATGCTTTCTTAAGTATATGCAGAATGCACCTCATTCTGTCTTACAAAACTCCTCAATGTGTTGAAATATTCATCTGACTCAAACATCCGTCTCAAATGGGTCACGCTGAAGTGGACGGTGTGAATTATTGACGACATGCTACAGCTGTGGGTTTAGTTCAGACTTTTTTGTTCTTCCTTTAGAAGTCTGTCAATGAGGGTCGGTTTTTCTCTGTTACATACTAGTACACTCTGCAGTATGTACTCTTTGAAGAGTCCTTTATAATCAGTTTATGGTATATCTAAAGAAACTGGATCCAAGTGATATCTTAAAGATATTTAAATAATCTGGAATGTGGAACGATACAAAAGTGCATGCAGCTAGCTTTATTTAGTTTATTGCTTAAATGTGCATTTATTTTTATGCAAAATTAGCAAGTTTGAGAAAAACAGGAATAAAACATACATTCTGAGTTTTGTCCCACTATCAACAATTGCATTACTAAGCATCAAGCCAAACATGGATAATGAAAACAATCAAGTCAATATAATTAAGACAATTGGAATATGAGTAAATGATAGTGGCAGTCTGAAGTCTGTGTATTAACAAAGTTCACTGCAACTCAGATGAAATGCACTACAAGGTAAACAGGGTGGAGAACATTTAACTAAAGTTGCAGCATTACTGCCGACGCTGCACTAATCTGCCTGTTGATCTCACGCACTATCTTTCCCTCACTGGTAAACAAGACCTCAAGATACTTGAACTCCTCCACTTGGGGCAGGACCTTCCTCCCCAACCCTTAGAGGACACTCCACCCTTTACCATGGTCTCAGATTTGGAGGTGCTGATTCTCAACCCAGCCTCTTCACGCTCTGCTGCGAATCACTCGAGTGACATCTGGAGATCATGTCCAGATAAAGCCAACGGAACCACATCATCTGCAAAAAGCAGAGACCTGATCCTGAGGCCCCCAAACTGGATCCCCTCAACACCTCGGCTGTGCCTCGAAATTCTGTCCATAAAGGTTATGAACAGAATCGGTGATAAAGGGCAGCCTTGGCAGACTCCAGTCCTCACTGAAAACGAATGCCAGCAATGTGGACCAAGCTCTGACACCGGTCGTACAAGGACTGGACAGCTCGTGAAAGGTGGTCTGATACTCCATACTCGCAGAGCACCCCCCACAGAAGTTCACTAGGGAAACGATCGAACACCTTCTCCCATGCTCCCTCCAGGACCCTGAAGAAGGTATAGAACTGGCCCAATGTTCCACAACCAGGACGAAAACCACTTCTCCTCCTCAAGCTGCGGTTCGACTATTCAACGGACCCTCCTCTCCAGGACCCCTGAATAGACTTTCCTGGGGAGGCTAAAGAGTGTGATTCCATTGTAGTTGGAGCACACCCTCTATTTTCCTTTTTGGAAGAGGGTGGACCACCACCCCCCAAATCTGCCAGACCAGGGGCACTGTCCCAGATATCCATGCAATGCTGCAGAGGCGTGTCAGCCAGGATAGCCCCACAACATCCAGAGCCTTAAGAAACTCTGGACAGATCTTGTCCACCCCCAGGGCCCTGCAGCCCTGTGGAGACAGCTGGAAACTCTTTGGAACTCAATAAGAAAAGAGACTTGCAAAAATGCAGTACATAAAAACAATGCTAGCAAGAATTCAAGCTGTTATCTCAGCTAAAGGTGGTCATACAAAATATTGACATTTGGTTACTATTTGTCAATAAGGGCATCTTTGTTATTCCAATTGGTTATTTTATTGATGACTGATAATAAAATGATTAATTTAAGACACGTTTTTGATATATTATAAAGTTATTTATGTTTTCATGATAGGTGGTTTATTACATTTGTTCAGCACTGTATGTATTTATGTCAGTGTTTTTAATTTTTCATTTCTCTTTATATTTCTGTCACACATGCAATCTGCAGGCATTGGAGTATTTGTTTAAGTTCATTGTCCAGTCTCGGATCCTTTACTCCCGCGCCACATGTGGTATGGAGGAGGAGCAGTTTCGCACCAGCATCCAGGAACTCTTCCAGTCTATTCGCTTTGTTCTCAGCTTGGACAGCCGCAACTCTGAGACACTCATCTTCACTCAGGTGAAAAAACACACTTTGGGTGGACAAACAGATCACTGGCTTGCTTTACCCTTTTAAAGAAACAGATTTCATTTTGATCTGCTTCTTTAAGTCTCAGTATGTTTTTTACAGGTGAAAGTGAAGCTTGTTTCTTTGCAGTTCACAGAGGAAATGTAGTGGCTTTGATAACGGCTAGTTCCATAAATGTCTGTAGTTTTACTCGTAGTTAGCTCAGTGAAATTTCTCAATAAGCTTGTTTTCTATCACCTCTTGCAGTAGCTGCTTTAATCTGACTTTTATCTCATTTCTGCACCTCCTCTCTACTTTTACCTTAAACTTTTCCTGCTTCCTCTCCTTACCTTCTCTTTCACTCTACCCTAATTCTTTGGTCCTACAACTGGGTCCCTATTATTCTCCCTGGTTCTCCTTCCACACCCATACATCACAGGCCTCCCAGCCTTGTCCAGGCCTAAACCAAGCCCCTGGCCCTGGCATTGTGCCTACCATTCCTTTAGCACTAGTCCCTGCCTTGGGCCATACCCAGCCCCCTGCCCCAGGACAGGTTCCTGGCAGTGGGCAAGCCAACTGCTCTCAGGCCTCGAGCTCCAACGCTCTGCGGCCACCTCCACTGTCAGTAAGTAGATGTATTAAAGAAAACCACAACTCCCAGTTTGTCGTGTGAAGCCCGAAGTCCTAATTCACCTCTTCAGCTGTTTCTTAGCCTAACATTACACACACACACACACATATGCACACACCTGTGAACCTGCACATCCCGACTGACTTCACACAAAAGCACACATTCCTGTCAATCCTGCACTGATTTGTCACACCCAGTGGATGCTGTTTATAAATCTACTGCATTAAACTCACCTGTTATCTGATTCAGAAGATATTAAATGATCTCTCTCTCATAAAATTACAATAGATCCCTTTATGCATAGAATTATAAAACAACTTTTAACATTAGTTTGCCAAGAGTGGACATTCATGCACACTTGAGGAAAATAATTGCTTAAATGAGTTGTTTTGTTTGATTTATCTGTCGCCCAACTTTATCTGGAATAGTTAAAACATTAGAAATAAATATAATACAGCTAAGATGAAACATGTTTTTAATTCAACTAAAGCTGAGTGTTTAGCACTTTTCAGATAATATAATGTCCAACTTTGTAAGTTAACTGAATTTTTTCACTTCTGAATGCTGAGTTAAGCCATAAAGGGCAGATCTCTGGATTAACCCTGCAGTACTGTATTTATTATTCTGTTCAACTTAAACTAACTGCTGGACATTTGTCACTCTGATCTGTCTTGTTTCTGTGCTGTGTGTTTCTAATCAGGCTAAATTGATTTTGGATTAACTTTTTTGTCACTTTACCACATCAGTTTTTGTGCTTTTCTTCTTTTTGTTTTATTATTCTCTCTCTTTAACTTTTTAGGGATTTTACATCAGCTAATTAATCTGTTCTGTCTTCTTCCACACTCACATATGCTTTAAAGATGAACAGCTGTTTTACAAAATGAGGTAGTGTTTCAGAAGAGAAAAACAGACAAAATTACTGTTGTGTAAAATCTGCTAACAGGGCGCCATTGATGATCATTTTTAACTGGGTTAGCTACACATTTGCATGATGTGCTTATCTGTTATAACACATTGATCATTTTGAAAATCAGCTTTTCACTGTATTCACTGCTCTGCTGTCTTCTGTTGTTTTAACATCAGACACATTTCTCTTCATTACATCCACAGCAACTAACACCGTTACCTTTTGCAACCTGGTTGCTCTCTCCATGACTTAAACCCTGGCCATAAACCACCTCTGACCTCTGCTCTCCTCTGTGGGAATTCCTCTCCCATCATCACTCACCTGTTTCTCTGCTGCTCTTCCTCAGGCTGCACTGCTGAACTCGTTCCCAGCTATCTTTGATGAGCTGCTGCAGATGTTCACAGTGCAAGAGGTGGCAGAGTTTGTGCGTGGCACTCTAGGCAGCATGCCCTCCACAGTGCACATAGGGCAGTCCATGGATGTGGTCAAATTGCAGTCCATAGCTCGAACTGTGGATAGCAGGCTTTTCTCCTTTCCCGGTAAATGCCACTGTTAACTCATCATCTGTATCACAAACAGATCTGAGCATTTTTAGAAAAGGATTGTGAATGCATTTTAAAATGTATGAGTGAAAAAGTTAACTTGAGTCAAGCACAAGTCTGGTAATCTAACAAAGGTGTTTTTAGGCCACTCAAAGCATATTAATGAGGAAAATCTCTCTTATGTTACACCAGTGGTGTCATTGTTACATTTAATGTTAGTTTAACTACTTAAGTTATTGCTTTTTATAAGGTGTTGTGTGAAGTTTAGATATTAATCTGCTATAATAAATGGAATTTAATTAAAATAGTAATGATTGATTAACAAGTGTTTGTGTGTGTGTATTTGCCCTCAGAGTCTCGAAGGATCCTGCTGCCTGTGGTTCTCCACCACATCCATCTCCATCTGAGACAGCAGAAAGAGCTGCTCATCTGCTCTGGAATACTCAGCTCCATCTTCTCTATTATTAAGACCAGCTCACTGGTAACACACATGAATAAACTGTTAAACAATATGTTCAAATTAGCTGTGTTCAGAAACATATTGCTGCTCAGATTTTGATGGGATCATCAGACCAGCCCATTTATCAAATCAAAGTCCTCCTTTGGGGCTGCAGTTAATCATTTGACACAATGGGAACGTTTCCAGTTAGTTCTGACTTTTAGCATGTATAGTGTGTGATACGTTTGACAGATGCTGAGGCCAGCTATGAGAGGTGTGACTGGGTCTCTCCTCTATATGTCCGATTACTTATCTACAAAAATTATGGTTGCTTCTATTAATCATACTCTATCACTTCACATCCAGATAATGACTTTCTTATTTATGTTACACATGTGCTTCGTGTGTCTCTATGGTGATTTTTTTCAATGAGTTATTACTATCTTGCTGAACAACAAATTGCTTAAATGCCATCTTTTTCGTTACTGTGCTTTACCTGATTTATTTCTTTCATATAATACAGTGATTATGGTATGTATTCAGTATGTGGGGGTCACGAGCATTTTGACATTTATAGCCATGTGTTCATCTGCTAGCTACAATATCTTCTTCTGGGGGGTTCACTCAGACGTCAATGTTTCAGCCCTTCATTATTGAATTTTGTCACATGGGGGGGCTACCAAACAAAGCTGTTTGAGCAAAATTCTTCATGTAAAGATTAGGAAATCCAGTAAAATAAAAAAGTGTTTCAACCTGTTGGGAGAATCTGAACCATTGAATATGTATTTGTGGTTGGTTTCAAAATGGAGCGATAAAAGGACATGATATTTATATGAACATCCTGGAAAGGAGACCATAGCTTCCAGTTATGATGATTTTTCTCAATGAAAACCCATACTTCTTACTTTTGTCCTTACTAATTTGATGTATTTGTTTTATTTTCTTCCTTCCTTCTCATTTTGCTGTCTGTTGTCTCTTCATACCACTTTATCTGTCCTTTCTTCCCGCAGGACACGTCAGTCCAGGAAGAGGTGGAAATGATGGTAGAGTCCTTATTGGATGTCCTCCTGCAGACCCTTCTGTCCATCATGAGCAAGAGCCAATCGCAGGAGGCGGTAAGGGGTCAACGCTGTCCGCAGTGCACCGCGGAGATCACTGTTAGTAACTAACAATACGACTACTACTACTTCACTTTCCACGCCACTCATCCATCCTGTCTCGAGCTACTTCTCTGTGTCTGCAGGGCTGGGCAATATTACAGATTATATCACCTTGTTGTCTTTATTCATACAGTTATATAGTTCTCGTTCAAGTATTTAAAAGACTAAATTTAATAAATGACACATTATTAGATTTCTATAATCATAAATGATAATTGTAATATTGATCTTGTCCATATTGCCCTCCTCTAATCCATCCTCTGATCATTTCCGCTTCATCTTTTTCTGTTGCTTCATTTATGACAGGATACCACTTCCCTCATTCCTGTTTTGAATGCTTGCATGCCTTTAGTTCATATTGAAATATAATGTTTTATTTAATATTTTCCTTTCATTATATTTTCCTCTGATTATACAAAAATATATAATTGTTGTAGGTATCTTTAAGATGTCATGTTATAAGGGATATGAGTAATTTCCATTCAGGTAAGGTTTATTACCATGGTTACGTTTATAAATGTAATGCATTTCAGAGATTATGATCCACATCTACATTTCATTTCTTTCATCTGGCTCAGTCTCAGTCTGGTATCTATTTGCTTTGTCACAACTACTTTTTACTTTCTGAAAGGCATTCAAGTTAACTGGACTTCCAAATAAGGAAGTAGAAGTATTACTTTGTGTGTTTACACACAGTAACCTGTAGCTGAAATGTGCAGTAGGGGTTTAAATTTAAGTAAAGAAAATATCAAGGGATATATTTGTCATTTATTTAAGAATAAAGTAACTTTATTAAATATGTATATTGTTTGGAGATCAGTATCAGTGTGTTCTGTCCTCTCCTCATACTGATAAAAATTAACTCTGCCAAAATCACGGCTTCATGCAGATTGACAACCTGCACTGACAGGCTGGTGAATAGGAATCAGTCTGGGAAAGAGCCTGATACCATCATTTCTGACTGTTCACTTACTAACACCTGCCTCCATGTGATTAGCTCATATGACCTGCTTTGCTTTCATAATTGGCAGGGAGAGTACGTGTCCTGCCTCCTGTCACTCCTCCGCCAGATGTCAGACATCCACTTTCAACATTTAATAGAAAACTTTCAGAGCAAGGATGAGCTCAAGGTAGGGGAACACATCACACTTGTCAGTATGCCACAAAGACACAGTTGATGTAACGAAGAATCATGAAAAATCTAATTAAGTTGTCGTGAAGATGCATTTTAGCAACATAGTGTTGCTAAAAAGTCCTTTTTTCAGTGTGTTGGACTTTATTAGTGAAGTACTTCAAAATTCTAACAGTTTTTGTCTTGTTCTCGTTTCCATTGCAGGAATTCTTGCTGAAGATTTTGTGTGTGTTTAGAAATCTGATGAAGCTCAGTATTTTCCCCCGTGACTGGAACGTTATGAGGCTGCTCACCAGCAAGTGAGAGACAGGAATAATCTTCACACCTTGATCTCTTCTCAGTGTTGAAATGCACCACTGCCTCAAGCTATGCCCACGCACAGCAGCAGCTGACGCCACATATGTGTGTTTGCTTTCTGCAGCATCATCCTGACCACAGCGCAGTACCTCTCCCCTGCTCTCCACAAGAACTTTACTGAAACTGACTTTGACTTTAAGGTAAAATGAACTTTACATTTTTCTCATTGATACACACTCACAAACAACAAAAGTAGAATAGAACTGCACATAATATGATCGGATACACAAACAACATAGAATCATTGCTGTTAACTGTAATGTGAAAAGTACCCACATAAGGTTTTATTTTTACAGAGGACTTCTATTCATCTACTATGGTTTATTTAGAATGATTTATCATTAATTTCCTTTTAAATGACAAATAAACCCTTTAAGCTATTGCATTAATAGCTGATTTACTGAGTTTGAGGGACAGAAAATTAACACTTCCTCCTTTCATATTAATATTTGGAAGCTGTATCTTTATTTTGTCTGTTGTACAGGAATCATATGTCCCCTGATGTTTCTTTTAATGTTTAATTTTCAAAATTATTTAATGAAATGTGATTCGTGTGCAGAGTTGAGTGTATGAACAAGCTGGGTATTGGAAATGCACTTTAATGCAAGTTTATTTGTTACCAGGTGTGGAACTCCTATTTCAGTTTGGCGGTGCTTTATATCAACCAGCCAAGTTTACAACTGGAAATCTTGAGTCCGGCTAAGAGGAAGAAGGTCTTAGACAAGTGAGTATGAACACCCAGATATATAGCATGGGTTATAACTTTATCACCATATTGTGGATAACAACAGTTCTCTGACTCAAAAACAGAAAACTTCACCATTAAAGACCAAGTATTTGGTCTTACAACACGAGAACACTTATGACAAATATTTAAATATGATGATGATGATGGGATGAATATCTTCCTACTTACACAAAAACAGTTCAGATGTAAAAATACACAAAGATCAAAATGTTTTTTTGCTTCTCTTTTACAGTAATGATCTTGTTCACTGAAATACATAACACTCACTTAAATTATGCAAAAAAAAACAAGAATTTAATTGAAGGATCATTTTAATGTTCTTCTCTTGAAGCTGAATTTTAAACTGTAATCATGAGAAACTTTGAGAAAATGAGAAAAAACATTGTGTCCTGTTGCAGGTATGGTGACATGAGAGTGATGATGACCTATGAGCTTTTCAGTATGTGGCAGAAACTGGGTAAGCTCTTTTTTTTTACAATGATTTACTTATAGTTTCAGTTATTTCACAACTTCTGACACTCTCTCACAGCCCTTTAAAAATACCAGTTTAACACATCTATAAAAAACAAAAGCAACACTTCACTCCTCACCTTGATACCCTGATCACAGGTGAAAATAAGATCCATTTCATCCCTGGCATGATCGGTCCCTTCCTGGGAGTGACACTGGTCCCTCAGGTGGAGGTGAGAAACATCATGATTCCAATCTTCCATGATATGATGGACTGGGAGCAGCGCAAACACGGAAACTTCAAACAGGTACACCAACATGTGAATAAAGCCCATCTTTCACACCATCTCTGGGAAAACAGCACGTCTGCTGTGCTGGTTAGATGTCAGAAAGTCAAAATAAGTCATTTTTCTTCTCTTTTTTTTAAATGTGTTTGTGCAGGTGGAGGCTGAACTGATTGACAAGCTGGACAGTTTGGTCTCTGAAGGGAAAGGTGATGAGAACTACAGAGAACTCTTCAGTTTGCTGTAAGAAACACTGACAGAATAGTTTCTCTGTGTGTGTGCTAAACTCCCATCTCTCTCTATTTTAAAACCAGCGTGACTCCTTCTGTCCTTTCTCTCTATTTGACAACAGAAATTAACTCTCAGTTTTTCTGCTCTAACACGGCTTTCATGTGCTTTGCTCTGTGCTGCGGGACTAGAACCCAGCTGTTTGGGCCCTATCCCAGGTACGACTTCTCTTACACACAGATCCATGCTGCTGATATTTCTGCTGAGTCAGAAAATTGCTAGCAGTCCAGTCAGCATTATTGTCAACCAGGAAGTTGGTTGTAAAAATCTGTAACACCTGTATTAATTACATTTTGAACTAACTCAGAGGGAATATTTTCTAATCTCCTTGTCGCTTGTATAAGATAATGAGTAACCTTCATTGGGAGAACATGCTTGAGAAGATTTAGGAAAGTAAATTTTGACATAATTTAAACTAACTAAGCAGAGTTTTATCTTTCAACTTCTTTTCAATCATGTATTTCAGGGACTCTGGCATTAATTCTCACTGTGTTGCTACAGTTGGGCTAAAATGTTTCACCCTTGAGCTAAAGTAGAAAAATGGAAATGTTGTAGATCCTGCATATAAATTACAGCCTGGTTTTTAAACCTGATTTATTACAGATTCATGGCCCGAGTTCTGTCTTTTAAAGGCTTCTGTTTAGTTGTTTTATTTAAAATATCATCTTTTCTGGGATTTCAGTAAGAAAACTGCTGCCACGCGTATAAAATTCAGTCCTTACAGATTACTGATGTGAACATTTCGACATTGTTTCCACTGTGTAAATTCACCACAGCATGTTTTATTTTTTTTTCTTTAAAGCCTATTGGAGAAAATCGAGCAGGAGACGTGGAGAGAGACAGGGATTTCTTTTGTTACATCTGTGACAAGATTGATGGAACGACTGCTGGACTACCGGTAACATTTATTCATGCAAACAGTCAAACTGCACATTCTATACTGGGGTGTTTTGTGGTCTAAAATATTTTCCCCTATTGTAAACATAAAAATAGCAGTCTCCATGAGGCTTTCAAATCCAAATATGGGCAGATTTTTTTAGGGAAAATAATGCCTTGTTTATTAAGTTAAACATTTTTTAGCTGTTTTAGATACCAGTTTAGCCTGAAACATGAAGAGACATGAAGATAAAACCTTTATCAGAAAAGTTGCTCAGAAAAATCATTAAAGCCTCAGATACCAGTGGAATCAGAGGCTCATTATGAGATGTGGTTTACTTGTTATAGTGAAGTTGGTGCTTTCATTCAGGGACTGTATGAAGGGGGATGAGACAGAAAACAAGAAGATTGGCTGCACCGTTAACCTCCTGGTAAGATCTATGCCATGTTGATGTCTTGTCTGGTAAAATCTAATCATTACATGTTGTGTGCTGTGTGTGAAGCCCTTTGAGACGACTTTGTTGTGATACTGGGCTATATAAATACAACTGAATTGAATTGAATTAAAATTTTGCTGTTAAGTTTTTGACGTATCCATTGAGAGTTCATGGGTTGTTTTGTTTTGATTTTGTTTGTTTGCTTCCTGTCAGAATTTCTACAAGTCTGAAATCAACAAAGAGGAGATGTACATCCGCTACATCCACAAACTGTGTGACATGCACCTGCAGGCTGAGAACTACACGGGTACACCACAGGCAAACAGAAACATACACGCTCATGCATATCCATGTTGTGACAGAAGTGTTGCTGATGTTCTGCTGCTCTTTGTTTGGCCTCAGAGGCTGCGTTCACGCTGCTGTTGTACTGGGAGCTGCTGCACTGGGATGAGAGACCTTTGAAAGAGTTCCTGCACTATCCTGCTCAGACTGAGTGGCACCGCAAAGAGGGTCTGTGCCGCAAAGTAATCCACTACTTCAACAAGGGCAAGGTAGGGAATCTCTCACGTATGCCACAAGTGTTAGCAGTCGTACACTGCTCGAGTCACAACAGAAGATAAACATCTATCATCACGTGTAAATGAACATTCTGTCATCAACATTTATATTTACAACTCTGAGAATAGTTTTTTCTTTGTTTACAAATATCTCAGACTCACCAGGGAGAATGTAGAGTGATCAGTTACCAGCATGGGAGAAAGCTGAAGTACCCAGAGAGAACAGAACCCACACATACATGGAGAACATGCAAGCTCCACACAGAATGGTCACTGTTCTAGGTTATATTGTTTACACTAAAATTCTAAGTTATGAGTCTTAATGAGACTGCGATGGACTGGCGACCTGTCCAGGGTGTACCCCGCCTCTCGCCTGTTGTGAGCTGGGATTGGCTCCAGCCCCCCCGCGACCCCGTTCAGGAAAAAGCGGTAGAGAATGGATGGATGGATGGAGTCTTAATGCGATGCATCATCATGCTGCCACCAGTTAGTTTGGGATTGATATGTCAATTCTTCAACTATAAATACCCTTTTATCATAATCCCAATTTACTGAAATTTAGTTTTAGTTTCCACTGAAACACAGCTCATTAAAATATTTGTGTTCCTTCCTTGTTCCTGGATCAAGAGATTGAATTTTGTGATTGTTTTGAAAGTACAAAATTAGTCCTCAAAACCTTTTTATTTGTCTTTTAACCTCTGCGCATTTATATGTTCTCTTTTATGTTTTCTGATATGCAGACTGAATACATAGAACATCACACTCTTGTCAGTGGAAAAAACAAATGTTTTACTATTCTGCTTTTTTGTCAGTAGTTGCAGAATCATTTCCTCATGCTGTCAGTTTTAGATGGAATCACTGGCTGTGTCTCACACTAACACTACTTTGCGCCCTATGTAGTGCCTAATGTTAATGTAAATGCACTCAAACATAGTGCGTGAAGTAGAGTTAGTGCACTGATTTAGACACAGCCATTGTGTTAGCTGACTGTTTTCAACCACCCTAAAGTCTGTATTGTGTGTTTGTCTTGCAGTGTTGGGAGTACGGTATTCCTCTGTGCAGGGAGCTGGCCTATCAGTATGAATCTCTGTATGACTACCAGAGCCTCAGTTGGATACGGGTGAGCTCCATCACAAACTGTGATGGCTTCCAATATATCACACAGATCACATAAAAAATACTTTTTAAAACTTTTCATGAACATTTAAGCTTTTGTTTTTTTGTGTATTTTCATGCAGAAAATGGAGGCAGCATATTACGATAATATCATGGAGCAGCAACGCCTGGAGCCGGAGTTTTTCAGGGTGGGATTCTATGGCAGGAAGTTCCCATTCTTCCTCAGAGTGAGTGATATTTGTATTAACACTGTTTTAAAAAGTATATACAATATATGATTACATTTGTGTGTGTCAAAAGCATTTCTGTTTTTGACAGGAGTAAAACATGGAGTGTTTGTTTTGTTTCATTCAACACAGAATAAAGAGTTTGTCTGTCGTGGCCATGACTATGAAAGGTTAGAAGCGTTCCAACAGAGGATGCTGGGAGAATTCCCACAAGCCATTGCAATGCAACACCCGAATCAGCCAGATGAGGCCATTCTGCAGTGTGATGCACAGTGTATCCTTTAGAAAAGAATCCCTTTATATAGCTTTTTGTTTTGTTACTGAATGATTACTTTTTTTTATTTTAAAGCACAAATCATGTCTATAAAGTCAGAGTGAGAAGAATATTCTATAACATAGATTACATATGATATGATAACCCTATAAAGGATTAAGTTTCATCCTTGACCTTGCTCTTCCTCGGCTCAGATCTACAAATCTATGCTGTCACGCCTGTTCCTGACAGCGTCAGCGTCCTTCAGATGGACCGAGTACCGGATCGCATTAAGAGTTTCTATCGGGTAAACAACGTCCGGCGTTTTCGCTACGATCGGCCTTTTCACAAAGGCCCCAAGGACCGAGATAATGAGTTCAAGGTGAGTGGAGAAACTTGTTCTATTCAGTTTACACGTGTGAATTAAAATAAGTTCAATTTAATTTTTCAAATAGTTTTTTTTTTTAATATGTACAGTGCAAATTATTAAACACCTAAATATAACATAGATAAGCATGTTGAATTATAGCTGATTTGTATTCATTGTCTCTAGGCAGGTAAACATGCAATTAAACGTTACTACAACAAAAGAAAAATTAATAAAATCTTACAATAAAATTTTTAAATGTTACATGTTAGAAATTGTCACAAAACTGGTTTGCTTTCAGCCAGTTTATGAGTTGTGGCCAGTCATGGGTGATGGAACCAGGCACGCAATATAAATAAATCAGGGGAGTCCAGTTCTGGTACTCGAAGACCACAATCCTCCAAGTGTTTCATATATCTAACACTCCTGACTTAAATTAATTTTGCAGAACTTCATAGGTTGTTAGATCCATTTAATGTGAGCCAGGTGTGTTACAACAAGGACACATAAAAATCCTGTAGGACAGTGGCACAAGAACCGACTTGTGGGGTTTTTTATACAGTATTTTGTAACATAAAGGTTATTAATTTGGATATGTATACCTGTTAGGCAGCGGCTGGGGAACTAAACATTTAAAACATATTTCAGTATCTATGTGGGACATTTGTGCCAACATTAGACTTAAGAAATCATGTCAAAATGGTGTCAAACCTACGAGATTTTCAAGAAATCTTCCAGTTTTTAACATTTGGTGTCACTTGAACTTTCATAGACTCCATGATTGTCTCACATGCTCACATACCTCTCTTTTATGTCCACTGGCTGTTTTGTGAACATCATACAGATAGTCTTTTTGCTGTTTAGTAACAGCAATATTTAGAAATGCATTCATCAAAGTAAACTGCAATGCAGGTGAGAACATGGAATGCCTTTTCAGAGCTTCTTGTGCTTGTGTGAATGGGTAAATTTAATGGGTAAATCCCTGATGTACAGTGAAAGTAACAGTAGACCAATAATTGACCCTTAAGATACACCAGTACAAATATTGACAAAGGAGGATTTGACACCATAAAAACATATTGTTTCCTGTGAGCCAAATGTGATTTTATTCAAAGAATTGCATCAGAAGACAAAAAAAAGCTACCGTATTTGACAGTAAAGACAGGAAAAGTTGATGCTTTACAGGGTCAAATACTTTTTTCAGATCTAAAAACCTGCCCCTGTGCAACTATTCAACAGACATTTAACCTTATCTGTAAACAGACAGGTCGCTGTAGGACCCTGCAGAGTGGTTTGCATGGAATACAATCTGTGTAGGACATAGGGGAGAGTGACTGTTAAGATGTTTATTTAAAAGCTTTAGTTATCCAGCTTTTAGCAACCTTGGAATAAACAGGCAGGGGGCTGATTGGTTAATATTTGGATATACGTACAATAACTTTCCTGAGTTGAAGACCAGGATGGCTGTGACCATTTTCCAAACTAATTTAACATTATTAAACTTGTATGAGTAAAGTACAACATTTACGCACAGATTTATGGTGGCTTAAGCTGCATACAGGGAGATTTTGTATGAAATCATAACCAAAATAAGCAATATTATGAGTCAAACACATTATATTTACTTTTTAATTCTGATTTTTCTAAGATAAATGATAACTTTAACCCTGGCATGCTTTAGTATGCTCTGTGATGGACTGGTGACCCCTCACCTGCTAATTGCTGGGAAAGGCTCTAGCTTCCCCACAACCCTGAACATGAAAAAGCAGTATAGAAAATGAATGTTACAACATTTAGTAACTTGTCAGCTTTTTTGTTTTCCATTCAACTCAAACAGAGGCTTTTGGATGACATAAAATGCTGTGGAGCAGTGCAGAAAATTGTCGTGTAACAGGTCACGTGTTGCTGTCACTGAACATGGCCTAGCTAAAAAACAGTCATATACGTTGTTTCCAAGCAAATATCCACTCAGTTGCATGCAGACACTATGAGTATATGTTTACATAATGTGTCAAATTCAACATAGTAGCTACTTATCTGAATTTTCATGGCTGAAGTGACACTGCTGCTGAAGATAGGCCAGTTTGCCTCACTACAGCTCACTACTTGTTTGTCTCAGAGTCTCTGGATTGAGAGGACAACCCTGATCCTCACCCATCCTCTGCCGGGGATTTCACGCTGGTTTGAAGTGGAGAAGAGAGAGCTGGTGAGTTGATGTAAATTAACCTAACTGTAAAAAAATGTTTTTTTGGATTACATATCATTATAGAAACGGTTAGTGAAATGAACATTTTTGCTCAAAGAGGAAGAAGAACTGCATTTAGCTTTTGCAAGGAAGCCCTACAACAGATGCAAAACTGCCTTCATAATTTAATCTCTTCATCTCTGTCTCAGGTGGAGGTGAGTCCATTAGAAAATGCCATTTCTGTGGTGGAGAATAAGAACCAGGAGCTGCGGACTCTGATCAGCCAGTACCAACACAAACAGCTGCATGGTAACATCAACCTGCTCAGCATGACGCTGAACGGAGTCATCGATGCTGCTGTTAACGGAGGCATTGCCAGATACCAAGAGGTCAGCGTTGCAGAACATCTGCATTTCACATCAGCCATTTTAGTTTGATTTACAAAAGTTTTGCAAAGTCTTTTTTTATCTAATTTTTTGTGCATACTTATTTATTAAATGCTATTTTACACAAGCAATAAACCAGTTTAATATAAATATTAAGGTGTATTACATCACCAGTTCAGCATTTACGTTACTTCTGACAAATCCTTCTTTTTTCTGACATGCAAAATATTTTATTAATAACATGGTCATTATCACTTGAGTTAAATTTCAGAGAAAGATTTGTTGTTAATTATCATTAATAATTTTTTGGTCTTTTAGGATTCTAGTTAAAATAACCAATATTTGTCAAGGAATGTATACCAACAGTCCAGCATCATAACTGGTTTAATTGGGTTATTAGCTACATCATTGCAGTAACAATCATCAATGTAATGTTAATGATGTCATTAAAAAATGTCTTGTGTTTTTAAAACTAGGCTTTCTTTGATAAGGAGTACATCACCAGCCACCCTGAACACACAGAGAAGATCACACAGCTCAAAGACCTGATGCAGGATCAGGTGACATATATTTATACACCATGACTTTTTATGTGTGGATTCACTGAGGAGCATTAATATTTATTTATAATGATGTGTAGAATTCAGACTTTAGATCAGAATGATAAAATAACACCATCCATCTACTAAATGATGCAATGCAAGGTGACGAACATCACATGTCTACATGTTTTGCTCATAAATAAAAGCATCATTCATTGTTATTACATAAATGAGCTGTAAGAGTTACTATTTTTTAATTACATTTGTATTGCTTTATTACTCTCATTTCCCATTTATGTAGGTTATTTGTATGTGGGTTGATTTATTAGTTCGGTTAAATTTAATCTAATGCATGCTGCTGTATTCAATGTGATTTACATGATGGAACATTACAAACAAATTATTACATACTGAGAATAAAACAACAAACTATGAAACTATGAAAAAAAAATTCAATTTAATGGGCTTACAGAAAATAAAGCACAAAATCACTCTCTGCACACAAAACCATTAAATTATTGTCTGATGTTCTCCTTGTTTGCACACAGGTTCACATACTTGGAGTTGGTTTGGCTGTGCACGAGAAGCTGGTGCACCCAGAAATGCGTCCCCTGCACAAGAAACTGATAGATCAGTTCCAGATGATGAGGAGCAGCCTCTGCCATGTGAGTTCAGCAAAACATTTTAGGCTGTAAACTTCATCCAGGTTAAAACAGAGAAATAATTAACCAAAGATGCAGTTCTGAAATATTACTTGAGATAATAAATCAGTTAAAATCTGATCAATCTAATCTAGAAGATGTTTCCTGCTACTGCAACTATAATATAAGATGGACAAAAATGGAGCTTTATTAGTTATTCATTTTATTAGGTTCTGTTCATAATTAAAGCTAAGCTAATAATGGCAGTGCCAATAATCTATATGATTTCTGCTTTTAACATTTTAATTATTTAATTTTTCATGTATTTAATTTAATTTATTTAGCAAACAGCAAATTTATAGTTTTGTATTTTTCCTTTTTGTCACTTGTTTTATACTCTTACAGTCAAACACATGCATGTTTGGGAGCAGTCTGAATATTCAGAGTAGTGCTTCTACGCTGTGTTGCAGGGTCTGCCTGGATTGGACAAGCCTGGTTCAGGAGTCAACACTCCCAGAGGGATCCTGGCTTCCCACAGTCCCATGAGTCCTGAGAGCTTCAAACTCATGCACCGACACAGGTCAGCATCCCAGACACAACTTTCAGTGTCACTTTAACGGTGAAAGGTATTATGTACTGTAGAACCCTTCTGTTTGGTTGTTGCTGAGTATCGCACATCATCTTCATGAACATGATGCCAGATCCTCATCCAGGGGACCTACAGCTGAAAAGCCTTGAAAAGCCTTCAGCATTGTTTTGTGCTACACAGCTTTAGAGGCTTTTAAAAAATGAAAAAAATGCTTCAAACAAGTATAATTGTTAGAAGAATGATGTGGGCCCCCAGGCATAAATAAGTAAAAGACCTCCACCATTTATAAATTCATATCAGACCTTGGTTTGTGCATTGGACCAAGAAGTAAATTAGTGTTTTATTAACTGTGTTGTTGACTGAAGTTTGTTTGTGTCTGGCGGATACACCATAACTTCTCCAGAAGGGCCTTTTGTCTGTGGTCTATCCATGACTGTGATGGGTACACATGGTTTAGGATCCTGTGGTTTTTTTTAGGAGCCTGTAATTTCAGGAACAGTTACTGCCTCATGTAAAGGAGTACACTTATGCAAGCAGTGGAAATTACATTTATCCAAAAGCTGTCTGGGCTTCTTCTTCATCATATGATAAGAAGAGCAAACATCTATGACAAGGGTGCCCAGCTCTGGTCCTCGAGGGCCACAATCCTGCAGGTTTTCCATGTATCTTTGGTTCAACACACCTGACTCAAGTTATTCAGTCATTATGCTGAAATTCATTGGCTTTTCTATCTGTTTAATGGAAGCCAGGTGTATTGAAACAGAATACATCAATAATCAGCAGTACAGCAGCCCTTGAGAGGACCGACTTTGGACGTCCCTCATTTTATACATTTAGATAAATTCTGTCAATTCTGCTGGGAGGAAGCAATGGTGATATCTCTAGATTGTTTCTCAGCTGAGAGACGGAGATGGTTACTTTGCCTTCAAGACTTGGACAGCAGAACATGGATATACATTACGTATAATTAAAAATATCCTGGATCAATGATTGTGGCTTTGTTAGTCATAACTTTAACACTACTTTGAGACATAAAAAGTCTTTCAGTAGGATTTTAATAAGAACATAAAAAGGCTTGTTTCTGCTAAGCTCTACAGGAACCCTGCCACATCATTCTACAGTCCACACAGACATGCTCTTCTCACAGCTTCTACATCACCGATTTCATCTCACGTGTTTCTGCCATAAATTATAAAAAAAAATCTTCTCTGCATCATTTTACCTTCTACTGTCACTTGTCACTATCTGAAATTATACCATTTTCTATTTCTCTCTGTCTTCCATTTCCAATCAATACCACACTACATTTGGCTTCTTGCATGCTCTGGGCTGCTGATCACTGTCATGCTAATAAAATCCCATTGCATGCATATTTTTTGCCTTTCTTTCTTTCTTTTGGTTGTACTGCACTATGCACAACTCTTTGGCCCTCGATCCCTTTTCTCCTCCTCCTCCCCTGCCTGTTCCTCTTTTCTCCTGTACTTTTACCTCCAACTGCTATGTCCACCGACCCTCCTTCCATCCTTCTCCTTTTCTTTTCAACTTTCCCACCTTTCATTCCCTCCTTTCAGCCCCATTGCTGTTTTGACTCCAGTTCGCATTTCCTCCCCCTCTCTCTCCTCTCACAACTCCAGTGAGACAGGCAACCTGCTGATCCTGGCCGACGGGATGGTGGTGGAGCATCCGGAGGACTTCTACCGCATGCAGGTAACTGGTCCTTCGCCCAGACGTGATTGCTGAGAGACAAATCAGCATTTACATAAAATTACATCTCTGTGTCTCAGAGTAACTGAACATGGTGTTTTTTTACAAACCCAATAAAAATCTAATGATAAACTAACCAAAAATATGATAAAATAATTGCTTGTAGTCTTGTTTAATGACAAAATTATTCAATTCCAAGTTATATGAGTTTGACTGCTGTGGGATAATTATGCAGTTTCTCTCTGCAAAGCTAAAATCACCTGCTTTATGTCCCCACAACGATATATATCTATTTTATTATATTATTGTATTTTTTTTAAAACTCACTTAACACTTTGTTGCTGCAGGCAAGTCCCTCCTCTTCCAGTCTCAGTTCCACCCACTCTGCACCCTCCCAGATGATAAATTCAGCCCCCTCAACGATGAGAGGTGAACATCTCATTGCAACATATTAGGAGAATCTGTTTTTCTTACAGTAGGAATAATGATCTTCTATAATTTGTACTTCTGTAGTTGGATCTCCTTCTCTGCCAGACAAGTACAGACACAACAGAGAAATGTTGATGCTGCTGCCGCCACACAGGGAAAGGCCGAGCAGCGCGATGTACTCCAACATCACAGAGAATGGGCAGGTATGGAGGATGGATGTGATCATGCTTTCACAAGTTAGCTCTGTTTGTGTCTCTCAACTATGAATGCTGTCTTTGTAGATCAATAATGGTTTAATCATTCAGTTACAGTTTTAGGTATATTACATGCAGGAAAATAACTTCCAAACCACCAGTTCAGTAAGAGAAAAGTCACATGCTCTGACCTCTGTGACCTTTTCAGAATGTACATCCTTCACTGTCAGCAAGTTGCTAAATGAGCAGAAGATACCTTCATAGTTAATGATTAAAATGTATTTGTCATTGCATCCAATAATGTTTTGCTGCCCTCTTTCTTCTTGTTCAGGCAAATTTCCAGCGAGCCTTGTTCCACCAGGTGATCGGTCCCTGTAAACCCTGCAGTGACCCAAACCTCTCTGTGGCCGAGAGAGGTAAGCAAAGCCACTCTAATGCTCCTCTCATGTACATGCATTACCTTTTTTAATTTAATCTCTTTTTTTCTCTCTCCTCATCTTCCTCAGTCCTCACCACTCCCAGTAGTTGGAGCTTGGACAGTGGTACCAGAGAGGTGCTCCCGTTCCTCACTTCCCATGTTGGCAGTATCATTGCTCCACCTGTTCCACCAAGAAACGTGCCTCATGGTAGGAAACTACAGCTGCACATGAATCCGCATTTTGGAGTCGGGCCACTTGTGGGCAACCTGTTGATGATCATTGTAGATGGTTTTTGGTTTTGCTGCATGTAAATTTGCATGTTTGTGTATGATTTTATTGTATGGTGACTTCATAGGTACACAAGGTCCCTTTGCAGTTTGTTTGTGTTCAACACATCTGAAAAGTATTTTTCATACTACACAGACAGACAGACTGCAAGCTCTGGTACAGAGATGCAAACATTTTTTTAACAATGCCCTCGGCTAAGGGGAGGTCTGAACAGTGGCCTTTCTGTGTGGAGTTTGCATGTTCTCCCTGTGTAAGTGTGGGTTCTCTCCAGGTACTCCGGCTTCCTCCCACCATCCAAAGACATGCATGTTAGGTTAACTGGTCATTCTAAATTCTTCATAGGAATAAAAATGAGTGGTTTTCTGTCTCTCTATGTTGGCCCTGCAATGGACTGGCAATCTGTTCAGGGTGTATCCCGCTTCTCTTCCAAATGGCTACTGGGATAGACTCCAGCTACCTGCAACCCTGAATTGTTTTAGTGGTTCAGAAAATGGATAATTAACTAGATTGCCTATTTGTTTGTTTTTTTTGTTGGTGAGAAAAAAAATGTTTATTTTTCTTGTGTATATTTTGTTGTCTTTTGTTTTAACTGTGTTCTGCACCATTTTATATCCTCTCTTTTACATCAGCGTGTAGGTTAACTAGCTCCTTATAGACATTTTTGGCAAAAACTGTTCAGATTTACTAATTATTTCCTAATTATTCAAGCATATTTTCCATGACAGATGAGCTTCAAGGAGCTTAACTTGCTAATTTTTCTTTTGTCTTATATAGATTTGAATAACTATGAGTAAATCTGAAGTCAAATATCCCAGATACTGGAAATGAAAATGTTGGCAAGTACATAATTTCATGGTTAGAAAAAGACTAATAAACTTTATGCATAATTGGAATAATTTGACAATGCCAAAGATAATAAACAGCATAAAAAGAGACTTTCTAAAAAAATATCAGAAATAGCAATGTGAAACTTGTCTTTGATACTTCTTGATATGCTTTAATAAACGCCGCATACAGCATGTGAAGTAAATATTCTCCATTCAGCCATGCTGTGTGGCTGATTTACTGCCTCTGATACAAGATACACTGAATAATTCAAATAGATTAGATGACACACCATTTAGAGCCACAACAGTTTGATCAATAAAAACTTTTGAAGAGTTTGATTTTTGACAGGAAGAGCGATAGCAAGCTCTTTGCGAGAATCTTTGAGTAAACAAAACCTTTCAAACACAAATATAAAGATTTTACAGAATGTGTTCATACAGGTTTTATCTGACTTTAAAGGCAATTTTCATTTCATCATTGGTGATTGTGATAAATCAAAAGGTTTAAAGCAAGTGGTTCATGCAATAAGGGATGTGATATGTGTTTATACAAAAATCAATCAAAAGTTACAAATTACACTAATCATTCATGTCTCACATTTTTATTGGGGAGTATTGATTTTTAAAAAGTTTTTATCAATACAAATGTTATCTAAGTCACACCTTATTGTACACTCAGTACTGGAAAACTAAACTAAACTGCATATTTCACCGTTTTTTTAGTGTGTGTGTGTGTGTGTGTGTGTGTTGTAGTGTGTGTGTAAAAAATAATGTGAAATTTTGTTGAACCGACCCTTTAATTTTCTTTTTGCCAAAAAGCTTCATTTGAAGTAAGAACCAGATTAATACAAACCCGACTGTGTAAAAAATTAGCAGCACAAAATTCCCTCCAAATTTTTTTTATAGAACTTGCTTCAAACACTCCCTCCCTCTCACATTCCCCCACAACCTCTCTGATCCAACATTTCCCTCCTCTTACTTCTCTCCCCCATCTCTTTTCTGCTCTCTTTCTCCTCCCTTCTCTCAATTCTCTTCATTTCCTCACTGCCTTCCTTCTCCTCTTCCTCCTCTCCGTTCTGAGGTGAGTGTGAGTGTGAATCTCAGTCAGACCTGCTGTGTCTTCCCTGTAGGGCAACACCTGTCGATGCACTTTGACGCTTTCCACCACCAGATCAGCGACCTCCCTCCAGCTCTCCCTGCGCGCTCCTTAAGAAAGGTATCCTTCTCCTCCTCCTCCTCCTCCTCTTCCCCACTCCGGCTGTTAGTCTGGATGCTTGATTGTCTGTCTGTGTGTTCACATCAAACTAAAGTCCCATTAGGATTTATATTGTGGCATCCATGTGCTTTTCTTTCTGTCTGTTGTTGTCAGATATGGTTGGAGTCCAGCCTTTTTAAATGTTGTCATAATATTTTGTTTCCTCTGAGTGTCTGCCTCAGGCCATCACACCCAGTTGCTTCTCCCAGTAAAGAAGCAACTAAACAGATGTGACACATCTGTGTATTGACAAAACTGGAAGACAAAAGTCATCAATTCTACAACACTCTGACTCTGACTAGGTTACAGTAAAGTTGTCAACAATGATCTGTAAATTACCAGAGATTTTCTGCCACAAATCCTCCAAAGGAAATCTCCTCTTTTGTCTTCATTTCTGTATGTTTTCCTGTTTTTTCCTGATCGCTCTGTGAACAAAATGTTTTCATATTTGACAAAAACATTTATTTTATTTTTTATTTTCAGTCTACTGTTTTGTTGTGCGGTTTTCAGGAGAAGGGAAGCGTCTATTCAGACTCCATGTTTAGAACAATGTGAAATTAATTTAATTGATCACGTAAATTCACCTACATAGCTGTAGGCTGATGTCATTTAATTCCTTTAAGCACTTAAAAGGAGTCTAGGTGGTTTGCTGTATAAAAAATGAAAATATATTTACACATTCCTTTTCCTGACTTGGAAACAAATTCTTATAAACTGTGACTTGAAATAGATGTATCTAAACTCTTCTCATCCTTTGAAAACTTCTGTTTCAGATCGTTTTCATTACACTTCCACAGAAATGTTTGATTTTTTTTATTGTTTTTTTCTAAAAATTTAACCCAGAAAATGAAAGAAATCACTATTTGTGTTATTAATGACCCATTTTTGCCACATTTTAGTGTCTTTCCATCAACTATAATCCTCAGGATAATCTCGTAAAACATACAAATGCTAACCCAGCTGTTGATCAGTCTGCATACCCTGAATGTTTGTGTAATCAACTACTGTTTATTTTCTTTAAACTTCCATCCTCTCTCTCTCTCTCTCTCTCTCTCTCTCTCCAGTCTCCCCTGCACCCTATACCTGCCTCGCCCACCAGTCCACAGTCCATCCTGGATGGTAGTAACTCCACCCTATCCGGCAGTGCCAGCTCAGGTGTTTCTTCCCTCAGTGAGAGCAACTTTGGCGGCCCCACCTCCTCCTCTGACCCTCCAGCCAGCCGCACAGACACCCTTGAGTCTGTTCCCAGCAGTCAGGCCTGGACCACTGACCAGGAAGACCTCGATTCACCCTATCAGCCCGTCAGGTACAGCATGTCTGAGCCTGAAGTCCTGGAAGGAGTCAAACCTCCACCCTGCCGCAGCCACTCTGCCCCAGGAGGGGTCAGCCCAGCCCAGGTGGGCTGCCAAATCCTGCCTCAGGCTCCAGGTTTGACCTCAACTGGACCTCCACAAACCCAACAGCCAAATGGGCAGCAACACCCCCAACCCCATTACTACCACCATCACTTCCCACACTATATCCCTCACCACCCACCTCTCTATCACCTCCACGAGCCCCCTCCAGCTCTACCCCCTAAACCCTACCTCAGAGAGGGGTGTATCCCTGAAGAGGACCCCCTGATGACCCATTCTGGAGCACCGCCTCCTCCTGCACCACGGCCAATGCCTCGCAAGATTTCCCAGCCCATAATCGCAGCAACCAAGGATGAACAAGCGAAAGTGGCGTGGGAGCATGGCATCAGTGAGGAGTGAGCTGATTTTGTTTGTAGAAACAGACATGAACTTTTTTTATGATAAAAACATGAGCGTGAGAGCTAAACTGAGTCTGAAGCCTGAGGTGATGAGACCGGTTTCCCCCGGATGTCCTGCAGAAACCAGTGGAGGCCAGAGCTTCATATGATGTGATTTCTCTCATACCACATCCTCAGTAAGCTCGCCATGTGTCCTCAGCTTCTGAATATATTTTCTGCATCCATGTTTGAGCACTAAGCTTGATTTGTGTGGTTACATATACTGTAGCATTCTCTCTTCATCCATCATGATCATCATAATTCACATTTCCAAACTCTGACATGCTGAATTGCACAGATCTCATGAAGGCAAATTGATTATTTTTCCATTGATAGAATTATACATCGGGGGAATTTGAAGTAAATAATTTGCACAGAAACTATATTCTATCAATACCTCTCTGAAGGATGAAGAAAAATGGCACTTTAACGAAGCAACAGAGCACCAAACATGTACGAATAGACATCCTACTCCTCACATATTTATATTAATATTATAAGATATTATATAATACAGTTCAGTTGTGTGGGATGATTGGAATTATGCAGAATTATTATTTAACTTAAAAAACTTGGAAATAGTTTTTCCTAAAAATTCAGATATTAAACATTACATAGAGTTCTATAGATATATAATATATTAAATTAATATACTTTTAGCTGAAGGTGCACTTAGTGTAGAAATATGCAAGTTAGCAGCTTCCTGAGGCTGCAGCAGCTGCTTGATGAAACACACTGGAAGGTTTTGATGTCTCACTTTCAGATATAGAGGGTTTTATTGAAGGTTGACATGATGCTACTCTGATTACTTTTTTAGCTAATTTTGTGTTCCATGGTTGAACTTGTAAATATGCACATGGAATCGTACAAAGACAGCATTTATAGAGAATATTAACTACAACAAATATACACTTTTTGCCACTTTAATATGAAAGTAATAAACTGTAACGAAACATTTTTAATCAGGGTCCTGTTTGTATGCATGTTTATTCAGTGGATTTTTAACTTAAACAGTGACTGTGAGCGATTCACAAAGGTGAAATACTGGAAACACTGAAGAAATAATGTATGTGATAGTTTTAGAAAAGTTGACCCGGAAATTAATTCTGCATAAATGTGTCATGAAGGATTTTATTTTAATTATTCATTTTTATTAGTTTATGTTAGAAGTGTTGCTTTTTACTGGCAGCTTGTTTAATTTTTATATTTTTTACACCCTGCCATCCTTTACCGGTTCAGTTGTTCCTCTCCTGATTGGTTTAATTGAAGGCGAACAGCTTTTAGTTCACCTGGTTTTAGCTTGTTAACTACCATTGTTAAATACTTCTCATGAAATATCCTGTCTCCTTTCTTAGAGTTCAGCACGCTGAAACGAATCAGTACACTGTTTGATTGACAGGTGTCGATGGTCCTGCAATCAACAGCAACCCTTTAAAATGTCATCAATAACATAACGAGCTCTTTTAAATATTACTTCCCTTTTCTGATATTTTTATTTCACTCAGCTGATAAACCTAAAATGCATGCAGGCATTTTATTAGCTCCACTTGTACGTGTGTTCCCTTTGCTTTGAACACTGTTACAGGACACATCTGCCCACTGAGTTATTGATCATAAGATAAAGCAAGAATTAGTCAAAAGAAGCTAATAAGCATAAGATTTTGAGAGATGATTTATCAATGGATGCTCAGCAGAAGATGTTATTGATGAGCTGATGAGTTTTTCTAATTTAATACTGAGTTTTATCAGTTTTCTGATTAACTGATAGGGTGAAGCTGCTCTCTGTTAAGGTTTCTTTGTGTGTGTGTTCATTTGGTCTTAGGTTGTCTGTACATTTTTAACTAAGCAGCCTGGTTTTAAACTTCAGTCATGCTCAGTTTATTCAATAAATGTTTATCTGTAGGAAATCAATTGTTTTATTTTCCATTTAACTGAAAAAGTTCAATAGTTTTTTTCTATTTTATTTTTTTTGTTGTCTTTCTGCTGTAATACCAGGCTGTTATCAAAGTATTTATTGGGGTGACATAATATTGCACTGCCATTAAAAGTAAAACTCTTAGCAACACTCACTGCAGCAGATCAAGCCGCGCCATCAGTTATTTACATTCATGATTTTTTTTTCCAAAATGAGTTCACTTTTATTTATCCAGGTGAATATATGTGACTTGCTGTTCATGCATGAGTATAATGAAGTTTAATCATACAATGAAAGAAGTGAATGTAATCAGCACGTCTGCCAGTATTCTGTCATACTGTCACTTTTATTTAACAGCACTGATTCTTTAAACTCAGAGTGGCAGATCAGATGACGAGCAGTAATTTATTCAGTAACAGAGAAGTATTTAACACACTTTGTGCATGTTTCATTTTGTCTGAAGCAAATGCTTTGAATTGGGTTTCCTTGTTTTCACCATGCAGTTGTTTCTTGTTTAGTCTCAAGCCATTGTAGCGCTGTGTGGCCTGGTTAGCATGAATCCACCGAGGGAGCCTGAAAAACATGCATTCAAACCGTTAACTATCAGAAATGATGTCTTCTTGATGCTGCTGTTCAATCACAAATACAGTTGAGAGTTTTGATAGAAATTAGCAAAAAACATTGCAATAATGAACAGACTGCTGCTCCACCAGCGTGAAGTCATTTTACTTTCTAAAACTTTTATCATATAAGAATTTACAGAGAATGAGACGGACGTGTTTGTAGGATTATGTTTCAGATTATAAACCAGATTATATTAAACCTAAAGATTCCTGATGTACCCACATTAAATCAGTTTATTTAAATTAATTATGACTTGTAGTTTATGGTAAACTATGCAACAACCCTTGTTATCAGAACTTCTTGCTTTTAATACAAAGTCTTGTTTTAATTATTTTATTAGTTTCCTTAAACATATTTAAGAGAAGAAATGTTAAATAAAGTTTCATACATTGTTAAAAGGGATGACTTGAGGTTTGCACAGTTAAACTTTATGTTCTGTCTGTGAAACAGTCTGAAAAGCAAAGTTAAATATCAGCATGGTGTGCCACTAACCACAAAACACAACTGTTTTACTTCTACTTTAAATTGTTGCAGTGGGTGAAAAGTTCTGTGTACATAAAGGAGGAGATGGTGTATTTTCAGCAGACATAAAGACAAACCTTTGTATACATGTAGATTGTGATCGTCTTGCATTGTACTTTCTGATGTAAAACTGTTTTTAAACCTAAATGACAGCAAACAGTACAGGTTAATTTTGTTTAATTGTGATTTATTGTTATTTTTGTGTATTTTGCATCAATGAGAAAGTCAGATAGAAGGTTAATACAATAGTAATTAATTTGTACAATGATAATAAGTATTTCTTGTATATAAAAGTCTTGACTGTGTTAGCATGGGTATAAACTGTGATGTGTATGGCTGTAGTTGTAAATACTCACGCTTTTTCCTAATCACTAAACAAACTGCTGTGTCGTGGATTCATGCTTAAAGACAAACATTAAACAAACAGGAGTTATTGACTCAAACTGGATTTAATCTGTCTTCTCTTCATTCACTTTTTATTTTATTTCATAATTATTTTATGATTAAGGACTCAAAGACCATCAAATATAAAGGAATTTCCAGCCAAATTTGAGAAACTTATCACACACTCTACATGATTTAAATTCCAGTATATTTACTGGGATGTTACTGGGATGTCCACTGCTGTGAGGATTAGCAGCTACTCTGAATATTTTAACTCGTTGATAATCTCTGTAGAATTATGGACTCTTCTATGTTGTATTACAGTTTTAAGACCACTGTCTTACAACCGTTCCCAGATTGGTGAGCAAAAACATTTCTATACAGATAATCATGTTCTTTTGCAGAGGAGGGTTTAATGGAGCTTTAATCCACCTGCTGTGTCACATCCCATTGAAACTTGGGAGCAACTGGAAGTCGATTAGCGAGGTATGTAGTTTTAACATGAATGTACAAAAGGATAAAGAAGGTATACGATCCTCTGCTGAAACCATCATTACCAACCTCCGACTCACCAAAGCCTCCATGGACTTGAACAACCTGGAAGTTTTGACTCTGAATCGTCTTGATCTGGAAAAATACCTCGCCATCTTTCCCACCAAGCAGCATTACAACCCACTGACCTGTACACAGACACAAGGTGAAAACACATCCAATACGTGCCTGACTTGTTTTGATAATGGGTGAAGGCTATCTAATGTAACAGCTGGAGCATTAGTGATCATTGGGTTGTTCTCATAATGAACAATTCTGCACCTTGAAGCCTGTGGGGTGATGGAGACTTTTTCAGACAGAAGAGGATTTGTTTGTCAAGTTATTATCAGGACTCAAGATTATGTGCCAGCTTTGTTACAGAGACACAGACTCTTGTTCCTCAGTCTACGATACAGTCTAAGTCTATGATACAGTCTAGTCGAGATTCAGACACAGATGAATTTCAGTTCAGCTTTTCTTAAAAGTGTTTGATGTTATAGGCCCTTGGGTTACTATAATGGTAAACCTTTCGCTCTCCACTGGCGTGTTCCCTAGCTCTTTTAAGCATGCTATAGTAGAGCCTTTGTTGAAAAAATCTAATTTGGACTCATTTGATCCCCAAAATTACAGACCCATTTCAAAGTTGCCATTCCTTTCAAAGATTTTAGAGAAGGTAGTTTTTGATCAGTTTTCAGACTTTTTAGAAAAATGCAACAT